>BLSH010334980.1:142793-158935 GCA_018402905.1 Glandirana rugosa
CTCATTTCTCTCTCTCTTAAGGGGAGGGCCAAGCTTGGGTATCAGGCTGCGCTGTGATACCAAGTGCGGCTGTGTCTGACGAGGCTCCAGTCTGAGGATTCAAGCTCTCTGAGGTGTATATATCTTTTTCCCGATCTATATCTGTATGAGGAGCACGGGTGAGGAATAGAGAAGATTGGAGACCCAAATTGGAGAGGTGCACTGAGAAGCACAAAAAGCGCAGTAGCCTGTAAACGAGAGTGGCAGGCATCCATCTCTGGTAAGAGTCCATCCACGGGTGAAGGGAATCACTATGTTGTCTTCATTGCACGAGGTGGATTTCTGACTTGTGGATTATTTGAAAAATAACCATTGGTTTATCATAAGGACTGCTTTTGATGGACTGTCTTTTTTTGGACTAATTGATTTAGCTATGAGCGCTATCACATTTGTTTGTGCTGATTCATGAACCTTGGATTAGTATAACTTTTGTTTTATACATGTTCATATAATTTTAAGGTAGCTGCTGACAAATGTATGCATATCAACTTTTGTTTCAATGAGTCATAGTAGGCGCAGGTAATAGAGATTCAATTTACTAGTAGAGTGCGGGAGTTTTATCTCTATTCCTAATTCTCAATCTAGGGAAGCAACTGTCAACACTGAGAAGACTCTCCATACTAAAGGAGATTTGGGATCGTACCTGGCAGGTGCCGGCAGGGGCTAGCACAGAGGAGAGTGGAGACAAAGTGGTGCAGGCACCAGAACAGAGTAGTTAAGTGACAGTTAGGAAGGGCAGAAGGGAAAGAGTCAGGGAGGCTGATTCTGGGCTGGAACATCCCAATAAGTACACCCCGTTGCGTGATATTGCGGAAACCAGTCAGGGACCAGCATTGCTGGAGCAGAGTGGCGCCCCATCTGCCAAGGGAGTAACTCCTCCAATGAGGGCGAGGGTGAAGCCAAGGGAAAGGAAAGACAGGTTTTGGTGGTAGGGGACTCAATTCTCAGGAGAACAGAGAGGACAGTCTGTCACAAAGGCCTGAAGCACCAAACTGTATGTTGTTTACCGGACACTCGGGTTCAGCACATCAGAGATCTGGAAGACAGATTACTCGGAGTTGGCACCAATGACAAAGTCAGAGGAAGATGGAGTGTCCTAAAAAAGGTTTTAGGGACTTACGAGTTAAAATGAGGACTAGGACCTTCTCAGAACTACTACCGGTACCTCGAGCCACACCAGAGAGGCAGCGGGAGATTGGGGAAGTTAACAAGTGGCTGAGGAGCTGGTGTAGAAAGGAGGGGTTTGGGTTCATGGAGAACTGGGCCGACTTCTCAATCGGTTACCAATTCTTTAGCAGGGACAGACTGCACCTAAATGGGGAAGTTGCAGATCGGCTGGGAATGAAGATGGCCGACAAGTTAGAGGGGCTTTTAAACTAGGCAATGGGGGGGTCCAGATTTACAAATAGCCAGAGTGGAACATATTTCAGAGGGTAGTATTGGGGGCAGCAATGGTAGGCTGACTAAAGAACCTAAGCCCAAGGCACAGTAAGTATAGTAACACGTCCTATATGATACCTAGGAACACCCAACAAGCAGACAGTAGGCGTCTGGACAAAACTACGTGGCTTGTTCACTAATACCAGGAGTCTGGCGGACAAGATGGGAGAACTAGAGCTGCTACTCTATGAGGAGGATTTCGACTTTGTGGGAATTTCAGAGACTTGGTTCAACAGCTCTCATGATTGGCTGGCAACCATTCAGGGGTATTCCATATATCACAGGGATAGGGAGGGAAAAAAAGGCAGAGGAGTATGACTGTATATAAAAAATGATGTACAAGTATATGTGAGGGACGACATTACTAATGGATCAAGGCAGGATGTGGAATCCTAATGGGTAGAGCTACAAAGGGAGGCTACCAAGGGGAAAGTAATACTGGGAATATGCTAAAGGCCCCCTACCCAGAGGGAAGAGGGGAAGGCGGACCTCCTATCACAGTTTGGAATAGTGGTAAGGATGGGAAGTGTCATTATAATGGGGGGGGGTTTTATTATACAGACATAGACTGGGCAGAAGGTACTGCGCACTCGGCTAAGGGACGTAATTTCCTAAATATCTTGCAAGACAATTTCATGGGTCACTGCCGGGTACCCACGATGGCCTCCCCGCAGTGAGAGAATGGAGGTCCGTGTAAGTCTCATAGAGGGGGAAGGGCAGTGATCACAGGCTTCATCTATATGGAAGGCGTGATCATCCCCTTTCCCCAGCCAGCCCAGCCCACATACAGTTATAACACACCCAGGGAACACAGTTAACCCTTAGAGCACCCCCTGCAGGTTAACCCCTTCACTGCCAATGGCATTTACACAGTAAGCAGTGCATTTTTATAGCACTGATCGCTGTGTAAATGCCAATGGTCCCAAAAAAGTGTCAAAATGGTCCGACATGTCCGCTGCAATATCACAGTACCGCTAAAAATCGCAGATCGCCGCCATTACTAGTAAAAAATAAAAAAAATAAAAACCGCAGAAATTAATTCTCATTGTCCGTAAACGCGGCAACGTTTGCGCAAACCAATCAATAAACGCCGATTGTGATTTTTTTTTACCAAAAATATGAGAAAGAATATAAATCGGCCAAAACCGATGGAAAAAAATGTTTTTTATATATTTTTTTTTTTTCTTGGATTTGTATTTTAGCAAAAAGTAAGAAACTTGGGTTTTTTTGCAAAATTGTCGCTCTTCTTTTGTATATAGCGGTGATCAGAAATGACGCAGAGGTGATCAAATTCCACCAAAAGAAAGCTCTATTTGTGGGGAAAAAAGGACGCGAATTTCGTTTGGGTACAACGTTGCACGACCGCGCAATTGTCAGTCAAAGCGACGCAGTGCCGAATTGTAAAAAGTGCTCTGGTCCTAAAGTGGGAAATCCTTCCGGAGCTGAAGTGGTTAAACAAAGGTATTAGCCAGTGCATCCCAATGGGAATACATTTAAAAGAGCTAATAGAAAGTCAAGGTGGCTTAACTCTGATGTAAAAGTACATATAAAAGCCAGGGAGAAGGCCTTCAAAAAATACAAGGCTGACGGGTCGCTGTCAGAATTCCATCTTTACAAGACATGCAATAAGAAATGTAAGGGTGCAATCAGGGCGGCAAAGATAGAACATGAAAGGCACATAGCAGAGGAGAGTAAAAAGAATCCCAAGAAATACTTTAAGTATATAAATAGTAAGAAAGGGAGGTCAGCTCATATTGGCCCTATAAAGAATGATGAAGGGAATCTGGTTACAAACGATGGAGAGATGGCGAAGGTTATACATTTATTCTTCTCCTCAGAATTCACAAGGGAAACGGGGGGCTCCAGTATCCAAAACTACAGTGTTTGTCCTCACGACACGTCACAGGAAGCACCCTCATGGCTAACTGAGGATAGAATTAGGAATAGACTTAAAAAACTTAATGTTAATAAGTCATCAGGACCAGATGTCTTGCACCCTAGGAACCTTAAGGAACTCAGTCAAGTGATAGCCAGACCATTGTTCTTAATTTTTACAAACAGTCTACCGACTGGTATGGTACCAGCTGATTGGAGAAAAGCCAAATGTATATAGCACCAATATATAAAAAAAGACCAAGATATATCCCTGGGAACTACAGGTGTAGTTAGTCTAACATCAATAGTATGTAAGCTCTTGGAGTGATAAGGGATTATGTACAAGATTTTTGTAATGAAAACGGTATCATTAGCGGTAATCAGCACGGTTTCATGAAGAATCGTTCTTGCCAAACCAATCTATTAACCTTCTATGAGGAGGTGAGCTGCCATCTAGATAAAGAAAGGTCCGTAGATGTGGTGAATCTAGATTTCACAAAGGTATTCGATACAGTTCCCCATGAACGCTTACTGTACAAATTAAGATGTTTGCGGATGATACAAAGCTAAGCAGGGCAATCATTTTTCTGCAGGATGTAGAAACCTTGCAAGAAGATCTGAACAAATTAATGGGGTGGGCAACTACATGGCAAATGAGGTTTAATGTAGAAAAATGTAAAATAATGCATATGGGTGCCAAAAATATGAATGCAATCTACTCACTAGGGGGAGAACCTCTGGGGGAATATAGAATGGAAAAGGACCTGGGTCTTAGTAGATGACAGGCTCAGCAATGGCATGCAATGCCAAGCTGCTGCAAGCAAAGCCAACAAAATATTGGCATGCATCAAGAAAGAGATTAACTCCAGAGATAAATCAATAATTCTCCCACTCTGCAGGACTCTGGCGAGGCCGCACCTGAAGTATGCCGTCCAGTTCTGGGCTCCAGTCCTCAGGAAGGACGTGCTGGAAGTGGAGAGGTTTCAGAGAAGGGCAACAAAGCGCATTAAGGGACTGGAGGACCTTAGTTATGAGGAAGGATTACTAGCACTGAACTTATTCTCTCTGGAGAAGAGACACTTGAGAGGGGATATGATTTCAATGTACAAGTACTTTACTGGTGACCCCACAATAGGGACAAAACTCTTCCGCGCAAGGGAACACAAAAAGACACGCGGCCTTTCATTAAAATTGGAAGAAACGCGGTTTAACCTTAAAATGCGTAGAGGGTTCTTTACGGTAAGAGCAGTGAGGATGTGGAATTCTTTTCTACAAGCAGTGGTTTCAGCTGAGAGCATAGACCATTTCAAAAAAAGATTAGATGGGCACCTAAGGGACCACAACATTGAGGGATATACAATGTAATACTGACATAAAAGCACACCCATAGGTTGGACTTGATGGACTTGTGTCTTTTTTCAACCTCACCGACTATGTAACTATGTAACTATGTACACGAGACTCCTCTACCCATCATATACACAATTCGAATATGTTGACATCATTGTAACTATGGGACGTATTGGTGGAGGGAGGAGGAACAGGATGAGTCAGCTAAATCACTATAGCAGTGATCTACTGCATTAAGGCAATGCTGGGCAAAGCTGTAGTCTCTACCCAAGTCTCCATACCAATAGGAACTGCCATGGCATCACTTTACTTGACTTCTACTGTAAACACACTTTGGATACATCGAGGGTTATTTACTAAAGGCAAATCCACTCTGCACTACAAGCGCACTTGGAAGTGCACTGAAAATGCACTTGGAAGTGCAGTCGCCGTAGACCTGAGGGGGATATGCAAGGAAAATAAAAAATGGCATTTTTGATTGCACATGATTGGATGATAGAATTCAGCAGAGCTTCCCCCCATTTCATATCTTCCCCACAGATCTACATGACTGCACTTCCAAGTGCACTTGGAGTGCACTTCCAAGTGCACTTGCAGTGTATTTGTAGTGCACAGTGGATTTGCCTTTAGTAAATCAACCCCACTGTGTTTGCAGTTTGCTCCTATGGAGTAGGAGCAGAACTCTGGGGTATGCTCAATTCAGCTCTTAAGGTGGATACACACTATAAAATTTTCTGCAGACTTTTGTCTTCAGATTTACCAAAACCACGTAGTGCAAGGGCCTGCCTGATTAGATGCAAATGGAATTGCATAGCATGAATCTATCCATAGTCGCTGCGGCCACCCCCTATTCAGGCGTCCAGCCCCTTTCAGGATGTCGGGAGCCTGAATTACAGCGGCGAGAGTGTTTTTTTGAAGCACCTGATTAGAACCATAGGCTCTAATAGACTTCAAAATGGGGTGGGCTCAGAGCGCACCCAGGTGTTACAACAGCGAATGAATATTTGCTGTTGTAACACTGATCATCAATCCAGTCAATCAGAAGCCGGTCTCAGACCCTTTTCTGATTGGCCAAAAAGAGAAGACTCCCGATTGCTGGCTGAGAAGGAGGGAGGAAAAGGAAGCCAGAGCCGTCGCCCGTGGAGAACAAGGGAAGGGAGAGCCGTCGCCGCTGCCGCCCCTGAGAGAGCCCAGGAGAAGCACTGCATAGATGGGGTAATTGCACCAGACCCGGGGAGGGGGTGGGGGGGGGGGGAATGGGGTGGTACTGTTTCTGTGCCCATAAAGTAAATTACCACCGGCTGCTATTTGCTCTGTCATGTATATAGTTAGCAGGCTAATGTTCTATTTAACTATGCCTCTTTAAGTCCCTCCCACTGTCAGCAGAGGGTGGCCTCACCTCACTCATGGCATGCTAAGCTGCATCATTGTACCCCTTTGAATGCTCATTGTTGCTCTCCATATTTCACAGGCATAATTGCATGTACTTAAATAGTACACATCTTACTGTAACCCTCTGAATGTTGTTGATGCACTTTGCAACATGTGCTATCAGGCTCCATATTTTTGAAGACTAAATGGTGCCATGTTTTTAAAGTGGTTGTAAACCTCAAACATGAAATATGAACAAAGCATATCCCTCTACAGTGTGTACTTTTCTCAATTAAGAGCACTAAGTGTCATTTCTGTCTGCTGCTTTATTCCTCCGCTATCAGAATGAATCACCTCTGACAAGTTTTCCTGACACCAAGAGAAAAATGTTGACAGGGGAGGGATCTCTAGCTGATTGACAGCCTCAGCTCTGTTCCTGTGTGCTGTGTGAAGGAGGGTGTCCCTTCCCCCCAATCAGCTTTCAGAGCTCTCCTCATTGAGCTCTGCAGAGATTCAGTGATTTCAGCACTTTGACCCCTTTTTTTCTGACAGCTCAGACAAGCTTGATAAATTCTGGACTGTAGAGATGAGAAGACTGCAAATAAACAGGTGAAATATATATAGGAGGATTTGTTTCATCTCTGTGTATCACCTGAAGCCAGTCATTTCACTGGGTATATGTAAGGGTTTACAACCACTTTAAGGGCATTGGTTATGGCCAAGTATATGAATGATTCATGCAGCAATGTTAGAGGGTCCCCATAATACACACACACACACAATGTTTAAAGTAATCTCCTTATATTTTTTTAACTCAAGTAAAAAACTGTTAGGAGGTTTTGGCAGAAACAAATTGCTCCCTGATCCCTGGAATATTGTTTTTTTCCATGTACACTGTATGACGCTTCTGATGGGCAGCGTACACTCCTGGCAAATTTATCTTTAAATATGCTGCCTGCTTTACACCCCGCTTAATAGGGTAGTTATACTCCTTTGTTATTTACCTTACAGGGAATTGCCATGCTGTATTTTGATATGCCTTATGCACCAGTATGTATAGCCTACTGTTCAGTGGCGTATCATCCATGTGTGCAGGGTGTTCACTGCACACTGTCCCCCAAGTGGAGGAGGGGCCCACTGTTACCCACCCTGCACCCATGGATAATTGTCCCTTGACAGTTAGGGATGACTGGTGTGGCGGGGAGACAGTTGCTAGTACCGATCTCCCTGCATGGCTTTTCAGCTGACAGCAGCTTCTCCTCCTCTCCCTTCCGTGGCTGTCAGCTGAAATACCATGCAGGCAGATTGGTGCTTCCAACTGTCCCCCTGCCGCACCGATCATCCCTGACTGTCCCCTGTGTCCTCCCCCACCCTTGTGTTTTCCTCTGCCTGGGTGTCCTCCTCCACCCCGTGTCTTCCTCCACCCCGTGTCTTCCTCTGCCCCTGTGTCTTCCTCCGATCCTGTGTCTTCCTCCGCCTGGTGTCTTCCACCGCCCCTGTGTTTTCCTCCTATGGCCTGCTGTATGCTCCTCCTCTGCCCCCCCCACCTAGTCCCCCGCAGCCGGCTTCCCACCTCTCCTCTCCTACCAACTGCGGGGGCATGTGTCAGGATGGAGAGTGGAGGAAGGGGCCGGCAAATATGTCATTTACTGGCCCCTTATTTTTCTAAATTGTGTGTTACTGTGTGTTACTCTGCTTCAATTTATGAATAAACAGGAGCCACTGTCTCCTGTTCATTGATTTTCAATGCTGAGGCTGTTGAGAAAGGAACTGGGGAAACTTTGTCCTCAGTCCCTTCTCCATACACTCTACACTCCTCTCCTGCACATAATACCCACCACCATACACTCCATACTCCTCTTCCGCACATACTACCCACCTCCATACACTCCACACTCTTCTCCTGCACATACTACCCACCTCCATACACTCTGCACTCCTCTCCTGCCCATAATACCCACCACCATACACTCCATACTCCTCTCCTGCACATACTATCCACCTTCATACACTCCACAATCTTCTCCTGCACATACTACCCACCTCCATACACTCTGCACTCCTCTCCTGCACATAATACCCACCACCATACACTCCATACTCCTCTCGTGCACACAATACTTACCTCCATACACTCAGCACTCCTTTCCTTCACATACTACCCACCTCCATACATTCCACGCTGTACATTTCCTATTTAACATTACCACATTCTGCACTGTTTAAGTAATCGCAGACTCTATTAAACCCCACCCACTTTAAGCCACACCCAATATTTACTGTAATTTAGGACACACTCACATGTTGCCACGGTTTGCCACATTTTTTTTTAAGCGCTGCCTAGGACCCACTTTTTATCTTGCACACAGGCCCACTGATTTCATGATATGCCCCTGCTACTGTTACTGATATTACACATTGTGCTTAATACGGATCTAAGCCTGAACCTCATAATCCTTCTGCTATTCCTTTTTTTTCATGTGTATTTGTTATAAGTGCAAAAATCGAATAAACAAAGATTAAACATAAAAATGCCAAGAGTGGAGAGATTTCCTCCTTCTTCCTGCTCTGTCTACAGGACAGGATGTGAAGGGAGACCTTTTGAATGGGAAATATATGTTATAAATTTGACATAGATTTTAATCAGTACCTATTCTATATGAAGTGAAAAATAAGGTTTTGACTTGAAATATATTGAAATATACCCCCATATATTACCTAATAAAGGGTTTAACCCCCTGATCATGGTAAAGGTGTTTTGTGCCGCGCTATCTGTGTAGTACAATTGGTGTTATGTGAATTAATTGGGATTGTGTTAGGTGTTAACCCCCTGATCACCCCCAGTTAACCCTTTCACCCCCTGTCACAGTGTCACTAGTATAGTGTACAGATATTTTTTTTTTTCTGATCACCGTATTAGTGTCACGGGTGATGCCAGTTAGCTACTTAATTTTTTATAGCGTCAGGGTACCCGTCGTATATTACCTAATAAGGGTTTAACCCCCTGATTACCCAGCGGGTGGCATCAGTCAGGTTTCAGCGCCAGTTAGGATGAACGTAAATCCCAGGCAGAGTCAGATTAGTGCAGGTACTCTAACACACACCCGCACACACACATATTATATAGCTCTGTTACTAGTATAGTGTCTCAACGGCTCAATATCTTTGGTCTGATCAGAACTATATTAGCATCCCCACTAGTTTAGTGTTCCCAAAAATGCGGCATTAGCGGGATCAGACCAGATACCTGCTAGCACCTGCGTTTAGCCCCTCCGCCCAGCTCAGCCTACCTAAAGTGCAGGGTCAATAGATCACTGCCACTTTACAAAACACAGCATACGTAATTGCAGCGGCACGTCTGATCCCTGCGAATGCTAACAGTTACTTTTTTGGGCAGCAATTGAAGTACTAGTTGTACCTATAAATTTAGAGGCCAAAATGTCCAAACAGAGGTACACTAGTGCTGAGCATTACAGATGAGAGCGATGGGAAAGCTCCACCGTCAGATTCAGGCTCACTATATGAACCAGTACAGAGCAGCGGCACCCTGACAGATAGCCCTGACAATGGAGTAGTGGTCCCAGCTAAGGTCAGACGTACCCGATCCCATTCTTCTGTTGTTGAGGTGCAACATCCGCAGGGTTCTCGTATGGAGCAGAGAGCCAGTACTAGTGTCGTTCATCCTTCTGGTGAACTGGCAAGCACCAGAGGCCTAGCACATCCTGGTCATAGACACACACACCAGCACTGCAGTAACACTTGGTGACATGGCGAGTCCCATTAATGCAGTTCAAGCTGGCTAGTACAAGAGGTGTCCTGTAGCCACTAAGAAGACAAAGACAGGCCCATAGAGCCCATAGTACCCTTCCTGATGCGCTTGCAAGCCCTGATTGGCAGCCCACCACTTCTGCAGCGCCTGTACTTCTCCCATTCACTGGCGAACCCGGAATTCAGGTGGAAACAGTTGATTTTACATTTTTATATACACAAAAACTCCGCGCTATGGTAAAGATATGGTTATATGAGGGAGCTGCCCTGTCTGAACCTCCCGAGGGAGGGAATAATATATAAAAGAAAGAAAGGCAGTTGGCGCTTCCCTGTGTGTCCTCCTGCTTGAACACTAGGGGGACTTTGTGGCAACTTTTATAATGAGTTATATAGTGTTGTATAGGTGTTACCACCTGTGGGTTGATAGTAAGATGACTGTGCTGCTTAAAAATAAATAAATAAATATATATCGGCTTGTGAATTGTGTATACAAAATACATAAAGGAATATATAAACAATTTAAATATGTGTATCTAAAAATGACTTCAAAACTGGATAAAATCCAAGGCTACAATCCTATGCAATTCATAAATATTATACTCAAAGATTTTTTCCAGGCCTTACAGAGTATCATACAATAGACATGTGCCAGAATGTGTAAAAAACGTAAGTTATTCAAAAAAAAGTTTTTTTGTGAAAAAATAAAAAATATAGAATAATCAAAAAAAAAAAGAATAAATAAATAATCGATGAAAAATATATTATCAGAGGTTGATAGTCTTTATATTATGTAGAAAAAAACAGTGATTAAAAAGTTACTCAAATATTTGATGAAAAAAAGATCTTCGTGCATTTACTAAAGTGACTTTCCTTTCTTGGTGCTGTGAGTCTCAATAAAAGCTATAAGTGACTTTTTCCACAGTGCTGAGAATAAATATGTATATCGGTGACTTCACTCTGTGGTCCCCACTCACCAGATACAGGCACCCCTGCAGGGGAACGAGCCTGTGGGAACCTTATCCGGATGCCTCTGGGACCCTGTTCCTCCACGCGTCCTCCACTGTGTTCCGCTGGTCCTGGGAACGTCCTGTGTTCACTCTCCTGGTTGCTCTCCCCGATCTCCCACGTTTTGGTCAGTTGGTCAGACGTACTAGAACAATAGAGCTGAGCGGAAACCATTAATTCAGCTTCATAACAGCAATGTCTTTTCCTTTTTCTGGTGAAAAATCTGGAGAGGAGAGACCAACCACCAATCGGAGGATCCCTGACACACCTGCCTGAGACAGGCGCCTCTGCGCTTTACCCCTGTGTGGGGTGGCGCTGTCCGACAATATGTTCAGAAAAATAGGCAACAAGCATAATACATCATCCAATGCCCTGGTGTGACACTTTCATTAACCTTCCCTGCATATTTCATTGGATTGACCTGTAACAAATCAACTGTCACCAGAAAAAGGAAAAGACATTGCTGTTATGAAGCTGAATTAATGGTTTCCGCTCAGCTCTATTGTTCTAGTACGTCTGACCAACTGACCAAAACGTGGGAGATCGGGGAGAGCAACCAGGAGAGTGAACACAGGACGTTCCCAGGACCAGCGGAACACAGTGGAGGACGCGTGGAGGAACAGGGTCCCAGAGGCATCCGGATAAGGTTCCCACAGGCTCGTACCCCTGCAGGGGTGCCTGTATCTGGTGAGTGGGGACACATAGGGGACCACAGAGTGAAGTCACCGATATACATATTTATTCTCAGCACTGTGGAAAAAGTCACTTTTATTGAGACTCACAGCACCAAGAAAGGAAAGTCACTTTAGTAAATGCACGAAGATCTTTTTGGATTTTTTTCATCAAATATTTGAGTCACTTTTTAATCACTGTTTTTTTCTACATAATATAAAGACTATCAAACTCTGATAATATATTTTTCATTGATTATTTATTTATTCTTTTTTTTTTTTTGATTATTCTATATTTTTTATTTTTTCACAAAAAACTTTTTTTTGAATAACTTACGTTTTTTACACATTCTGGCACATGTCTATTGTATGATACTCTGTAAGGCCTGGAAAAATCTCTGAGTATAATATTTATGAATTGCATAGGATTGTAGCCTTGGATTTTATCCAGTTTTGAAGTCATTTTTAGATACACATATTTAAATTGTTTATATATTCCTTTATGTATTTTGTATACACAATTCACAAGCCGATATATATTTATTTATTTATTTTTAAGCAGCACAGTCATCTTACTATCAACCCACAGGTGGTAACACCTATACAACACTATATAACTCATTATAAAAGTTGCCACAAAGTCCCCCTAGTGTTCAAGCAGGAGGACACACAGGGAAGCGCCAACTGCCTTTCTTTCTTTTATAGTTGATTTTACATCCCTTGATTTTTTATTTGCTGTTCTTCACGGAAGATCTCTACAGATCGATTGTGGACCAAAGCAATATGTATACTGGTCAATTTATCGCCACTAATCTCCATTTGACCCTTGCCAGAGAATGGAAACCTATTACGGTTTCCGAATCCCTCCTCATGGGCATAACTACAAAAAGTGAGTTGGGGTCATATTGGTCCACTGACCCAATTCACCATATGCCCGTGTTGTCTGCTTTCATGACCAGGACGCGATACAAGCAAATCTTGCGGTTCATGCATTGCAATGACAATAAACTCTTTCGTCCTCAGGGTGACCCTGGATTTGATCGGCTCCACAAAATTCTCACCCTCGTAAACCATTTCAACCAACAGTTCGCAGCCTTGTTTATTTCAATCAAGTTGTCTGTGTTGATGAGTCCCTGATTATATTTTCTGTCCGTATTGCTTTCAAACAGTATCTCCCCAGCAAGCATGCCAGATATGGGGTCAAGATGTGCAGTATAAGCTCTATGACAGGGCTACAGGCTATACATATAGTTTTATGGTTTACGAGGGAAAAGACAGTCGCGTTGAGCCCCCCAACTGCCCAGACTACATAGGGAGCGCTGGCAAGATTGTTTGGGATTTGGTGTCACCCTTATTCGGAAAGGGGTACCACTTGTACATGGACAATTATTACACAAGCGTGCCACTTTTTAGTCATCTTTTTGATTCTGGAATTGGCGCATGTGGCACCATGCAATCCCCCAACGGCTTGTAGAATTCCAACTTAGACAGGGGGAGAGAGACTGCATGAGATGTAATAATTTGCTTGCAGTGAAGTGGAGGGATACACAGAATGTTTTCATTCTGTCCTCCATTCATGCAGATACGTCCAAATTTCAACGGCGACTGGTGTTGTTGGGAAGCACCTCTGTGTCCATGACCGCAACCTTAACATGGGAGGGGCGGACTTCGAAGACCAGTTGATTGCGCCGTACTTAATTGCCCATAATTCCGGATGCTGGTATAAAAAAGTGTCTGTATATTTACTTCAATTGGCTCTGCTGAATGCTTATGTGCTATACAAAGCATCAGGACAAACTGGATCCTTCCTTAAATTCCCAGAAGAGATCGTCACAGCCCTTCTATTTCCAGATGGTGCTGTGCCCAAGGCTGTATGAGAGGCACTTCCCAGAAGTCCTCCCTAGCACCCTAAAGAAGATGTTGTGTCTGTAGAAAATGCGGATATAGGCGTGACACCCTCTATTATTGTCCCTCCTGTCCTGACCAACCTGGTCTCTGCATCGGTGAATGTTTCCGTCGCCACCGCTCACTAGTGGAGTATTAGCATAGGGTACAGCACTGCACAGTTCTAGGCCACACTAACACAGGGTCTCAAAAGATGAATGGCCACCATCACATTTTGAGAGAACCTAAGCTGGAGAGTTTACAGTTAAAATAAAAGTGCAAAAAAAAAAAGCCAAAAATAGTTGTGGTTTTATTGTTCCTCTCTCTATATTTTTCTCTCTCTATTGTTGCTGTATTTTACTCTGTATTTTTACTGTGTTTTATTGTTGTGGTTTGCAGGTATGTAATTATAGTTTTATACTTTACTGTTACTGTATTTTATTGTTCACCATTATTTGCTTTGCAAATACACCATTCAGCTGCAGCACACATCTATTTATTCTGACAGCAACAGGGTTTGCTCCTACAATACGTAAAACCGTGACTCCAGCGCTGTAGGAGGGGATATTACCACCACAGTTAAAGTGGTTGTCAACTCGTGACAACCACTTTAACCTACAGGTAAGCCTATAATAAGGCTTACCTGTAGGTGCCCTGCATATCTCCCAAACCTGCACGGTTTAGGAGATATGCAGTGTGCTAGATGTGCCGATGCCATTTTGGCACATGCGCAGTGAAGAAACGGCCTCTGTGCCGTTTCTTCACTGTGATCGTGCCATGACTGGCGGCACGTGAGGTCACATGACTCCGGCCAGTTACAGAGACCGAGTCGCGGCCCCAGAAGGAAGAGGGGCCGAAGATGGACGCTGCCTGCACAGGGGGCACTGCTGGACGTCGCAGGCTTCGGTTGCAGATAAGTGACACATAATGGGTTACTATGTGATGCATAGTAGCCCATTATGTTTCTACTTTGCAGTTGAATATAGAGGAAGTAAACCCCATCAAGGTTTACTTCCTCTTTAAAAAAAGAGCATATATGCCGAAGCATAGGGGCAGAGGTGGACATTAGGGACAGATTGCCCCTAACATTAGGGCGGATATTTTTAGAACGGTGCATGTATGCCCATCATTAGAAGTGGGTGGATGCAGGACGGTATTCTAATGGTGGGCATACAACCGATTATGCCCGACAAGGACCAATGATGTGCTGGTATGTTGCTGGACTTTGAGTGGTTATACTGGAATGATGCCTGCAGGTTAGGTATGATCTTGGTATCGTTCTTTTCAGCCGATGGTCAGCTTTCATGTAAAAGCATTTTCTAGGGCTCTCCTGTCCCACCGAGGAACTCGAGAATGCAGCCGGTGGTTCAGCCAGCTGACCATAGAGCTGATCAGAGATCAGAACGGCTCCAATAATCTCTATGGCCTAAGAAACCGGAAGCTAGGAGCATTTCATGACTGTGGTTTTGCTGGATATAAACAGCGCCATTGGGAAATTGGGAAAGCATTTTAGCACACAGATCTTGGTGTGGTCAGATGCTTTAAGGGCTGAGGAGAGATCTAGAGTCTAATAGACCCCAAATTTTTCAAAAAAGAGTACCTGTCACTACATATTGCTATCATAGGGGATATTTAAAGTCCCTGTGATAACAATAAAAATCATTAAAAAAATGAAAGGGGCAGTGTAAAAATAAAATAAAAAGCAAAATGAACAATTAAAAAAAAAAAAATGAAAGCACTCCTGTCCCTGTTGCATCTGCACAAAGGTGAATGCAAGCATCGGTCTCGTGTCATATGTAAATAGCAATTGCACCACGCATGTGAGGTATCACCGCGAACGTCAGATCGAGGGCAGTCATTCTAGTAGTAGACCTTATCTGTAAATCTACAGTGGTAAAGGCTATGTATATAGTTTGTCGCCGCTGCACGGGTGTACGTTATTTTAAAGCATGTCGTGTTTGGTATCTATGTTCTCGGCATGAGATCATCTTATATATTTCACCAAACATTTGGGCAGTATAGTGTGTTCTTGTGCATTAAAATTCAAAAAAATTTTATTCCCAAAAAATTGCATTTGAAAAATCGCTGCGCAAATACTTTGTGAAAAAAAAATTGCAACACCCAGCATTTTAATCTGTAGGGCCTCTGCTTTAAAAAATATGTAATGTTTGGGGGCTCATGTAAACAAAAAGTGTCAGAAAGGACTTGGTGGTACAAGTAGTTAGAAGAGTGGGTGATGTTGGGCATAAAATGTCAGTACAGTTCAACCCCCCCCCCCAATTAACCCCCCCTCTTGGTAAAGTAGACGCCCCAAGCTATTTGCTGAGAGGCATGTTGAGTCCATGGAATATTTTATATTTTGCCACAAGCTTCGGGAAAATTATAAACATTTTTTTTTGCACAAAGTTGCCACTAAATGATATACAGTATCTCACAAAAGTGAGTACACCCCTCACATTTTTGTAAATATTTTATTGTATCTTTTCATGAGACAACACTGAAGAAATTATACTTTGCTACAATGTAAAGTAGTTATTGTACAGCTTGTATAACAGTGTAAATTTTACTGTCCCCTCAAAATAACTCAACCCACAGCCTCTAATGTCTAAACCGCTGACAACAAAAGTGAGTACACCCCTGTGAAAAGGCCCAAATTGGGCCCAATTAGCCATTTTCCCTCCCTGGTGTCATGTGACTTGTTAGTACTACAAGGTTCAGGTGTGAATGGGGAGCAGGTGT
>BLSH010334980.1:158945-175010 GCA_018402905.1 Glandirana rugosa
ACCGTTTAACCCCTCTTGGTAAAGTAGACGCCCCAAGCTATTTGCTGAGAGGCATGTTGAGTCCATGGAATATTTTATATTTTGCCACAAGCTTCGGGAAAATTATAAACATTTTTTTTTGCACAAAGTTGCCACTAAATGATATACAGTATCTCACAAAAGTGAGTACACCCCTCACATTTTTGTAAATATTTTATTGTATCTTTTCATGAGACAACACTGAAGAAATTATACTTTGCTACAATGTAAAGTAGTTATTGTACAGCTTGTATAACAGTGTAAATTTTACTGTCCCCTCAAAATAACTCAACCCACAGCCTCTAATGTCTAAACCGCTGACAACAAAAGTGAGTACACCCCTGTGAAAAGGCCCAAATTGGGCCCAATTAGCCATTTTCCCTCCCTGGTGTCATGTGACTTGTTAGTACTACAAGGTTCAGGTGTGAATGGGGAGCAGGTGTGTTAAATTTGGTGTTATCGCTCTCACTCTTTCATACTGGTAGTTCAACGTGGCACTTCATCGCAAAGAACTCTCTGAGGATCTGAAAAAAAGAATTGTTGCTCTACATAAAGATGGCTTAGGCTATAAGAAGACTGGCAAGACCCTCAAACTGAGCTGCAGCTCGGTGGCCAAGACCATACAGCGGTTAAACAGGACAAGTTCCACTGAGAACAGGCCTCGTCATGGTCGGCCAAACAAGTTGAGTGTACGTGCTCAGCATCATATCCAGAGGTTGTCTTTGGGAAATAGACGTATGAGTACTGCCAGCATTGCTGCAGAGGTTGAAGGGGTCAGGGGGTCTGCCTGTCAGTGCTCAGACCACACGCCGCACACTGCATCAAATTAGTTTGCATGGCTGTCGTCCCAGAAGGAAGCCTCTTCTAAAGATGATGCACAAGAAAACAGTTTGCTGAAGACAAGCAGATTAAAGACATGGATTACTGGAACCATGTCCTGTGGTCTGATAAGACCAATATAAATGTATTTGGTTTAGATGGTGCCAAATGTGTGTGGTGGTAACCAGGTGAGGAGTACAAAGACAAGTGTGTCTTGCCTACAGTCAAGCCTGGTGGTAGGAGTGTCATGGTCTGGGGCTGCATGAGTGCTGCTGGCAATGGGGAGCTAAAGTTCATTGAGGGAACCATGAATGCCAACATGTACTGTGACATACTGAAGCAGAGCATGATCTCCTCCCTTCGGAGACTGGGCCACAGGGCAGTATTCCAACATGATAATGACCCCAAACACACCTCCAAGACGACCATTGCCTTGCTAAAGAAGCTGAAGGTAAAGGTGATGGACTGGCCAAGCATGTCTCCAGACCTAAACCCTATTGAGCATCTGTGGGGCATCCTCAAATGGAAGATGGAGGAGCGCCAAGTCTCTAACATCCACCAGCTCCATGATGTCATCATGGAGGAGTGGAAGAAAACTCCAGTGGCAACCTGTGAAGCTGTGGTGAACTCCATGCCCATGAGGGTTAAGGCAGTGCTTGAAAATAATGGTGGCCACACAAAATATTGACACTTTGGGCCCAATTTGGACATTTTTACCTAGAGGTGTACTCACTTTTGTTGCCAGCGGTTTAGACATTAATGGCTGTGTGTTGAGTTATTTTGAGGGAACAGCAAATTTACACTGTTATACAAGCTGTACACTCACTACTTTACATTGTAGCAAAGTGTCATTTCTTCAGTGCTGTCACGTGAAAAGATATAATAAAATATTTACAAAAATGTGAGGGGTGTACTCACTTTTGTGAGATACTGTATAGCTTGAACATGCCCTGGGTATATGTGGAATTCTGCTGATTCTCCTGAGTACGGGGATACCACATGTGAGACTCTTTGGGAGCCTAGCCGCGTACAGGACCCCGAAAACCAATCACCGCCTTCAGGGTTTCTAAGAGAGTAAAATAGTGATTTCACTCCTCACTACCTATCACAGTTTCGGAGGATGAAATGCCAAGATAGCACAAACATCCCCCCCCAAATTACCCCATTTTGGAAAGTAGACACCCCAAGCCATTTGCTGAGAGGCATGTCGAGTCCATGGAATATTTTATATTTTGTCACAAGTTTCGGGAGAATTTACAATTTTTTTTACACAAAGGTGTCACTAAATTATATATTATTCACACACGGCATTGGTATATGTGAAATCACACCCCAAAATACATTCTGCTGCTTATCCTGAGTACGGAGATACCACATGTGTGGGACTTTTTGTGAGCCTAGCTGCGTACAGGACCTTGAAAACCAATCACCGCCTTCAGGCTTTCTAAGGGTGTAAAATGGTGATTTTACTCCTCAGTACCCATCACAGTTTTGGAGACCATGAAATGTCAAGATAGCACAACCCCCACCCCCTCCCCAAATTACCCCATTTTGGAAAGTAGATACCCCAAGGTATTTGCTAAGAGGCCTGGTGAGTATTTTGCAGCTCTTATTTGTTTTGGAAAATTAAGAAAGAAAGGGAATTTTTTTTTTCTTTTTTCAATTTTCAAAACTTTGTGACAAAAAGTGAGATCTGCTAAATACTCAACATGCCTCTCAGAAAATAGCTTGGGGTGTATACTCTCCAAAATGGGGACATTTGGGGGGGGTTGTACTATCTGGGCATTTCATGGCCTTCGAAACTGTGATAGGTAGTGAGGAGTGAAAGCAAATATTTACGTCCTTAAGCCTCGTACACACGATGCGACGGTCGTATGACCGGACGTCCAAAATCGTATATCAGCTGTTGTGTCCCGCATACTGACATGCACTAAGCGATCGTACGACCAAGCCTAACATGGTGACATGTTACAAGCGTATAAAGAGGAAGTTCAGGTGCTTGTGATTTGTGAATTAGGAACGTACGTTTACACGAACGGACACTTCCGAGCGTTCCTGACTTCTGAGCATGCGTGTTTTGCACATACAACTTGTTGGACCAACTTCTCTGTATACACGGTACAACAGTCGTACGACCACTTGTTGTACAACCAAAGTTTTCTAGTCTGCTCATCCAACTTCTGTTGTACGACCGTCGCACGTCGGCTGTTCTAATCGCGCATACTAACAATCGGATGATCGTACAACAAGCTGTTGTTTTCATACGACCATCGCAGTGTGTGTAAGAGGCTTTAGAAAGCCTGAAGGCGGTGCTTGGTTTCGGGGTCCTGTACGCAGCTAGGCTGCCAAAAAATCTCACACATGTGACATCCCCATACTCAGGAGAAGCAGCAGAATGTATTTTGGGGTGTAAAAAAAATGAGCTTGGGGTGTCTACTTTCCAAAATGTGGTTATTTGGGGGAGGAGGGGGGGTTGTGCTATCTTGGCATTTCATGGCCTCCGAAACTGTGACAGGTAGTGAGGAGTGAAATCCTCAAAAGTTTACGCCCTTAGAAATCCTGAAGGGGGTGATTGGATTTTGGGGTCCTGTACACGGCTCCCAAAAAGTCTCACACATGTGGTATTCCCATACTTGGGGTGTAATTTCACATATACCCATTTTGTCATTGTTCAATCAATCAAAAAAAATAAAATACTCAATGGACTCAACATGCCACTCAGCAAATTCCTTGGGGTGTATACTTTCCAAAATGGGGTAATTTAGGGGGGATTATACTGCCCTTCCATTATAGCACCTCAAGAAATGAAATAAGCAGTCATAAACTAAAAACTGCACAAATTCCAGAAAATGTACCCTAGTTTGTAGGCGCTATAACTTTTGCGCAAACCAATAAATATATGCGGATTGAAATTTTTTTTACCTGAGACATGTGGCTGAATACATTTTAGCCTAAATGTATGACTAAAATTGAGTTTATTGTATTTTTTTTATAACAAAAGGTTGAAAAATGTGTTTTCTGTTTCTGTTATAAAATTTTGCAAATAAATAATCTTTCTTCATAAATTCAGGACTGTATTCTACTACATTTCTTTGATGAAAATAACCCAAATCAGTGTTTATTATTTAGTTCATAGGAAAGGTATAGAGTCCACAAATGTACTATGGTATATACAGTATATCTGAGAATCAATAAATCCTGATGTACGGACAGCCTATCTCATTGCTTGAATCCCGAAAACGCCAGGACAATATCCCCCAAATTACCCCTTTTTGGAAAGTAGACAGTCCAAGATATTTAGTAAGAGGCATGGCGAGTTTTTTTAAGTTGTAATTTTTTTGTCACACTTTTTTGGAAAATGAAGGAATTAAAAAAGATTTTATAACATCAGCAGTGTAATAGCAACACAAACAATAGTTATTTTTGACAATTCAGTATGAAGGCAGGTGCAGTCTACTTTCCCCACTGCAGGTGGTGCTATCCACAGCATGGTTCCTATATGGTTTCCTGAGTCACTGGGGAAGCCATTCGATTGGATGATGTGACTCTGACGACCATCTTGGGTAAGGCAGAGCTTTTTTAAGGCCCTGGCTCCCAGGTTTGGAATGCTTTTGGCGAGTTGGTAGATTAGGGACAGGTACCCTGCCTGTGAGGAACAGTACTAGCACTAGGGAAAAGCTCCTGATGAGGAGGGAAATCGTAGGGTCTCATCTCTTCTGGACAACTTCCACATTGGGCACTAGACAACCAGGCCACATTCTGCTCCCTCCTTACAGATGCTGCCAGTCCAGCTGGAAACTGGGTAGCCTTCCCACTGAGCTTGCTGTGAACTGTTGTGTTACTACAATACAAGTTTTACATTGCACTCCACTATGTGAATTATTGCTGCTGCACACACTGCACTCCACACCACCATAAACTTACTTAACTTAATTGTTCATGTTGTGAGTGTTGCCTGTCTGCTGGTCCTCTCTTTCCACAAATTCCTGGATTCCCTGCATGCTTTGCAGCATCTAGTCTGCAGTTTAATTTCAATATCTAATGAAGCAAACATACATAGCAATCTGCACTGAAAAGCACCAAAAAAACCCCCCAAAAAAAACCAGATGACCCTTGTCTCTCTATTCAGCTCTCCTTCCACTCTGTAACATGCGCTCGCTACCACTCCTTCTGGTAGTTGTGTCCTCTCTACTTAAACTCTCTTTCCTTCACCCCTCTTTTCCACCCCTTCTCCCTATTACTGCACTCACCAACTACTTCTAATTCTACTACCACATGCTGATAAAACCTCCAGGATGCTGGAGCATGTCCCTTCATATAAATCACACTCCCACATTACCTCCCTCACCCTTCTGCTTCTCCTAATCTCTGGTGAAATATCCCCAAACCCTGGGCCTCCATCATTTAACTGTGCCCAACGCTCCCATCACCCAACACCATCTGGCAGCAGCCACAATCCAACAAACTTAGTTTCCTTTCCTCTTCTTCCCAAAGCCAGCCTCCCCTTCACCTGCTCCCTCTGTCATGTCTGTTCTGTCGGTAGCAAACTCGCCTCCCTCCATGACCTCTTTATTACAAATTCCTTTAACCTACTTGCCATTACAAACCCTGGCTTCATGAATCCCACACTGCTTCTCCTGCTTCCCTCTCCCATGGTGGCCTTCTCTGAACTCACTCCCCCAGACCCAGTGGACAGAACGGAGGCGGAGTGGGAGTTCTTCTAGCCCCACACAGCACCCATCAGGTACTTCACCCATTTCCCTCTCTGACACCCCCTGGACCAGTATCAACCTTCCTTGATGACTTCTCTGCCTGGCTACCCTACTTTTTCTCTTCTGAAATTCCCACAATCATTCTCGCTGACTTCAGCATCCCTCTTAATGCTAATACTACTGCTACTTCTAAACTTCTCAGTCTAATGCAACCTCTCCAACAATCCTCTCCCACTCTCTGATCCCCACCTTATTAGTTTCGCTCTCTCCCTGTCTTCCACCTCCTCTCCCTCCAACCGCCTAACAGTTACCCGTAGAAACCTTTGCCACCTCAGCCCTTCTCTTCTCTACTCTGCTACTGACCAACTCTATGATAAAATCTCACCCCTGTTCTGCCCCAACCTAGCCACTTCTGTCTACAACATCACTGCCATCCTCCCTAGACAAGCTTGCCTCTCTCACTACACACAGAATCAGGCACAACCCCTACAACCTTGGCAAACAGATGACACCAGAAGTTTCAGAAAAGCCGCGCTCTTAAGTGCCTGTGGCAAAAGACTAAGTCCCAGAAAGACCAATATAAATCTGCCCTCCAACAATACTATTCCTGCCTCCTCACTGCCAATCAGACCAATTTTATCACTATCATTAACACCTTCTCATCCAGTTCCCGTCAACCCATCTCTACCTTTAACTCTCTACACCGTCCTCCACCCTCTAATTCACTCACTGCACAGGAGATTGCCAATCACTTTAAAAATAAGATTGATGCAATTCTGGAGGAGACCTCCAATGCGCAGACACCTCCGCCACTTAACACCCCATGTCCACAGGTACAATCATTACTTCCCTCATTCAATCCTATTACTATTGAGGAGGTTGCTAAACATTTTTCTAACACCCACCTAACCACCTGCTTCCTGGATCCTGCTCCCTCGCTACAATCACTCTCTGCTTCTATTGTACACTCTCTAACTCACATCTTCAATCTCTCCCTCTCTTCTGGCATCTTCCCCAACTCTCTAAAACATGCACTAGTCACCCCATCCTTAAAAAGCCCTCACTGGACCCCACCAATCTTAACAACCTACTCCCCATCTCCTTTCTCCCCTTTTCCTCCAAACTCCTTGAACATCTGGTCTACAACCACTGAGCGACCATCTGACTGAGAACAAACTTCTTGATCCTCTTCATTTCGGATTTCGCCCTCATCATTCCACAGAAACTGCTCTTCTTAAACTCACAAATGACCTACTAATAGCTAAAACCAACAGACACTATTCTGTACTACTCCTCCTGGACCTCCCTGCTGCCTTTGACACAGTGGACGACCCCCTCCTCCTCAAAAAACTCCACACCTTTTGGTCTCCATGACTGTACTCTTCACTGGTTCTCACCCTTCCTATCCCCCCGCACTTTTTTTCCACCAAGCTCCACCAAGGTTTTGCTCTTGGAGCTCTCCTATTCTCAATCTACACCTCCTCCCTGGGTCAGTTAATTACCTCCCATGGCTTTCAATGCCATTTCTATGACAATGACACCCAAATCGTTCTCTCTTTCCCTCAACTCACTACATCAGTCTCCTCACCCATCAGCAATTTACTAACAGACATATCAGCCTGGATGTCACACCACTTCCTCAAATTCAATCTATCCAAAACTAAGCTCATATTTCCTCCCCCACGTGCCTTTTCCCCTGGTTTCTCTGTCAAAATTAATGGCTCAACTATCAACCCATTCCCCTATGCCAAGGCCCTAGGTGTAATCTTGGACTCTGAACTATCCTTTCCGCTCCACATCCAATCACTGTCCAAAGCTTGGCGCCTCAACCTCCGCAACATCTCCAAGATACGCTTCTTCCTAACCAATGAGACCACAAAGCTTCTAATTCTCTCCCTGGTCATCTCTCGCCTTGGCTACTGCAACACTCTCTTCATTGGCTTACCCTCACATAGGCTATCCACCCTTCAGTCCGTCATGAATGCTGCTGCCAGGCTCATCCCTCTTACAAACCATTCAGTTTCTGCTACCCCTCTCTGCCAATCCCTCCACTGGCTTCAGGTCACCCAACTAATTAAATTCAAGATACTAACAATAACTCTCAAAGCCATCCACAACTCTATCCCCAGCTACATCACAAACCTTGTCTCAAAATACCAACCAAACATTCTCTTCATTCCTCCCAAGACCTCCTGCTCTATAGCTCCATTGGCACCTCATCCATGCTTGCCTTCAGGACTTCTCTAGAGCCTCTCCCATCCCCTGGAACACTCTACTCCAATCTGTCCAACTGTCTCCTACTCTGGCCACTTTCAGATAATCCCTAAAAACTAATTTCTTCAGAGAAGCTTATCCGACCCCCAACTAACAACAGCACATTTATTTTCTCCATTAGCCCATTCCCCACAGTTATCACTATTTGTATCTTTTGACCCTCCTTCTTAGATTCTAAGTTCTAACGAGCAGTGCTCTCTGCACTGTATTAAATTGTATTGTAATCGTACTGTCTGCCCTTATGTTGTAAATCACTGTGTAAATTGTGTGTCAGCGCTATATAAATCCTGTATAAAATAATAATAATAATAATATACAGTATCTCACAAAAATAAGTACACCCCTTACATTTTTGTAAATATTTTATTATATCTTTTCATGTGACAACACTGAAGAAATTACACTTTGCTACAATGTAAAGTAGTGAGTGTACAGCTTGTATAACAGTGTAAATTTCCCCTCAAAATAACTCAACACACAACCATAAATGACTAAACCGCTGGCAACAAAAGTGAGTACACTCCTAAGTGAAAATGCCCAAATTTGGCCCAAAGTGTCAATATTTTGTGTGGCCACCATTATTTTCCAGCACTGCCTTAACCCTCTTGGGCATGGAGTTCACCAGAGCTTCACAGGTTGCCACTGGAGACCTCTTCCACTCCTTCATGACGACATCACGGAATTGGTAGATGTTAGAGACCTAGCACTCATCCACCTTCTGTTTGAGGATGCTCCACAGATGCTCAATAGGGTTTAGGTCTGGAGACATGCCTGGCCAGTCCATCACCTTTACCCTCAGCTTCTTTAGCAAGGCAATGGTCATCTTGGAGGTGTGTTTGGGGTCTTTATGTTGGAATACTGCCCTACGGCCCAGTCTCTTAAGGGAGGGGATCATGCTCAGCTACAGTATGTCACAGTACATGTTGGCATTCATGGTTCCCTCAGTGAACTGTAGCTCCCCAGTGCTGGCAACACTTATGCAGCCCCAGACCATGACACTCCCACCACCATGCTTGACTGTAGGCAAGACACACTCGTCTTTGTACTCCTCAGCTGGTTGCCGCCACACACACTTGACACCATCTGAACCAAATAAGTTTATCTTGGTCTCATCAGATCACGGGACATAGTTCCAGTAATCCATGTCCCTAGTCTGCTTGTCTTCATCAAACTGTTTGCGAGCTTTCTTGTGCATCCTTCTGGGATTCCTTCTGGGAAGGCTTCCTTCTGGGATGACAGTCATGCAGGCCAATTTGATGCAGTGTGCAGCGTATGGTCTGAGCACTGACAGGCTGACCCCCCCACTCCTTCAACCTCTGCAGCAATGCTGGCAGCACTCATACGTCTATTTCCCAAACACAACCTCTGGATATGATGCTGAGCATGTGCACTCAACTTCTTTAGTTGACCATGGCGAGGCCAGTTTTGAGTAGAACTTGTCCTTTTAAACCGCAGTGTGGTCTTGGCCACCGTGCTGCAGCTCAGTTTAAAGCTCTTGGCAATCTTCCTATAGCCTAGGGCACCTTTCTGTAGAGCAACAATTCTTTTTTATATATCCTCAGTGAGTTCTTTGCCATGAGGTGCTATATTGAACTTCTAGTGGCCAGTATGAGAGAGCGAGAGCGATAACACCAAATTTAACACACCTGCTCCCCATTCACACCTGAGACCTTGTAACACTAACGAGTCACATGACACTGTGGAGGAAAAATGGCTAACTGGGCCCAATTTGGACATTTTCACTTAGGGGTGTACTCACTTTTGTTGCCAACGGTTTAGACATTAATGGCTGTGTGTTGAGTTATTTTGAGAGGACAGCAAAGTTACACTGTTATCCAAGCTGTACACTCACTACTTTACATTGTAACAAAGTATAATTTCTTCAGTGTTGTCACATGAAATGATATAATAAAATATTTACAAAAATGTGAGGGGTGTACTCACTTTTGTGAGATACTGTGTATATATATCCCATGGTACCTTGCTGCCTGCAAGCAGTGATTCCTATACTGACTCCACCTCCTGAAACTTATTCTCTCAGCGCCACTGCAGTTCAGAAGGCAGGCTCTGTGAAATGTGTGACACATCAGTGTCTACTTACAGGGCATAGTGAATAAGTATCACAGAATTCAAGAAAGTAGATGTGTGGGGATCTTCACAAAGTAAGTTTACAAACTTCAAGGTCATTCAGATTAATAAGAGTAGGATAGAAATGATTGAAATACAATGTGGAAATAAATATAAGAGTTCACAATCTGACCATTCACACCTGAGCAGAGCATGATCAGAGCGTATTGCTCGTGACTTTGAAGTGTCTTTTATTCAGGTGTTTTACAGGCTTATTACAGCCATTTTCACATGTGTAACAAGTTCAGGAGTTTATTTCTTGGGATGGGAAAGGAGTTTAAAGGACAGGTTTCTTCAGACATAAAAATGTGTGAAAATGCGCATAATACACTTTTACAGGCACTCCCTCTAAAGTATATGGGACCAAAAGGTGCTGAATATGCTAAAATAAAAAGTTTACATACTTTTGTGAGTGCAGGGCATAAAGGGCAGGGGAACTGAGTGTACTGAACCCTGTGAACAGGGACAATTAAAAAGAATGGGATTCGGCGTAGTCAGATGTAAGGAAAGGAAAGTTTTAAAAGTGTAAATGAGGTCTTAGGGGTTAAGTGGTTGGAAAGATTAAGTGTTAACTTATGGTTAGGGTGCAAGGCTAATTTTTAGGTTTAGATTTAGCCCAGGTTCACACTATAGCGATCTCAGACATCGCATGTGATTAGCACCCGCACCGCAGGTGCCGATCACATGCGATGTCTGTGATGTCTGTGCAACGCGAGTTCAGTATGTCTGAACCCACATTGGATTTGTGGAAAAGAGTGTGCAGGGACTTTTTTCCCCACACTAGAATCAAATCGCATGGGTGTTCTCATTGTTATCCGAATGGTTGATATTTCTACTACAAAATTAAATTCAAGCTTACCAGATAGAGCATGTATAGCAGTCACTGGCCAGTCATTTTCTTCTGGCTGAAAAATTGTTTAAAAAATAAGTTTGAATACATGCATAATTTAATTTGCAGTTAAAATGTTAAATACTAAGGAACCAAAGCAAGAATGATACCTAGGTGCTAGATTTATGCAAAATTATCTTTAAAAATGTTAATAACTTAGCATATATTGTTAGGCTTGTATCAGTGTCAGCTTAACCACAAAGAGTATTAAACTTAAATGCGGTGATGTTATGAAAAAATATATAGATACACAATATATACATATAAATAAACCCTTACCTGCTTTATTCTGTCTGAATCCGGTATTGGAGCTAAAGTAGAATCGGCTTGTTCCACCTGGACATCATTTCTTGAGCATGTATCATCTACAGGAAAAGAGATCACAGCTCTGCCTTTAACATATAAAGTGACTTAACATATAATTTGGCTCATTTGCAACATATCACAAGCTAAGCCCAACATTTTAAATTATATTTTAATTACACAAAATACAAAAAATACATGAACATTACAATACTAAGAGAAACCTGAAAGACATCAAAGTACATGGTGTTTGATTCAGCTTGCCAACATCTTCAGAAAGCAAATATTAATATTCATATTCAATATTCATTTAATTCATTCAGGCCAGGTTCACATCTATTCATGTCCATTTTTAGTGCATTTTTTAATCACATTAAATTATTTTATTGGGCATCACTGCTCATGGAAATGCCTCTTTTTCAAACCACAATACAATACATCACAGATATTTGAAAAACATTGCTTCTTTTTTTGCTCTACAAAGCATGCATTAAAATGTGAAGGCACGAATGGCCTCAACTGTAATTTCTTGATAAACCATATGCACATGGATGCAGTAAAACCTTCACACCTCTTTAAGGGAAATGAAGACTGGTGTGTATATTTAGCTCATTGGCACTTACATGCAGCATGTAGGTTTGTCCTAGCACTCACCAAAGTGGGTTCAGTATCAGTACAGAACTATGTGAAGTGTAAGGCTTGGTTCCCATTACTGCAAAGCAGTTTTGATACAATTTTCAGTGCGATTATGTAGTGCGACTTTGGTGTGACTTTGGATGAGGATGTGCTCACATTGACGTGAAAGGGCACCGTTGAAAATAATATGATCTCTCATTCTGTGCCACTCAAATTGCATTAGAAATCATACCAGTGTAAGCCAGCCCTAAGTGTAAAAAACAAGGATGGTACCACTGACAAGGTGGTACTTGACACATACACACAACATTAAAGTGGAACTAGACTCCCTAGTATACTCACCTTCACTTTCCAGCGATGTGGCAGTTACATCCTTCGCTGGCTACTGTCATCTTCTCCCTGGGTGCTGAGTTTTTGGCCTATTGATTGCCAGGCAGGTGATGACATTCTCTCATGGATGCAACCGGGAGTCAGTCATGGGCCAGGACTAATTTTCCCATCTGGATGTTGTGCCCGAGGCAACTTTACCAGCTGCCCCCTCCCACGCTACGCCGCTGATTCCAGCACAGCTCAAAAGTGTCAGGAATGTATACTGAGCTACACATGCACAGCTCAGTGTACATTCTGTAGAAAACTGCAAGCAGGCAGGTAAATTAGTTTTATTGCAGAAGAGACAGAGCATGTCTCTTCTGCAATAAAAAGCTGCCTGCTTGCAGTTTTCTGAAAGTTAGTTTAAGTTCCACTTTAAGAAAGCAATAGCAACTTCACTGAACGTGTAAAAATTATAGATAATTCTGACAACATCTAGTAAATGCAACCGTATACACTGATCTAAGTAATGCAACTAAGGAACTTTAAAATCCTGGAAGCTATGTGTAGTGATCCTTGCAATAGGTAAATAGCTGCATAGATCTGGAGAAACAGCCACAGAAACTCTTTTAGTTAAGGCTGTACTTCACAGAAATGGCTCTATATAAAATTCTCTAAAAGGGCATTTACCAACTTGCTCACCATAGTAGGCTTCCAATTACTGCCCAGGTGCGACACTTAAAAACGGAACTAATCCTGTGCCAGATACTGTAGCTGCATGGTCTCTACATCCACTCTGGTTTGCAGGAATATTATCATTTCAGTGACTAAGGCAAAGCTTGTTGTGGCAGCCCAGACAGACATCAAATGCAATTTCTTATTCTGAGGAGCAGCTTTTTTCAAAGCTCAATCTATGCAGGAAGAGATCATCTTGTTCAACCCCTTCTCACTGCTGAACACATCTCTCTAGTGTGAATAGTCCTTCAGCTTACCAACTGGTCCCCTTAAAGTGGAACTAAACCCTCCTATCCTTTTACAGCGAAGGAAGCTGCCTTAGACTGTGATCTGAAATTGCAATGGTGCTGTGCATCTGCTCAGTTATGACACTAGTCATTTGATGGCTTGACAATTTGGTTGAGAGCACAAGCAACTGTGACAGTTATCATTCATGGCATGCATTGAATGTAACTGTTTTGAGAAACAGACACATTAATTGGTTTAGTGCTACTTTATCCCAGGCCTTATTTTAGACACCTCATCACCTGACCTGTACAACAGATGTTTTTATTTTGTGAATCCAGCACATCCAACAGCTCAGACATCCACCTTGTGCCACTCAGGCATCAGCTGACTCAGCCCCAAGTACTTTTGGCACTAAACACTACTCAGGTTAGAATCTCATATACCCAGGAAAGCTTTGCAAAACCTGTTGGTAAAGGGTTGTACAGAAGACCAGTCAACCCTTTATAGCAAGTTACGTCTTTGCCTAAATGGATGTTTAATTGCTTTGCAGATGGCTGTCATACCAGGATAGAAGCCATGTTCCTTGAGTGTTTGTTAAGCCTAATGTTGACCATAGATATTAGAGTATGACCATATAGGAAGGCACAACCCCATCACTAAGAGATTGAGTAAAATGTGCTTGCTCAGTTTGTCTTCTATATGTGTTTATATTATGGAGCGGGAAAAGGTAAGAATATGCAAATCCCTCTGGAAAAAGCCCAATCAAGTCTTCAACAGTTCCAAGAGATGCAGGATGTAAGAGTGTTCGTCGTTCTGCCTGCACAACAGACATAAGCATCACTGCCAGTTCAGCCTATGTTTGCCAGATCAATTAATGGTCATCTCGGGTCTATGGGTACCTTAAGTTATAATAGGGTTGATATACTAAAGGCACATTTTTTCACTTTGCAAACTTCCCTCATTAAATCATGTGCAAGCAAAAATACAGATTTTTTTATTTTCCTTGCACGTGATTGGCTATTCTTTACAAAGTGAATTTTCATCACATTCAATAAGCTAACAGAGAATTGCCTTGCACACAGCAAGTGAATGAATTAAGCTACTGTTCACATTAGTCCACACAGTCACAGATGCACGGTTTGATTCAGCTGGTCACTAAGTGGCTGCAAGTAGAGGCCTTGATGGGACCTCAAATGGTGGAAAGGATCAAGATGGACCGGTGTCTTCAGTCTTTGACAATTGACCTGCAACGGTGGGTATTCTGACTGCGATTGTATTAGTTAATATCCCTTTCTGAGACATCTATCAAAGTCAGCTAGCTGAACACAACAAACACTTGAAATCCACAAATGTTTTTATTGTATGCAGAAGGCTGAGGCAATACAATAAGATGCAGTAGACTTGATATACTGTAGGAGTGTTTTAGACAGTCAAAAAGGAGTACTGGCTTTTCGTATCCCCCATGGGTGTTTAAAAGGAAATTACCTCACAAGAAGGGGAAAGGAAACAGAAAATAACATGTAATACAAAAAAATGGTCACAAGTGGTAGCATAATAAAACCAATTAACCAGAAAGCAATACAGGCTCAATTGCATTTCCCATATACTGCGGGGGCAGCACAGTGGGTGTGTCACAGTGACCCAAAAACTGCAGACCATCTGGCAGAAATGATGGAAAGGAACATGGTAACATAGGAGCTGCTGGGCCCTGTTAGATGGAAGCAGCTTGCGCCACCAGGAAAAGGTTTTCAAGCACCAGGGAAAAGTTTTTCCCTTTGAGGAAAAACCTTGTTGTAGAACCCTGGAACCAGCATAAAGGAAACCCATGAAGAGTCAGCCTGGATCCTCCATGCCCCATACAGTGTTAGATGTGTCATAATTTGGGGCTCTCCACAGGATTTCTCTCTTTGCTCAGGAAGGAATTGGTTTGTGAGGTGGGACTTGTGACTGAGATTCTATGGATTGTCTGCATCCACGGAGACATAGGGACCTATCCACTGGTATGCATGTCCATTATCACCTTCTGTGGAACTGTCGAACATGAGGTTGAACTGGTATGAAATTTGGTGCACCCAATAATATTTGGCTGTGATTTTCCAGTGGCTGAGCGTGCTGACCGGGGAGTTCTGGTGGAACAACAGGGGAGATTGCTTTACTAACATTGGATTGGTAGTACAGCAGCTCCAACCAAATCTGTCAGTTTTTCCCATTCAACCCACTGGGTTGAACGAAAAAAAAGCTAATGGTGTGTACTAAGCTTAAGGAAGTCATTGTTGAGCAATTGATAGTACCAACAATTATAGCCAGAATGTCCTTGACCTGGGCCATAATGATGTTTGGATGGAACCCTTGGGAACTGATAAAACTGAAGTGCGTAGCATCGAAAAGTTGTACTGGCCAGGATTGAAAGATGAAGTAAAAAAATTATACATGTTGTCCCACCTGCCAAGTAACTGCTCCGGTCTTGCACTTCCGCAGCTTCTTGGTCAACCTGCCTATAACTGAGGTTCAGTTTGAACAAATAGCAATAGATTTGGTAAGTCTACTTGTGAAGCTATTTTCCTGCGGAATGCCTCATCCAGAATGATTGCCAGTGAACTTTTCCATGTGTTTACTAGAGCCAGATTCCCAGAGAAATTCTCATTGACCAGGGCTCGCTGTTCATCTTGAGGATTATGGCAAATGTGTACAAGTTGTTTCAGATTAAGCAGCTGCACATATCTGTCTACCATCCACAGATGGATGGGCTGTTTGAACCCTTTAACAAAACCCTTAAAACCATACCTAAGTGGGTGATGCAAAAAAATGGAAAAGATTGGGACATCCTGTCAGCATTCCTATTTCCCATAAGTGAGGTGCTTCAGGCCTCCACAGGGTTTTCACCCTATATCAGAGTACCCGAGTACCTGTCACCAGCCCATCAGAGTACCTGAGTACCTATCACCAGCCCATCAGAGTACCCGAGTACCTGTCACCTGCCCATCAAAGTACCCGAGTACCTGTCACCTGCCCATC
>BLSH010334980.1:175020-187348 GCA_018402905.1 Glandirana rugosa
GTCCTTTTATCGAAGTGTTCATCTGAATGGTTTAGATAACGATAAACAAGTTTGACTTGGAGTCAATATCCGTCCAACTGGTTCTTCGACGCCTTCACGTTCTGGCCTCGTCAATGAACCGTCCACCCTGTTGTACATATTAAAAAAATGAAGTAGAAAGTTAGGACCGGTCATGTTGAAAAGCTACGATGCGTGAAGTCAAAATAGTCAAGGGTTCCCAAGGTAGGTTTGTAGTAATACCGGGTCCAGTTCCTGTAAGACCGATATTAACAACCATGATAGTTAACGAGTTGTTAGCTCCGGTCTTGCACTTCCGCAGCTTCTTGGTCAACCTGCCTATAACTGAGGTTCAGTTTGAACAAATAGCAATAGATTTGGTAAGTCTACTTGTGAAGCTATTTTCCTGCAGAATGCCTCATCCAGAATGATTGCCAGTGAACTTTTCCATGTGTTTACTAGAGCCAGATTCCCAGAGAAATTCTCATTGACCAGGGCTCGCTGTTCATCTTGAGGATTATGGCAAATGTGTACAAGTTGTTTCAGATTAAGCAGCTGCACATATCTGTCTACCATCCACAGATGGATGGGCTGTTTGAACCCTTTAACAAAACCCTTAAAACCATACCTAAGTGGGTGATGCAAAAAAATGGAAAAGATTGGGACATCCTGTCAGCATTCCTATTTCCCATAAGTGAGGTGCTTCAGGCCTCCACAGGGTTTTCACCCTATATCAGAGTACCCGAGTACCTGTCACCAGCCCATCAGAGTACCTGAGTACCTATCACCAGCCCATCAGAGTACCCGAGTACCTGTCACCTGCCCATCAAAGTACCCGAGTACCTGTCACCTGCCCATCAAAGCACCCGAGTGCCTGTCAGCAGCCCATCAGAGTACCCGAGTACTTGTCACCAACCCATCTGAGAACCCGAGTACCTGTCACCAGCCCATCACAGTACCCGAGTACTTGTCACCAGCCCATCAGAGTACCCGAGTACCTGTCACCGACCCATCAGAGTACCTGAGTACTTGTCATCAGCCCATGAGAGTACCTGTCACCAACCCATCAAAGTACCCGAGTACCTGTCACCAACCCATCAGAGTACCCGAGTACCTGTCACCAGTCCATCAGAGTACCCGCGTACTTGTCACCAGCCCATCTGAGTACCCGAGTACCTGCCACCAGCCCATCAGAGCACCCAAGTACCTGTCACCAACCCTTCTAAGTACCCGAGTACCTGCCACCAGCCCATCAGAGCACCCGAGTACTTGTCACCAACCAATCAGAGTACCCAAGTACCTGTCGCCAACCCTTCTGAGTATCCGAGTACCTGTCACCAACCCATCAAAGTACCAGAGTACCTGTCACCAAACTTTCTGAGTACACGAGTACCTGTCACCAGCCCATCAGAATACCCGAGTACCTGTCATCAGCCCATCAGAGTACCCGGGTACCTGTCACCAACCAATCTGAGTACCTGTCGCCAACCCTTCTGAGTATCCGAGTACCTGTCACCAGCCCATCACAGTACCCGAGTAGCTGTCACCAACCCATCAGAGTACCTGAGCACCTGTCACCAACCCATCAGAGTACCTGAGTACCTGTCACCATCTCATCAGAGTAACCGAGTACCTGTCACCAACCCATCAGAGTACCCGGGCACCAGCCCTTCTGAGTACACGAGTACCTATCACCAGCCCATCAAAGTACCTGAGTACCTGTCACCAACCCATCAGAGTACCCAAGTACCTGTCACCAGCCCATCAGAGTACCCGTGTACCTGTCAGCAGCCCAACCGAGTACCCGAGTACCTGTCACCAGCCCATCAGAGTACCCGAGTACCTGTCACCAGTCCATCAGGATACCCGAGTACCTGTCACCAGTCCATCTGAGTACCTGTCACTAGCCCACCTGAGTACCCAAGTACCTGTCACTAGCCCATCTGAGTACCCAAGTACCTGTCACCAGCCCATCTGAGTACTCAAGTACCTGTCACCAGCCCATCTGAGTACCCTAGTACCTGTCACTAGCCCATCTGAGTACCCGAGCACCTGTCACCAGACCATCAGAGTACCCGAGTACCTGTCACCAACTCATCAGAGTACCCAAGTACCTGTCACCAACCCTTCTAAGTACCCAAGTACCTGTCACCAACCCTTCTAAGTACCCGAGTACCTGTCACCAACCCATCAGAGTACCCGAGTACCTGTCACCAACCCTTCTGAGTACACGAGTACCTGTCACCAGCCCATCAGAGTACCCGAGTACCTGTCATCAACCCATCAGAGTACCCGAGTGCCTGTCACCAACCCTTCTGAGTATCCGAGTACCTGTCACCAGCCCATAAGAGTACCCGAGTACCTGTCACCAGTCCATCTGAGTACCTGTCACTAGCCCATCTGAGTACCCTAGTACCTGTCACTAGCACATCTGAGTACTCGAGTACCTGTCACTAGCCCATCTGTGTACCCTAGTACCTATCACTAGCCCATCTGAGTACCTGAGTGCCTGTCACTAGCCCATCTGAGTAGCCGAGTACCTGTCACCAGACCATCTGAGAACCCGAGCACCTGTCACCAGCCCATCAGAGTACCCGAGAACTTTTTACCAGCCCATCAGATTACCCGAGTACCTTTTACCAGCCCATTAGAGTACCCGAGTCCCTTTTAACGTCCATCAGAGTACCCGAGTACTTATCTGCAGCCCATAAGAGTACCGAGTACCAATCTGCAGCTCATGCATCATAAAATATACATTGGGGTGTTTGCTTTCCAAAATGGGGTAATTTTATGGGTAATTCCACTGTCCTGGTGCTCCAGGACCTTCAAAAGTGTGATAGGTAGGAATGAAAATAGATGTGTTTATGCTCCTAGAACGCCTGAAGGTACTACTTCAATGTTGGACTTCTCTATGTGGCCGGGCTGTGTAAAAGTCTCACACATGTGGTATCGCCATACTCGGGATGAGTATCAGAATATATTTTGGGGGGTCATTTTTGCTATGTACATGCTATGTGTTAGAAATATCATATAAATTGACAACTTTGTGTAAAAAAAATAAGTTTTTATTTTCAATCCACGTTTTCCAAAGACTTATGGAAAAAAAATAACTGTACAAAAGACTCATAGAATATATGTTGGGGTGTTTGCCTTGCAAAATTGGGTCATTTTGTGGGTAATTCCACTGTCCTGGTGCTTCAGGGCCTTCAAAAGTGTAATAGGTCGTTAGGATATTTTATGTGTAATTTATGCTCCTAGAACGCCTGATGGTGCTCCCTGCATGTTGGACCTCTGTATATGGCCAGGTTGTGTGAAAGTCTCACACATGTGGTATCGTCATACTGGGGACGAATAGCAGAATGTATTTTGGGGTGTAATTTTTGCTAGGTACATGCTATGTATTAGAAATATCTTATAAATTGACCACTTTGTGTAAAAATAAAAGTTTTCATTTTCTTTCTGCATTTTTCAAAGACTTGTGGAAAAAAAGAAACCTTTCAAAAAACTCATAATGCCTTATAGAATATACCTTGGGGTGTTTGCTTTCCAAAATAGGGTAATTTTGTGGGTAATTCCACTGTCCTGGTGCTCCAGGACCTTCAAGAGTGTGATAGGTAGGAATGAAATTAAATGTGTAATTTGTGCTCCTAGAATGCCTGAAGGTGCTACTTCAATGTTAGACCTCTCTATGTGGCCAGGCTGTGTAAAGTCTCACACATTGCTATACTCAGGACAAGTAGCAGAATGTCATTTTGGATTAATTTTTTGCTATGTACATGCTATGTGTTAGAAATATCTTATAAATTGACCACTTTGTGTAAAAATAAAAAATGTTTTCATTTTTTTTCGGCGTATTTCAGAGACTTGTGGAAAAACATGAACTGTACAAAAGACTCATAATGCCTCATAGATTATACTTTGGGGTGTTTGCTTTCCAAAATGGGGTCATTTTGTGGGTAATTCTATTGTCCTGGTGCTCCAGTGCCTTCAAAATTGTAATAGGTCATTAGGAAATTAGATGTGAAATTTCTGCTCCTAGACGGTGCTCCCTGCATGTTCGGCCTCTGTATGTGGCCAGGGTGTAAAAAAGTCTCACACATGTGGTATCACCATACTCAGGAGGAGTAGCAGAATGTATTTTGGGGTGTAGTTGGAAGTATGCATATGCTGTGTGTGAGAAATAACTACTTGTTATGACAATTTTGTGTAAAAAAAAAAAAAAATAAAGAATTTCTTCATTTTCTAAAGAATTGTGGGAAAAAATTACACCTTCAAAAGCCTCGCCATGCCTCTTACTAAACACCTTGGACTGTCTGCTTTTCAAAAAGGGGTCATTTGGGGGGTATTTGTACTGTACTGACATTTCAGGGCCTCAAGAAATGAGATAGGCCATCAGTGCATCAGGCGTGATCAATTTTCAATAATTGGCACCAAAGCTTGTAGACTCTATAACTTTCACACAGACCAAATAATATACACTTATTTGGGTTATTTCTATCAAAGATATGTAGGAGTATAGGTTTTGGCCTAAATTTATAAACAAATATGACTTATCTGCAAAATGTTATCATAGAAACTAGAAAAAAGTGTTTTTTTTTTTTAAATTCGCTCTCTTTTTTCACTCATGTCGCAAAAAATAAAAAACCCAGAGGTGATTAAATACCACCAAAAGAAAGCTCTATTTGTGTGAAAAAAATAACAATTTTGTTTGGGTACAGTTTTGCATGACTGAGTAATTGTCATTCTAAGTGTGAGAGAGCTGAAAGCTGAAAATTGGTCTGGGAAGGAAAGGGGTGTAAGTGTCCTGTATTGAAGTGGTTAAACTCTTATGCCCCTATCATATATCCTGACTGCAAATCCCATCAAGCCACCTCTGATTTATATTCCCACACCTTCAACCTTTACAGTAATTACCAGACAGTTTTAGACCTAAATAGCCACCATTAATGCACTCTGGCAGTATATATCCGGGGGTTATATAGTTTATGTCTTTGCTACTCACAGCTGCACCTCAGGTTACATTGTTACTGTTTATGCTGATCTGAACAGCAAGTGTCACCTTGTGCCTTGTCCTTTTTGCTAATTATCCTGTATACTAAGCGTATTATTATTATCATTATTATTTATTTCTCCTTTCATCTCTACCTGCTGTTACCAACTTTATTTTATGTATAAATATATATTTATGTATATAATTAAATTTAGCACTATAGTTGGGTGATGGTGTTACTGTCAGGAATTTCTTGGTGATACTGTGTGTTTGTGTACTCAACCTAAGCAAGGCAACGGTTTGAGATGCTTTTTGATTTTTAGTTGTTTTGGATTTGCTTTTCTTTGCATTCCCATTGACATGTACAAATGAAAAAAATGCAATGGAGGTGTAGCAACATTCAACATTTACCAAGCTGCAATTCACATATATAAATACAAACATGAAGTGTATGACATATAAGCATGACAACTGAATGTAAGTAATGTGGTTCTTGTGACTGAGTATGTAAAGTTCAGATAAATCTACCGGTAATAACAAATGAAAAAGCCCAGCCATGTCAATACATGTATCCAGCAACTCCTCCCATTCAATCCCTTAGGCACTCAGCATAAGAACATGGCGTGCTTCCAGAATGGTCTACAGCTGTTTATCATGCAGAATTACTAATAAATTATTTTCTTCAGACCCGCTCAGAAGTGATTAAACAAGAATCTTAGTGCAGCTGAAAATTCTTTATACCTCATCTAATATTAAATTCCTTGAAGTCACTTTTTGTTTCACTTCACAGAGAACATTTGTTTTTTAAGTAAAACCAACTCTTAACTTGATTTTATGTTAGCATTAATAAAATTATAAGGATATTTCATGGCAAAAGTGGCCAACTAAAACATGTGCATATACTAGTGTATACAGTATGTATCCACTACATATACACAAGTATTTCTTAAAGGGAATGTAAATTAGCTTTGTACAATTTCCTCTTTAATCTGGTTAGGACTGAAAAAAGATGTAAAAGAAAATGTCAAGTAAATATGAAATATAGTGTAATAAAAAATTGTTTTCACATAGTAGGTGCAGCCAGTGCTGAGGAGCACTATTGTGGGACATTTATACAAGTGATATTTCAGCCAATAGAAAAAAGAAATAAACAGAAAAAAAACCCCTCCATTTGCTGATAGACTCCATGGCAGCATACGTATGGGTTAACTCCGCCTCCTCTCCACTCCTATAGGACCCCACTCCCATAAATTTGGGCTCAGAGCCAGAGGCCGTGTTCCTTTTTTGTCCTCCTGAAGACCAGAATGACTGAAGTCTTACCTTGGATAAAGTGTCCACAATTGAGGCCTGGTTGTTCGGCAAGCCGTGCCCCAGAAGACGCGTGGCGTCTCCAGCAATTCCCAGCCGTTGGCAGGTTGAAGAAGGGAGATAGATGCAGTCCCATGTAAATCCCCAGCAGTCCTCAGCGGTGAGTGGGGTGAAGAGGGGTGATGGATGCGGTGCCATGTAAAATCTCCAGCAGCCCCAGCTATGAGCGGGGTGGAGAAGGGTGATGGATGTGGTCCCATGTAAATCCCTAGCAGTCCCCAGCTGTGAGTGGGGTGATGGATGCGGCACCATATGTAATCTCCAGCAACCCCCAGCCATGAGCGGGGTGGAGAAGGGTGATGGATGCGGTTCCATGAAGAGCTCAAGCCTGGCCATTGGCAGGCAAAGCAGCAGTACGGCCTAATAGCCTAGCTAAGAGCAGGCAGCCATAAACACCCTGAGCCCATGCAGCAACAGCGTCTTCTGTATTCAGGCGTAATCATGGGGGATGCCGTGCGCGGTAATGTATACCTTTTTATTGCATATCCATGGCAGCAGTTTGTGCGTTTATCTGTTTGTCTGTTTTTTTCTTGGCTTTAATGTCTTCCAGCCTGTGGTGGCTAGAGTGCACCTGCGTTCCAAGCCACCGCTCTCTCTTCTGGCCTAGTGTCCCTGGGTTACTCCTGCCCAGGGACTCAGAGCATGTGTTCTGTGGGCAGCAGTGGCATCATTGCAAAGGGAGAAATTCAACCACGGTCAGTACTGTTGATATTGGGATATTCTCTGTGGACAGCTTGCAGCAGTCCAATGCTGTGTGCAATCATCACAGGTATATGCTCTGCAATACAACCTTGTGTGCTGTCTTGGTGTGATTATATCCCCTGTGCAGGTTGGCTATCTGTGCAGTTCACACTACAGATGTATTACTGCTCCCTCCTGTGGCCAGCCCTTGTGTAGCAAGCTTGAGAGGGTGTTAACCCTTTTCTTTCCTCGCTTGCCTGGGCACACTTTTGGGTTCTTAGTCCTTTCCTTTCTACCCTATTTTGTGCTTTTTTTTTGTGAGTCCTTCTATGTCAGATTGACAATACACGGCATGAGATCAGTAGGTCAGAACATCAACTTTCTTCATCCAGATTTAGTCATCATAAGTCACTGTCAAGATCCAGCCTTCATAGCAGAAGCTCTGACTCCTTCTCTAGGCACCGCACTCACCGCTATGTCAGCCGCTCCAAGGAAGGAGCCTGCTGGGGATACGGTATTCAGGTCCCAGAGGGCAGGTCTCTGTGTGAGCAATATTATGCCCGAGCGGTTGGAGAAAAGGATTTCCAGCAAATGAAGTCTCTGGTGAGGCGCGGGGTGCAAGAATCCCTTAAAGAGTAGGCTGCATGCAATGCCCACTAGCCATTATGGCATGTTTCTCCCACTAGGATGGCTAGGAAGAGCGGTAACCATCCCAACCATGCCATCCATCTATAAGGACCTCAGACAGTGAGGCAGAGAGAGTCACTTTGCCCTTGTGGTGTCCTTTTGGTCAAAACTATGAAGAGGGCATTTGCATGGGTAGAACCTGTAGAGTCTCCTGCAAAGCAAGAGGAAGTTCTGTAAGCACCTTGGGTTCCGTTTTCCTCCAGTGCGACTTGTCATGCATTCCAATTTATGCGACTTAAAGTTGCAGCAACTCTGGAAAGGTTCCTGCACTACTTCGGTGCGACTTTCATACAGCTCTGACCCAGAGACTGAGAGACTGTAAGGTTGGATTGGGGGCTGCACTTAGTCGCATCGGAGTTGCACTCCAGAGTCTCACTCTGAATCGTGTGACTTTGGGGTCGCAATAGTGGAGACGTAGCCTCAGAGAGAGTGTTCTATTCTCCCAATCATTTTGGATGAGCAAGGTCATAAGATATACCTCCCTTCTGAGCAGGCCAAGCTCTATCCATTCAGGGATAAGGATGTGAAGCATCGAAAGGCTGCCTCTCTAGTTGAAGTTTGATAAGGCAAGCAAGCCGGTCGCTCTTCCCTGGAAGATGCAGTGATTGGCCTGAACGTCGGCCTGAGCTTTAGTGGCCATGTTTATAGCACTGAAAATGTGAAAGAAGAATGTGGACGCCGTATTCAAAACCTTTCAGATGAAGCGACCAGAAACCTGGTAGTTCAGGAGCCAGAGCTGGCGATAGGTTCCATGACGAGGCTTCATTTAACATCATACACATTGTAGTAATGTTCTGGCTAGCTACGGCTTAGTAAACGCCATGGCTCTGGCCTTGGCTTGCGGATCCTGCCTCTAGCAGGAGTGGTGGAAGATCGGAGTGGTGGAAGATCCCTTTGAGGGAGCGTCATTGTTTGCAACAAGCTGAATAGCATCATAAACTGGGCCATAGTTGGGTTTTGCCTCAGGACTGGCGCCTGCTAGGCCAGAAGAATACGTGGTCTAGAAAACAATGTTCAGTGTGCGGGGGTCGCACGCTTTACAGACCTGGTCAGGATTTTGGGAGGAACTGGTGAAGAGGCCAGGTGTCCCCTCAAATGTCTGCTAAGCGAACCTGACCTCGGGTTTACGAGAAGCCGAGTTGGGGTCTCGACTGTTGGAACTTTAAAACGGTCATTTCAGGATACACATGGGCCTTCGGATTTCCTCCTCAGCTCAGTTTTGTTTTCCCAGATTTACCTTACTCCGAGGTAAAGAGGCAGATACTTTTGTATTATATAAGGTCTCTGGTGTCGCAAAGTGCTGCTGTACTAGTCCCAGAAGGCGGAAGATTTCTGGGCATGCACTTGTCCCTCTTCATGGTCATAAAGAACGGCTTGCAGAGGCCAGCTATAGACCTCACACACCTAAAACATTTCTCACCTAAAAGGAGAAGTTTATGATTGGGATCCAGCCAGGTGACTGGCTCATTTCGCAGACCTAAATGTTAACTTGTTTCGCTTCCTGAATCTGTGTCAGTGTTCTTCCCACCTGCACACCTTTCAGTATCTAAAATTATCGGCACTATGGTGTCTATGTAGCCAATGGTCAAGTGGACGCTCTGGAGAATGCGGTCCTCCCAGAAGGGGTTTCCCCAGCAGTGGGAGCCAGGAAGTAGAATGCAGGTCATCTACAAGGCCTCAGTCACGAGAGAGCCCTAGGTGGCTGCAACGGAGAAAGGTATTTATTGGCCGTTCCATTGCCCCATCTCCTGCTTCACAATCACGTTTGATACCAGCGATACAAAATGGGGGGACTTACTGCCTATCAGGGATAATGCATGACAGGTGGGGCTGTCAGTTCACAAGAGTGTGCAAACATTCTGAAATTACTGGCAGCCTTCTGCACCCTACAAGCCAGTTATGCCTTGGACTCAGAAGAATCTAACCGACATCTCATCGGTTTATGTCCCCTGAATCCTGAATGATCCTTACAGGCTTTCTTTCCAGAGTCCAACTGAAACGCAACAAATGGTCTCTCTATGTGGTAGTTTTCAGGCAGGTCCCTGGGGGCCAGTCCAAAATTAATCTGTTTGTCTCCCTGTGCACCAAGAAGTTGGAGAAGTTTTATACTGTTGGAACTACAACAGTAAAGTTGCTTAGTACTGTAAACTACATATATACATTATAACTGTCTATACCAGTAGGTGGCACTGCAGTATTAGTGTGTATTCTGTGTTATAATATTATCACAGGATGTACCTTCTGTATCTAAGTGTGTGCTTGTATAGTTCCTGTTCCTATCTCCATGCTAGAAGACATGTTCTGCTATTTCTAAATGAAAGTAAATTATTCTGTAAAGTATATCACTCAAAAAGCTTCCAACGCATGATATCATGATATCTGATAACATATACGCAGGGCTGGTATCTCCAAGGCTTCAGGACAGGGGCCTGACAGATTATTGGAGATGCAGCGGGACCTATGCGATTCTTCCTGTTCGGGTCAACCTCGGGTTTTTTTGAAGATTCAAAACAGAAGTCGTGGAGGTAGAGATACCGTATTCGCGATGGCACCCTGTGTTAGCATGGATCAGCTACTGGAAACCAGAGCCCATTCCCCTCAGGCCAGACCTTCTGGCACGACCTAGGCTCAGACTTTGGAGTAAGCAGAGACTTCCCAAATGGTACCTCCCTCTTGACTCCCTTGGGAATTGGAGCACAGTATTCTAAGATTGTTCCTATTAAGACCTCTGTCAAATTCACCTTTCTCGTGGCTATCACGTCAGCATATAAAGCCTCAAACTGAGGCATCGCCATGGAGAACCTTTCTTAAGACTCTTTCCAGAGTGAGTGGTGCTGTTGCCTATGCTCGACTCGAATCTTAAGATGACATCATTTCATGGGTACCAAGGGATTGTTCTGCTAACCTTTTAGAGTACTAACATACGTCCTTTAGACATGGGAGAGGTCATGTTGTGGAATCCTGAGTTTGGCTCTCAGCAATACCCTTTCTTTTACAAATAAGTGATCTGACTTTTGACTATGAGTGACTTGGCAAGTGTAAAACAAATGTGAGCTATGTATAAGATGGCCTTTTCTTTGGTTCTAGGAATCTCTCAGATATTATTATATCTGCAAGCTATAGCTTCCTTCAGGCTTTAGAATGCTTGTTCATTATTTGCCGAAAAGATCATGGGAAATGTGCCTCATCTAGGATGATGGTGGCACAGGTTGTCCAGGCCATCCAACAGGCTCAGAGCTGAGGGCTTGGCTCTCTGGAGGTGGTGACCACTCACTCAACCAGAAGTGTCTACATCTTGGGCAGCTTCACAGCATGTGGTTCCCAATGTAGTCCTTAGGGCGGCCTTGCGGCCCTCAATACATTTATGGCTCATTATTATGTAGAGCCTGCTTCGTTATCCTCTGTTTATTGTGGCTTGAAGGGCCTGTACGAATTAAAGCCTTTGGTTCAGCATTGCCCGCCCATGAGGTGTATGGCTAGTTAAATCCCATACGTATGCTGCCATGGAGTCTATCAGGAAAAAGGAAAATTTCCTATCAAATACTTACTGTAATTTTCCTTTCCTGATAGACTCCATGGCAGCAGGAGTTCCCACCCCAGTGTCAGGAGTAGGCTAGTTACGGAACATGGCCTCTGGCTCGGAGTCCAAATTTATGGGAGTGGGGTCCTATAGGACTGGATAGGAGGCGGGGTTAACCCATACGTATGCTGCCATGGAGTCCATCAGGAAAGGAAAATTACGGTAAGTATTTGATAGGAAATTTTCCGTTATACTGAACCCTATACCCACAGTTCATCCAGAGAAAAGCACAAATCCATAAAGCCTGGTCCAATTTGCTCCAATGAGGAAAAACATTACTTCCTTACTGAAGGCAATTGGCTATTCCCTGGATCAACAATCTTTTCTGCTATTACCTATAAATGTTAATATTTAGTTATATTTTGTGCATTTAGGTGCATTTTATAAAACAATCTACTGAGCTGGCTAGAATTATTTCTTGAGGGAGTCTATTCCACATTTTCACAATTTTTACTGCAAAGAAGTATTTCCATATGTGGAGGCTAAAGTGTTACTAAACCCAGGACCCTGCATTCACTATATCTGGTCTCCCACAGTATACAGAACATGAAAATGCAATTATTTTTAGTAAATATATACTGCTAAATACCTTTTCTCATCAGCAGTATATAGCAGTCTTGTGACTTCTATCAGTGTCTGGTTAACCACTTCAGCCCCGGAAGGTTTTGCAGCTTTAGGACCAGAGCACTTTTTGCGATTCGGCACTGCGTCGCTTTAACGGACAATTGCGCGGTCGTGCGACGTTGTACCCAAACAAAATTTGCGTCCTTTTTTTCCCACAAATAGAGCTTTCTTTTGGTGGTATTTGATCGCCTCTGCGTCATTTCTGATCGCCGCTATAAACAAAAGAAGAGCGACCATTTTGCAAAAAAACCCAAATTTCTTACTTTTTGCTAAAATTCAAATCCAAAAAAAAAATATAAAAAAACATTTTTTTTCACCGTTTTTGGCCGATTTATATTCTTCCTCATATTTGCGATAAAAAAAATCGCAATCGGCGTTTATTGATTGGTTTGCGCAAAAGT
>BLSH010334980.1:187358-209583 GCA_018402905.1 Glandirana rugosa
GAGGTCAGGGGTTAGTTGGAGGACTATCATGTCTCGGAACCCCCATGAGACGTGTACGAATCAAACCACACATAACGATCTCTCAAAAAAAGAAAAGTACCCTTCCACGTACACTAGTCGTGTCTCGGTTAATCGTGACAGGCCTGTCTCCAGTCCCCAGGACGTCCGAGTATCCTGTCAGTCCCCTCTTACTTTTGAGGAGGATGTTCGAAATTGACGAAGGGCTGGCGCGCGGCAGAAAAGTGCCGCCGTCAGCCCCTCGACCCGCGCTTAGCGGCATTTATTTGCCGCTAAGCGTAAAACCGGTGGTCCCCCGCGCTACATCGGCGGTTCCCCTTCTTTTCCCTGTAGCCGCTCATCGCGGCTCGCTGGCGGACATCGGGTCCGCCCGAGCCGCGGGCACACTCCTCGGGAGTGCGGCGGGTGCGCGAGCGCGCCCCCTGGTGGCCAAAATGCGAATCGCCGTTTATTTACGGCGATTCGCGCCCAGCTCCCCGACTGCCGCCGTGAAAAGACGGCGCGCGGTCGGGAAGCAGTTAAAGCTTGTAGGAGGAGTTTTCATTCTCCCCTGACTGTCCTATGAGCCTGCAGGACCCCTGACCTCTGTCCGGACAGTGCTAATTGGCTCTGTGCTGATCACATGCACCTTCCCATGAAAAGAAAAAAACTCTCTAGCAATACACACCAAACTAAGCATGTGCAGAGTACCCCCAAGGCTCTGTACTATCAGGAGGTTGATTGGGGACTGGAGGAAGGAGAGGTTCAGAGAAGACAGGACCAAACAGCCGTTTTACACAGTGCAGAGGATTAACCCCTTAGGTTCAACAGTAAGTATAACAAGCATATACAGACTGATTTTACTGTTGCGGGCTTAGTAACACTTTAAGGCTCCATGCACACTAACATTTTTTTAAGCTCCTAGAAGCTGTTATTAGCATTTGTTTCCTACTCCAAGAAGGTAAATAGTGTTATCCTATAAATGTTTGAAAAAGAAAAAGAAAAAGTGCCAAATTTAAATTTGTGTTTTAAATTATATTATAAAGCGTAACTGCAGAAAACATTTAAAAGCTGCTCCCCAATTGTGTAGGAATATGCCTATACTGTGAATTGTATGTTCATAAGGGGGCACTAAGGAACAAACTCTGATAATATGATATAAGCAGATACCAATATAGTGCAAAATGCATAAGCTGTAAAGCAAATTAAATTTATAAAATATATTTATGGTTGAAGTCCTTCAACCGAGACAGATGGAACCACAAGACTTACACCACTCTCAGCTGGTTGGTATGCCAAGAAAGGGGGCATACTCAAGTAATGGTTAATTGTAGAAAAGGAATGCACAAGGAGTTGCCCTGAAAACGGGGAATGGGTGGGAGGGTATCGCGCACCGGAAACCGACAAGGGATACAGGTGAGTATGCTGCTTAAATACCCGCCCTCCTATAAATTCAGGCCACCATACTGGCCTTCTTATTTATGGTTGAAGTCCTTCAACCGAGACAGATGGAACCGCATAAAGACGCCACAAGACTTACAACACAATATAAACCTGATGTGTGCCCTGGTCAGCTGGTCAGTATGCCAAGAAAGGGGGCAAAATACTAGGATAGGGAAGTAATTCTTTGTTGGTCTGGTGACAATTATTGAGCAAGCTTGGTGAAGGCTTGCAATATTTCCACCTGAGGGTATGGAATGTACCGGGCAAAGCAAGCGGATTTCCACCTGCCCAACCTCCTGATGACATGGCTTGGCACCCCGTGCTGAGATGCGGCTGAAGCCGTTCCAGTCCGAGAGGAGTGTCTGGAACACCAGCCGAGGTCGAGACCTAGGTTAACCAAGAGGGTACGGACGTGTCTGATAAACAGGCTAGTACTCAGAGGGCTGGAAGGGAAAGGTAATGACAAGTTGGAGTCAGACTAGCTGGGAAGATGTGTCAATAACCATTTGAGGGCTGCTACTGGGCACAAGATGTTGTGGGTCTGGAAGAGTTTGACACCGACCCCAGGGCCAGACTGTTGGGTTTTGGACACTGCCAGGTGTAGGATGAAGTGGTTTTAAAGACGAGCCAGGTGGCATCTGCATAGGACCTGGCAACTGGGACCACTATAGGGGAACTCGCTGGGCCATAGGAAACCATACAAGGCTAAGTAGTTAACCGCTTGGATGACCAGGCTGGGTAGTAACCTGAATGGGGAATGTGAGAGGATGGCTAACATGTCCTTGAACGTGGCACTAGAAATGGGTAAGCATTTGCTAATGGGTACTGGCTGATGCTTCTGGATGCCACGTAGGATGGCTTTGATGGCATGTGTTGCGACAAGGAAGGCTTTCCAGGGTCCTGTAATGACATAAAATAACAGATGCCGGCCAAGTACAGCCTGATGGTGTTGTGGCAAGGTTGTCTGTAGCAAAGACCACCGTCTGTCCTGTCCAGGTGTGGCCCCAGACTGGAGCTGCTGCCACAATGGGATAGAGTTCGAAAAGGGAGGATGACTGGCTAACCCAGGGATCAGGAGGATCACGATCAGCAGCTTACGAACCAATGCGGGCAAAAAATTGCAACAAAGCCAGTGGAGGCTGCAGTGTTTGACTACGTGAGGTGGCGAAGCTGATGCCAATGGAATAAACATGGATATCCCGTTTCAGCTTGTGAGGAACTCGCCCCACATTGCCAGATCAGCTATTGCTGGTTGGTCCAACCTGAGGACTTGATTGGGATCCTGTGCCTGAGAGAGAAGAACCAGGAGGCATGAAATAAAGGATCGTCCGCGAGGGACAAACCTCATGGCAAAATTAAGCATCCCTAACAGGGACTGTAACTTGCCTCTTGGTACACCCTTGCAAAAGGGTGAAGGCGTGAATGACCAACCTAATCCGGCCAACTTGTCGGGAGGTAGGCTAGCCTGCATGGAGCGAGTATCAACAGTGATGCCTAGGAAGGTGATGGACTGTGTTGGGCCTTTCACTTTATACTCTGCTATGGCACATTGAGATTGGCAAATACTACTCCTAATTTGGCCAAGTCTGATGATGGCTCGCCGGGTCGTTCGATCAGCAGGAAGTCATCAAGGTAGTGGATGACTTTCTGGCACTGCGCTTGATGAGACAGGATTCAGGTACAGAACTGAGTGAGTCAAAGAGCTATGGACTACTCTTAGATCCGTAAGTCAGTTTGGTGGCTGTAATGGAAATTTGTAAGTTCTGTATATAATTGTATTCTATTTTGTATGTATTGCACACTGCACTCATTATGCACACAGCACTAATAATATTTTCAATACATATTTGCATTCTTTCAAGTGCGGATTAGAATTAGCCTGCCTATGTTACGCCCCTTGTTACAATACAAGTACAACTGTAATATTAATGTGATACCTACGTAATCGTGTGTATAAAAACCTTCAATTGCGTCATAATAAAGCAGAAAAGTTATTTGGCAAGAAGCTGAGTGTATCTTTTGTGTCTGTTCCCTACTGCAGTAGTTATTAATCTGGAACCACTAATTAATATGAACCAAAGAGAAAATCGCTGCTCCAGGTGTAATGGCTCACACACTAGTTGGAAGCTCTGGAGTGCCTGTTGCGGCTCGCCCCACGTGAATCCACCAATAGAAGAAAGAAGCGGCACACCCAAATGATTTCCAGGCTTTATTCAGGTCAAGGGCACCACACATAGTCCGTAGACGCATTTCACACACCAGTCGTGTGCTTAATCATTACCTAATCATGACCCGAATAAAGCCTGGAAATCATCTGGATGTGCCGCATCTTTCTTCTATTGACTAATCAATATGAGGATAGGAGTTGCCTATCTATAAAATTCCATGTCAGATGGCGAGTTTTGCCTTAGGAGGGGATTTACAGGTGACCCTGAGAATCCGAAATGAGGAGCTTGAGACGATCTGGGAATTTTTGATAATCAGTCGGCTGAGGTAAGCCTTTTGCTTACATTTGAGTTATCATACTTCCTTATTCGGTAAGGCATTTTCAGGACAAAGGATACCTATTTTACTCCCCTTAATCAAACTGTATTGATTAGTGATTATATGTTATGTCGTCACTGTATACTGTCCATCAAAGTGTGATAGATAAGTAAAGGAAGAATGGTGCTCTTCACAGGTATATGAAGTACACATCTGCTAGATAAAGTAGTTTAGAGGCAAGAGGGTATAGGCACAAGTAGAGAAGAGAGAAGACTGCCAGTCATGGGCATTAAATTAAGTGAAGTAAAAGACCCTCAAAAATGCCCAGCGCAAGAGGAGCGCTATAATATATATGGACCGAAGGTGTGGTTCCCGCCTATACTGAGCCTCTAGATAAATGATCAAAATAAGGAAAGCAGAATTTAGGGAGGTAAAACTCAATTTAAGCGGGGAAATATTAAATAGAGTTAAAAGAAAGTGATAGAATGATATGCATGCGTTGTGTACAAATGGGAAAAAATGTAAGCTATTTGAGAGAAATAATTGTGTATGTGTGTAAATGCTGGGACTCTTAGTTCTACATCTTGTATGTGTGTGTGTAATGTTAGCTCTCTGCAGATCCTCTCCCAAAGAAATTGCTGGATGAGGCATTAGTGGCAAGGACACCCATGATATGACTACACGCATATCATAACAAAATGCGCCGAGTTAATTCATCTGTTGATAAACAATGTGATCACAATTATTTTGAAACCGTTTTCCAACATGGTAAAAATAGGATTTTATTAAGAACTTACCGTAAAATCCTTTTCTCTGAGTTCATTGACAGACGCAGCCTCTTATTCATGACACGTGGGGTTATGCACCTTTTACCAGGAGTAGACTAGGCAGAACAAAAGTTCAGACAGGCAAGGCTGGCCCTTCCCAGGGGGCCGTCCTCACTCAGTGTATAACTCCTCCGCCCTGCAAGGCACGTCAGTCCGTAACAAGCAGTGCAACTCAATCACAGAGGGGCGGGTGCTGCGTCTGTCAATGAACTCAGAGAAAAGGATTTTACGGTAAGTTCTTAATAAAATCCTATTTTCTCTTACGTTCATTGACAGACGCAGCCTCTTATTCATGATGCATGGGGACATCCCAAAGCAGTGTCGAACAAGAGAGGTGGGTAAGCAAGAACAACTGTACCCAACAGAAATTCGCGGGAGGCGCCAGCTGCGCCTTCACCGCTGCCTGCAAGACTTTGCTGCCAAAAGCAGCATCCGCAGATGCTGACACATCAACTGTGTAAAACTTAATGAACGTGTGCACCGAGGCCCAAATAGTCGCCTTGCACACCTGAGGCACCGACGCTTGGTGCCGAAAAGCCCAGGAAGTACTTAACGCCCTGGTGGAATGAGCCGTGACCAGAAAGGGGGGTTCGTGCCCCCGAACAGCATACGCATGGGTCACAGTCAGTCTGATCCAACGGGATACAGTAGCCGACGAGGCTGCCAAACCTTTGCGCGAACCTTCCGTCAACACAAAAAAACGCATCCGACCTCCGAAGGTCCCACAGAGCCCTCACTATGTCCAAGGAATAGAAGCAATCTCCTTAGGATGTGATGGGTGCGGGCACACGAAGGGAGGACAAAGTCCCCATTAATGTGAAAAGAGGAAACCACCTTCGGTAGAAGAAGGGCTTGATCAAAATAAATAGAGAAAAAAAGAAAAAAATTAGGGACCCGCAGATCCCAGCAGGGAACCAGGTCTAACTCCTTGCACTAGGCAGAAAAAGACTGGCGTGCCTTGCAGGGCGGAGGGGTTATACACTGAGTGAGGACGGCCCCCTGGGAGGGGCCAGCCTTGCCTGTCTGAACTTTTGTTCTGCCTAGTCTACTCCTGGTAAACGGTGCATAACCCCATGTGTCATGAATAAGAGGCTACGTTTGTCAATGAACGTAAGAGAAATGAAGGTTACATTTAAACATGTATTATTTCTTTAATAGTGGAAACAGTGCATTTAAAGAAAAAGGAGAAATTAAGTCAAACGTCCTCCTTACGGGTGATATATCTGTGGAGACAGATATATTAGAATTATGGTGTGATATTGAGATTATCACTCACGTATTAATTTCTGATATAAGGTTAACAAATGTAATAATTATTATTATTATTATACAGAATTTATATAGCGCCAACAGTTTGCACAGTGCTTTACAATAAAAAAGGGATACAATACAGTTCAATACAGAAGGAATAGGAGGGTCCTGCTCGTGGAGCTTACAATCTAATGGGAGGGGGAGGTGGTACAAAAGGTAATGGCTGCAGGGGTTGATCTGATAGAGGTGACTCAAGCACAGTTCTTAGGTGGAGGTGGGGTAAACTTCCCTGAATAAATTCAAGGATCGCCCAAAGGCGGACAGGGTGGGGGCTGACCGAACATTTTGGGGCAGGGAGTTCCAGAGGATGGGAGAGGCTCTGGAGAAGTCCTGTAGGCAAGCAAGGGAGGAGGTAACAAGGGAGCTAGAGAGCAGGAGGTCCTGGGAGGAGTGGAGAACACAATTATCTGCAGATGAGATTGGTGAGGTAGCTGGGGGCAGTGTTGTGGATGGCCTTATATGTTGTGGTTAGTATTTTAAATTTTATATGGTGAGGTAGGGGAAGCCAGTGAAGCGATTGGCAGAGCGGGGCAGCAGTTGCGGATCGGTTAGTAAGGTGTATAAGTCTGGCAGCAGCATTCATGACAGACTGAAGAGGAATAACCTGTGTAAAGGTAGGCCAGTGAGGAGGGAGTTGCAGTAATCAAGGCGGGAAATAACCAAGGAGTGAATAAGTTGTTTTGTGGTGTCGTTAGTCAGGAAGCGGCGAATTCTGGAGATGTTGCGGAGGTTAAGGCGGCAAGATTTAGCCAGTGATTGAATGTGGGGGATGAAAGAGAGGTCAGAGTCTAGAATTACACCCAGCACCCAGGCATGTGTGGAAGGACCAATGGTTGTGCCGTTGATCCCAATGGTAAAGTCATGAGGAGGGGACCGGGGAGGAGGAAATATTACTAGTTCAGTTTTAGAAAGATTGAGTTTGAGGAAGTGGCGTGACATCCATACCCATATGTCCTTCAGTAAGTTTGTGATGCGTGAGGGGATTGAGGTGTAGAGTTGAGGAGTCAAGAGATAGATTGGGGTGTCGTCAGCATAGAGGTGGTAATTTAAGCCATGGGAAGTTATCAACTGGGCCAGGGAAGAAGTATAAAGGGAGAATAGGAGGGGCCTAAGGACAGAACCTTGAGGTACCCCAACAGAAAGAGATAGAGGAGCGGAGGAGATGTTGTTGTATGTGACACTGAAGGTGCGCTGATATAGGAAGGAGGAGAACCAGGAAAGAACAGAGTCACAGAGGCCAAGGGAGTGGAGTTTATTGAGGAGGAGTGGGTAGTCAACTGTGTCAAAGGAATCAGAGAGGTCTAAGAGTATGAAGTACTGGTCATTGGTTTTAGCAGTTAGTAGGTTGTTGGTGAGTTTTAGTAGAGCAGTTTCAGTTGAATATTGTGGGCGGAAGCCGGATTGTAGGGGATCGAGAAGGTTGTTGTCAGTGAGGTAGCAACTCATACGGTTGTGGACAAGGCGTTCAAGAAGCTTGGAGGCTAACGGGAGCAGGGAAATGGGTCTTAAGTTATTGAAACAGGTGGGGTCCAGTGAGGGTTTTTAAGTATGGGGGTAACCAGCGCATGTTTGAGTGGAGAGGGAAAGGTGCTGGAAGAGAGGGAGAGGTTGAAGATGTGGGTTATAGAGTTTAGGACAGAGCAGGAGGGTGGTCGTAGAGGTTGGAAGGGGGTCCAGGGGGCAGGTGGTGGGGGTGGGCCCTGGAAAGGAGTTTGGCAACTTCCTCATAGCGAACAGGATTGAAGGAGGAAAGTGTTGAGTGGGGTGTTGGACTTGGTGTGTCGGTTGGTGGAGGAAACTGGACGCAGAATATCTCATTACAAATTGTGTAAATTTTTGAAGTGATTGGCAATCTCCTGGGAAGTGAGCAAGTTGGTGGGTGGAGGCAGTGGGGGTGAAGTAAGGAATTAAGGGTAGAGAAGAGTTGACGAAGCTTTGATGAAAGGGATTTGATGAGAGTGGTGTAGTAGATTTGTTTAGCGGAGTGGAGGCAGGAGTTGTATTAGAGGAGGGCAGATTTGGTGAAGTCTTGTAGGGATTTTGTTTTACTCCACACTTGCTCAAGACTTCTGGTGTCATCTATTTGCCAGGGTTGTAGCAGACAAGGCCTTGTTCTATGTGTAGAGATGGGGGCAAGTGTGTCCAGGGAGGACGACAATAGGTTGTTGTAAACAGACGTGGCCAGGTCTGGGCAGTACAGGGGTGTGATTTCATCATAAAGGCAATCAGTAGCAGAATGAAAAAGGGAAGGGCTGAGTTGGCAAAGGTTCCTGTGGGTAACTGTTTGCAGGTTGGCCACATGGGAGGTAGGAGACAGGGAGAGTGTGAAACTGATGAGGTTGTAATCAGAGAGAGAGGAAAGAAGGTGTTAGAGAAGATGCAGGGAGTGCAGAGGTGGGAGAATACAAGGTCAAGAGTGTTGCTATTGGAGTGAGTGGTGGTTTCAGTCCATTGTGTTAGGTTGAAGGAGGAGGTTAAATTGAGTAGTTGGGAAGTGGCTGAGGTGTTAGCATTGACTGGAATGTTAAAATCTCCAAGGATGATGGCAGGTACTTCAGAGGAGAGGAAGTAGGGTAGCCATGAAGAGAAGTCATCAAGAAAGCGTGACATAGGACCAGGGGGTCGGTAAATGACTGCAACCCTCAAACAAACTGGAGAAATAGACAAATGCAGTGCACTTCAAAACAACAAAGGGAAAGAGAGGGAGGTGTAGGAAGAACCTGAAAGGTGCTTTTTGGGGAGAGGAGAAGTCCAAATTCACCTCCTTTGTCCTCTGGATCTGGGTGAGTGAGTCCAGAGGAGGCCACCATGACAGAGGGCAGCTGGAGAGGCAGTGTTGGATTCCTGGAGTCAGGTTTCGGTAATAGCAAGGAAATAGAGGAAGTTGGAAAGGAAAAGGTCATTGACGGAGGCAAGTTTGTTGGAGACAGAGCGGACATTCCAGAGGGCACACATAAGGGGGGGGGCTGACTTTTAGAATCAGGGGAATTGAGATAAGACAGAGGGAGTTATGGCTATTGTCAGAGAAGCTAGAGTGCCAGTTCTGGGGGTAAGAGTTGGCTGGAAGAGGGCCAGGGTTTAGGGCAATATCCCCAGACATAAGGAGTAGTAGGAGGGTGAGGGAAGTAAGGTGGGAGTGGGACCTATATGAGGGCTGGTTCTGCAGTGAAGTGGAGGTGGTGGCATTGTGTGGGCTCAGAATGAGTAGGAGGTGATAAGTGCAGTAGTATTGAGAGGTAAAAAGTGAGGGGGATATGTATAGTTTGTGATGTGGCAAAGGGGGGTTAAGAAATGAGAGTTTGAAGAGAGATGGTGTTACTGTCAAAGAAGAAAAGTATGAGCAGGATGGGGTTGGGGGAGGTTTACAATTATTCAATAAAAGGTAATCAAAAAGCACATGGAGAAAGTGGAGGGGTTTCTGTCCTAAAAAAAATGTTAAGCAGCAGAGAGACTGCAAAATAAGCAAGGGTGTTTGATCTTGGCCAAAACAACATAATAAAAATAAGTGTAACCTCAACAGACAATTATAAACAACAGTTTCAAAGTCTTAACAAGGCAGTAGTTGATATCAGTCATGCAATGTAGCCCAGTGTTTCAGAGAAGAGTTTAATCAGCGGTTACCAATGGTTACGGCAGGCAGATATGAGTTGCAGACAGGCAGATTGGCTTTTGTGTTGCAGGGAAAAGTGAAAGCAGTTACCGATGGTTACAGCAGGCAGATATGGGTTGCAGACAGGCAGATTGGCTTTTGTGTTGCAGGGAAAAGTGAAAGCAGTCACTGATGGTTACAGCAGGCAGATATGGGTTGCAGACAGGCAGATTGGCTTTTGTGTTGCAGGGAAAAGTGAAAGCAGTTACCATTGGATACAACAGGCAGATATGGGTTGCAGACAGGCAGATTGGCTTTTGTGTTTCAGGGAAAAAAGAAAGCAGTTACCAATGGTTACAGCAGGCAGATATGGGTTGCAGACAGGCAGATTGGCTTTTGTGTTTCAAGGAAAAAAGAAAGCAGTTACCGATTGTAACAGCAGGCAGATATGGGTTGTAGCCAGGCAGATTGACTTTTGTGTTGCGGGAAAAGTGAAAGCAGTCACCGATGGTTACAGCAGGCAGATATGGGTTGCAGACAGGCAGATTGGCTTTTGTGTTGCAGGGAAAAGTTAAAGCAGTTACCGATGGTTACAGCAGGCAGATATGGGTTGCAGACAGGCAGATTGGCCTTTTTGTTGCAGGGAAAAGTGAAAGCAGTTATCGATGGTTACAGCAGGCAGGTATGGGTTGCAGACAGGCAGATTGGCTTTTGTGTTGCAGAGAAAAGTGAAAGCAGTTACCTGGAAAAGCAGAGCAGAGAGGACCTGATGAGAGGATGATGGTGATAACGTATTCGCTTGTTAGAAGCATTGCCCTTTTGAAAGTGCCAACACTTAAATGCGCAGTGGCACTTTAACCAAGCAGTGGCCAACCTGTCCCTCACCAATATAAATATATTGTAATTGGTTTAGACAACCTTTGGTTGGAAATGAAATCCAGGTTATTGGGAAAATTTGTAATATGGGATTAGTTTAGATGAAGGATGAGCCGAACATCCCCGGTTCGGTTTGCACCAGAACATGCGAACAGGCAAAAATTGTGCACGAACATTCAAACACCGTTAAAGTCTATGAGACCCGAACATGAAAAATCTAAAGTGCTCATTTTAAAGGCTTATATGCAATGTAATTGCCCTAAAAAGTGTATGGGGACCCGGGTCCTGCCCTAGGGGACATGTATCAATGAAAAAAAAGTTTTAAAATCAATCTTTTTTTCAGAAGTGGTTTTAATAATGCTTAAAGTGAAAAAAAAAAAGAAAAATTCCTGGGGGTTGTCCTTAGTCTGTCTGTAAAATGGCACATCTCTGTAAGGTGTAGAACATAGCCAGAGCAAAATGACATTTCCATAGGAAAATTTGTCATTTAAAATTGCGGCTGTAATGTATTGCCAGCTCCCGGCAATATACAAAAAATTTGCTGAAAAAAGTGCGTGGTGTCCCCCCCAGTCCAAACCAGGCTCTTCTGGTCTGATTTGGATATTAAGGGGAACCCCGTGTCAAATTGAAACAAAATTTGACATGGGTGTCCCCCTAAAATCCAAACCAGACCCTTATCCGAGCATGCAGCCCTGACCAGTTAGGATGGGGAGGGACGGGCGAGAACACTGTAACCCTTTGCAGTTACTCTAGTTGGACAGAGGAACAGGGCCTGATGTAAATTAGCTTAAAAATTGTGACAAAATCCCCCAGTCAAACAGGTGGTGAAAAATCAGGCCTTGGGTGCTGGTGGTGCCAGAACACTGTAACCCCTTGCAGTTACTCTTGTTGGACAAAGGAACAGGTCCTGATGTTGTAAATTTGTTTAAAAATTGTGTCGAAAGCCCCCAGTCAAACAAGTGGCGAAAACTTGGGCCTTGGGTGCTGGCAGTGCCAGAACACTGTAACCCCTTGCAGTTACTCTTGTTGGACGCAGGAACGGATTCCTGCTGTTTTAAATTAGTTTAAAAATTGTTATGGCATGCCCCTGTAAACCAGGTGCAGAAAAAATAGGCCTTGGGTGTTGGTGGTGCCCTAAATACAAAATATTGTTCTAGATTATGGACAGGAGAAATAGGAGCAGTGGCAGTCTTCAAGGGATCCCAGATCCCTAGCAAATTTAATCAGTTGCATCAGCATCAGGGGCTTGATAGCTGCTGATCCAGGACTGATTCATTTTTTTAAATGTGAGCCTATCAACCAAGTCTGTGGACAGGCGCAGTCTTTGATCGGTTACGAACCCTCCAGCAGCACTGAATGTCTATTCAGAAAGCACGCTCGATGCAGGATAGGCCAGTAGCTCAATTGCATATTGAGCAAGTTCCGGCCAGTGGTGCTTCCTCAAGACCCAGTAACTAAGTGGATGCTCAGTTGGAAAGGTCTCTAAGTCTGCTCTTGCCCCTATATATTTCAGCACCATATAATGCAGACGATGACGATGGTTGCTTGAACCTGGGTGCTGAGGACTGAAATTTTTTTTAAAGGCAACGCTCAGCCAGCCACCTTCTCCACCATTCTGCCTCTGAACAACCGAAGCTTCAGAAACACGTTGTCCAGGACTAGCAGCAGGACATGATAACCTCCAAGGGTCTGGAAAGGCGTTGCACAAACTTTTCTTCAAGGTATCCTGAAGATGTTTCATCCTCTGCACCCTCTGTGCAGGCAGGATGAGTTCTGCAACTTTACCCTTGTAATGTGGATCAAGAAGGGTTGTGTCAGGTACCTGATCCGAAGGTGATATGACGAGAGAGGCTCCCCTTGCGGCTGAACGCAGTGCACCTCTGGAGTTGAGACAGAGGGTGCAGTGCATAAAGAAGCACAGGTCACCAGTAGAGAAGGGTGAGCTGGAACTGCAGAAACCGGTAGAGCAGGAGAGGAGGAGCAGTCCTATAAGCTGCTGTAGCAAACACCCGGCAGGGGTGCAGTGCCTTTCTGATGGCAGGGTGGTGACAGTGAGGATGACACAGTCTGTAATTTAGGCCTGGATGAAACTGGTAAGAAGTAAAGCAGAGTCCGTGATGCAGGCCGAGGGTCAAACACAGGTGAGGAGATAACAGAGAATCTGCTAAGCAGACTGATGATCAGGTTCCAAGGATCAGGCAGGAGAGGTCCGTAAGCAAGCCAAGGGTCAAGGCACCAGAGATCAGGCAAGAGGAGTCTGTGAGGCAAGCAGGGGGTCAAACTCTGGAGATCAGCCAAGAGGAGTCCGTGAGACAAGCAGGGGGTCAAACATTGGAGATCAGGCAAGAGGAGTCTGTGAGGCAAGCAGGGGATCAAACACTGGAGATCAGATCAGAGCAGGTCAGAAACCAAGCCGGGTCACAACAGGAAGCAAACAGGTACAGGAAGTTTGGGTTCAGGAACACAGGAAGCTGAAAGGCGATCCAGCAATTGGTGTGTCAAGGGGCCGACCTTTTATAGGCCAGCAAAGAGCCTCATTGGTCATGGTGTGAGTGTGCAGGGATGCACTGATTAGGTCTATGACAGTGCCCCCCCCAAGGGGAACCTCCGGATGCCCAACCTGGGGGTTCTCTCTGGGTGATTCCTGTGGAAGGTTTGTATCAGCCGTGGGGCATGAATAGTGACAGAATGTTCCCAGGAATTGTCTTCTGGGGGATACCCCTTTCATTTGACGAGATATTGTACCTGTCTCCTCCCCTTTCTGCAGTCGAGAATGGCTTCCACCTCAAATTCAGGTTCACCTTCTACCAATACTGGTGGGGGAGGCTGATCTTCTCTTCCAGGAAAAGGGCTAGGGACTGCCGGTTTCAGGAGGGAAGCATGAAAGACAGGATGAATCTTGTAAGAGCTTGCTAATTCAAAGGCCACTGGATTAATCATTCTCTTGATTTTGAAAGGACCAATAAACTTTGGACCCAACTTCCATGAGGGACAAGCCATCCTGAGAATTACGGTTGATAGCCAGACTTTGTCTCCGATCTTGAACATAAGGTTCTCCTTTCTTCCCTTGTCATGGTAACTCTTCTAATGATCCTGTGCTTGCCGAATGGCCTCCCGAAGCTGTTGATAATTAGTTTGAATGAGATTAATCTGATCTTGAACTGCAGGGACTGATGCTTCTGGTATCACATTGGGCAAGAAGGAAGGATGGAAACCATAATTGGCCCAAAACAGAGACTGGTTTGTAGTAGTATATATAGAGTTGTTATATGCAAACTCTGCACAGGGAAGGAGGGAGGCCCAGTTATCCTGGGAGTAGGTGCAGAAGCAGCGTAAGTATTGCTCCAAGGTTTGGTTTGTTCTCTCCGTCTGGCCGTTGCTTTGCGGGTGGTAAGCAGAGGAGAGACAAACTTCAATGGACAAGGATCTGCACAGGTCTTTCCAAAACTTGGAGGTGAATTGGACACCTCTATCGGAGACTATGTTGTCTGGAACTCCATGCAATCTTACAATCTCCTTGATGAAGATGTTTGCCGTGTCTGTAGCAGAAGGTGTACCAGTCATAGGCAGGAAGTGAGCCATCTTTGAAAGGCGGTCAACTACCACCAGGATAGTAGGGAATCCTTCTGAGGGAGGTAGATCCACAATAAAATCCATGGAAATCTTTTTCCAGGGCTGTTCAGGGATGGGTAAGGGCCTCAACGGACCCCAGGATTTGGCGTGGGAGCCCTTGTTACGTTGACAGACTGTGCAGAAATTGACGTAACTTTTACAGTCTTGCCTCCAATTGGGCCACAAGAAGGAACGTTGTACTAACTCAGAGGTTTTCTGTGTTCCAAAATGGCCTGCCAGCTTGTGGTCATGAAAGGTGTGTAAGACCTGCAATCTTATTGGTTGGGGCACAAAGATCTTGTTTCGGAACCACAAAAGCCCCTCCCGTCTTTCCAGGGAGGTGACTTCTGGTTCTGTGCACTGGGCAGAGACCTGACTAATTGCTGTCCTTAGATCTGGTTGTATGAGTAGGAAGTTCTGTGCTGACAGGATTGTTCCAGGATCAGTAGTTTCAGGAGTCTCTGGGAACATTCTGGACAAGGCATCAGCTTTACCATTTCTGGAACCTGGTCTGTAGGAAATATGAAAATTGAACCTGGAGAAGAACAGTGCCCATCGGGCTTGCCGGGGTCTTAATCGTTTTGCTGTCCTGAGGTACTCCAAGTTCTTATGATCTGTGAAAATCATGATGGGGTGAGCAGCCCCTTCCAGTAAGTATCTCCACTCTTCCAATGAGAATTTGATGGTCAATAATTCACGGTCATCATAATTTCTTTCAGGGGGGCTCATCTTCCGAGAAGCAAAGGCTACAGGGTGTAGAAGTGACTTTGTCCCTTGGCATTGGGATAGAACAGCTCCTGTAGCAATTTCTGAAGCATCAGCCTCCAACACAAAGGGAAGCGCTGGATCAGGCTGCTGCAGTATGGGTGCTGTGGTGAACAAACTTTTAAGGTTCTCAAAGGCGGTTTGGGCTTTAGGGGACCACTGGAAATGAATTTGCTTGTGGGTTAACTGAGTGATAGGCGCAATGATTGTAGAAAACCCCTTAATAAACCGTCTGTAAAAATTGGCAAAGCCAACAAATCTTTGGACTCCCTTCTTATTGGATGGTGTGGGCCATTCTAAGATTGCCTTTATTTTCTGTGGATCCATTGCTATGCCTTTGGTGGAAATGACAAAGCCCAGAAACTGGATGGTGGTTTTGTCGAACTCGCACTTTTCGGCCTTGACATATAGTCCATGTTGCCTGCGGGTAGTGAGGACTTTCTTCACATGAGTGTGATGGAGCTCCACAGTGGCTGAAAAGATAAGAATGTCATCGAGATAAACAATAACAAAGTCATCAAGGAATTCTCGAAAGATGTCATTTACCAAGTGTTGGAATGTGGCCGGGGCGTTGCAAAACCCAAAGGGCATGACCAAGTACTCATAGTGGCCAAAACGGGTTCTAAAAGACGTCTTCCATTCATCCCCTTCACGTATTCTAACTAGATTGTAAGCTCCACGCAGATATAATTTCGTAAAGATCTGAGCTATTCGGAACCGTTGAAAAAGTTCAGGGATGAGAGGGAGTGGATAATGGTTCTTTATGGTGATTTTATTAAGATCTCTGTAATCAACACAGGGCCGGAGGGTGCCATCTTTTTTCTCCACCAAAAATATTCCTGCTCCAGCAGGGGAAGAAAAAGGCCGGATGAAACCTTTTTCCAGGTTCTCATCAATGTAAGTCCGTAGAACCCCCAGTTCTGTTTCAGACAACGGGAATATCCTTCCAAAGGGGATTTCAGCTCCGGGTAACAGTTCTATAGGGCAGTCATATGACCTGTGTGGGGTCAGTAAAGTATCAGCCCTTCTTCTGTCGAACACATCCATGAATTCCTGGTATACTGAGGGAATGTGGGAATGTGCACTGGATCGGGACTGGAGTGTTAAACAGGTAGCAGGGGTATCGTTGGATGGAACGAAACAATGCTGTGTGCAATAGGCCGATAAGAATGTAACTTCTTTTTTCCTCCAGTCTATTTGTGGGTCATGGGCTTGTAGCCACGGAAGTCCAAGTATAATGGGAAAGAAGGGGGAGCTGATAATGTCAAAGCATAAATACTCCTGATGGCAAGAGTCTGTGATGGTGAGTATTGGCTGTTTCTTGGGTGACTGGCCCTGAGCAGGGCAAAGAGCCATCTGCCAGATGAATTTGTAGACTGTCTTTCTTGTTTTGTAGAGGCACACAGATACTATTGGCTAGGGTCAAACACAGGTGAGCAGATAAGAGAGAATCTGCTAAGCAGACTGATGATCAGGTTCCAAGGATCAGGCAGGAGAGGTCCGTAAGACAAGCCAAGGGTCAAGGCACTGGAGATCAGGCAAGAGGAGTCCATGAGGCAAGCAGGGGGTCAAACACTGGAGATCAGGCAAAAGGAGTCAGTGAGACAAGCAGGGGGTCAAACACTGGAGATCAGGCAAGAGGAGTCTGCGAGGCAAGCAGGGGGTCAAACACTGGAGATCAGATCAGAGCAGGTCAGAAGCCAAGCCGGGTCACAACAGGAAGCAAACAGGAACAGGAAGTTTGGGTTCAGGAACACAGGAAGCTGAAAGGCGATGCAGCAATTGGTGTGTCAAGGGGCCGACCTTTTATAGGTCAGCAAAGAGCCTCATTGGTCACAGCGTGAGTGTGCAGGGATACGCTGATTAGGTCTATGACAGGTTGCCAGCCAGTAATGATACCTCTCCTTGATACCACGAATCCTAGGGTCTTTTTGCAGGCTTTTCAGAATCAAAGAGCCTATGCAGCGTATGTTTGAGGAGGCATGAGTGTCCTCTGGGTCACTGAGGATGAAATTATCAGGAAATACCTCCTCCTAGCCACGTACAACTCCTTGGGTTTCTGGGGCCTGAAAACCATGATCCCTTGAAGAATGCTGCGTATTATACTCCACATCCATGCTGACACAATCCTCCTCCTCCTCCTCCTCCTCCCATGTGTTTGGTGGCTCTGCATAAAGGGGGTCTTGAGAGGAAAGGAAGTCCTCCTCTTCCTCCCTCTGTTCTGCCTCAAGTGCCTGTCCATGATTCCACGGAGCATGTGCTCCAGAAGGAATACTAGTGGGACAGTGTCACTGATGTATGCATTGTCGCTGCTCACCATCCTTGTGGCCTTCTCAATTGGTGACAGGACAGTGCATGCATCCTTGATCATTAGACACTGACATGGCGAAAGAAATCCAAGCTCCCCTGAGTCTGTCCTGGTGCCATGCTCACAGAGGTACTCATTGATGGCCCTCTCTTGTGCGTGCAGCCGCTGCAGCATTGCCAATGTTGAGCTCCACCTGGTGGGCATGTCACAAATGAGGTGGTTGTTGGGCAGGTTGAATTTCTGTTGGATGTCAGCCAGGCATTGGCATTGTATGAACGCCGGAAATTACCACAGACTTTTCTGGCCTGCCTCGGGATATCTGGTAAGCCTGGGTACCTGGTCAAGAAACGCTGCACCACCAAATTCAAGACGTGTGCCAAGCATGGAACATGTGTCATTTGTCTGAGTCGGAGGGCAGAGAGAAGGTTGGTGCCATTGTCGCATACAACCATTCCTGGCTCAAGCTGCCGTGGCGTCAACCACCTCTGAGCCTGCCCCCGTAGAGCTGAAAAAATCTCTTCCCCAGTGTGTCTCCTGTCCCCAAGACAGACTAACTCAAGCACCGCATGGCATCTTTTAGCCTGACTGCTTGCATAGCCCCTTGAACGCTTAGGGAGCACTGCAGGTTCGGAGGACAATTCTGCAGAAGAGACCACAGAGGTAGAAGAAGAGGAGGGGGTGGAGGAGGCAGATGTGGCAAAATCACCACCAGCTTTTTTGGAGGTGTGGTGGCAGACCTATTTCCAAAACTGAACCCTGTCCTGCATCTTTCCCAGCTGCCAGCAGAGTTACCCAGTGCGCCGTGAATGAAAGGGAACGTCCCTGACCGTGCCTGCTGGACCATGAGTCAGCGGTAATATGAACCCTGCTGCTGACCGCTCTGTCCCAAGAAGCCAAAACATTGCCTTCCACATGACGGTAGAGAGCTGGAATGGCCTTACGTGAAAAGAAATGTCTTTTGGGAACCTGCCACTGTGGGACAGCACATTCCACAAATTCACAAAAGGGGGCAGAGTCTACCAGCTGAAAAGGCAGCAGTTGGAGTGCTAGCAATTTGGCCAAGCTAGCATTAAGATACTGAGCATGGGGATGGCTTGGACAGTATTTATTTTTACAGTTCAGCAACTGGGGTAGCGATATTTGCCTGCTGAATTCCCCTGGTGGTGTACTGCTAGCAGATTGGTTGCAAGTACTAGTTGTGGCACGCATTACTACACCTTCATTCCTCTCAGTGCAGGTTTTGGAGAGGACTGCAGGTATAGTAGGGGTTGAGATCCCAGATGAGGAGCAAGGAGAATTCCGTCTTGTTTTCTGGTGTGGATTTTTCAGGTACTGTCACGTACCTGGTGGTGGAGTCTGCAGATGCCGAAGAAAGCCTCTCTTACAATCCTGACTCAGGAACCCCTGATATAGTGGACAGGAAGCTCAAGAGTGCAGAATGGCACGAGTGCTTGACAGGAACACAGGTGCGGTGGTCACAGGCAGGGCTGAGGATGCAGCTTGATGGAGCAGTGGAGGAATTCCGGGAAACAGCTGATGGAAGCCCCGTCTGGTTTGGAAGAGTAGATGATGCTGGATGAGAAGTCCAGGGGCAGACCGGGTCAGAAAGAAAGCAGGCAGATCAGGAACCAAGGAGCAGGCAGAAGAATGGTCGGGCACAGGCCGGGTCGGCAACAGGCTGGCAGCGAGGTACCAAGGAGCAGGCAGAAGAATCGTCAGCAATAGCCGGGGGTCAAGGCAGGCAGATAAGCAGCAATGTCAGGATCAAGCCAGTAGATCAAAGGAACAGGTTCAGCAGGAAATGGATAGGAACGTTGTAGACCAAACAGCATTGATCCCATGTCACTGTCCGGTTTAAATAGTCCCTTTGGCGCCAAGAATGGCTACGAACGGGGACGGGCGCCTCCCGGTCGCTCGTGCGCACGAACGTTCGTACCGGCCGTTTGTTCGTGCATGCGCCTGCACACTGTATCCCTTCTTACGGATACAGGGCCTCTTCATCTCTCCTGACAGGTACTCTTGCCAACGGACTGCATGGCTGGTCGTCATATGTCTTGTCAAGACAGTAATGCCCAAGCGGCTGGAGTCCTGGCTGTGCTTTACCCGCTTCAGACATAGATTGCAAATGGCAACGGTGCAATCTACTGCACATGTGCTGAAAAATGCCCACACCAAAGAAATTTTGGGGAGGCAGCAGTGCCCTGCACCTGTGGAGCTCTGTGGTCTGATGCAGTTGGGTTGCTGCCCTTAAGCTGGCCCCTGCAGGACATCCTGCCTTGTTGTAGTTGGGCCTCCTCCTCACTTTCCTCCTCTCTTCTCTCAGGCACCCAAGTACAGTACATGTCCTCATCATCCCCTCCCTTCTCGTCACTGGAGCAAACTTGGCACTATGCTGCAGCTGGGGGAACATGACTGCTAGTTTCTTGTCCTTTTGTGGCACCCCCTGTCTTTAGCCTCACGCTACTCCCTTCCTCAACCTGGGAACCAACATCGGAGCCTTCAAACTGCTGCACATCCTCCATCAGCCTGTAACCAACACTATGTTTGAATAACTCAGGTGACTCCTCCGTGCATGATGGTGGGGCTACAGAAGGAGTACCTGTGGACAAGGATCCAGTGAGATAGGCCGCTTTGCCAGATGCATTGGAAGGCAAACTTGTATGAGCCTGGGTGACAGAGGATGAGGAGGATGAGAATGGCTTTGTTATCCACTCCACCAACTCTTCTGTATGTTGTGGCTCAATAGCACGTCCCACAGCGGAAAAATAGGACAAGCGTGAGGATGCACCACGTCCCCCCAACACCACTTTTCACTGAAGACACAGAGGCTGCTTGCCCTCTTTTAGTGGCTTGGGAGCGTCTGCCTCTCCTTTGTGGCCTTCCTGACATGATGGGGTTTTTTTAACACCGCACTACACTGTACTATATACCGTACACCCCCGAATGCACTGATATATAGTGTACACTCAATACGCTGTGTGTATATATGTATACACTAGACTGTATATATTTTAAGACACCACGTCAAGTAGTGTGCTATATACTGTACACCCCAAATGCACTATTAGTGCACATTCAATACGCTGCGTGTATATCTGTATACACTAGACTATATATTTTAAGACACCACGTCAAGTAGTGTGCTATATACCGTACACCCCGAATGCACTGATATATAGTGTACACTCAATACGCTGCGTGTATATCTGTATGCAATAGACTGTATATATTTTAAGACACCACGTCAAGTAGTGTGCTATATACCGTACACCCCCAAATGCTCTGATATATAGTGTACACTCAATACTCTGCGTGTATATCTGTATACATTAAACTGTATATATTTTAAGACACCACGTAAAGTAGTGTGCTATATACCGTACACCCCCGAATGCACTGATATATAGTGTACACTCAATACGCTGTGTGTATATCTGTATGCAATAGACTGTATATATTTTAAGACACCACGTCAAGTAGTGTGCTATATACCGTATACCCCCAAATGCTCTGATGTATAGTGTACACTCAATACGCTGCGTATATATCTGTATACATTAAACTGTATATATTTTTGGGGGCGTGTCCAAGATGGCGACGGGAGAGGACGTGTAGGAAGAGAGCTCCCGGTCCCAAATCTGATCCTGCTGAAAATCCTGGTGCAAACTGCCTAATCCTGGTGGCAAGTGATCCCGGCTGTGTCCTTTTCTCCGTGGGCGATGCGAAAGAACAGCGGGAAGGGATCCAGCTATAAACAAGGGAGGAATAGAACGGCCGCCGCCAAAACACCGCCAAGGCCTGGGCCTCTGCACGTGCCTGCTAGAGACATGGCGTCGCAGGCAACATCCATGGACGGAGCTGCAGTACCTTCCAACATTGCGGACCCCCTAGACACCCTGATGCAAGCGGTTACGAACTGCCAAGAGATGCTTACGACCAAGATCGATCACGTCCAAACGGACGTTGAGCTCATCCGAAGGGATCTCGATCGGTTCTGCAGAGGACGAACACCGAGAACACCGTTCGGATATCCAGGCATTAAAGGGGAAGGTCCGCCAGCTGGAGGTGAGGGCCGAGGATGCCGAAAATCGGAACCGAAGAAATAATCTTCGAATCATCGGCCTCTTAGAGGGAGCAGAGGGCACAGATCCGGTGGCCTTCGTGGAGCAATTACTCCCCACGCTCCTGCCTAGAGCACGTTTCTCCCCACACTTTTCGGTGGAACGGGCCCACCGTATCCCATCTGCTCACAACCCGCCAGGAACACAGGCCCGTACCTTTATTTTTAAACTCCTACACTATAGGGACCGTGACATTGTACTAGGTGAAGCCCAAGCTCAGGGTGAGCTGAAATATGACATAAAACAAAGTATTTGCAGCGCAAGAAACTAGGTTGTGGATGGGCTCAGACTGAGTGACTGAGACCGGAGAGTGCAATGTCCACCCAGAGGGTGATATAAGTCATTGGTGGCAATAAGAACCGTTGCTTGTAATACAGTCTCTGTGGCACTGTTTTGGCTGCACCTTTGAGAAGTAACCGGGCTTCTATGATAGAAAGGAAGAGAAGAAAAAAGTGCGCCTCTAAGTGCAATCGTTTAGTAAAAAACAGCATTTATTAAAACAAATAAAAACTACTCACAATGGTAGTGTTCTGGGAAGCATTGCAGTAGTGAGCCACTGCTAGCTATGTGGAAGTCCTGAGGGATAAACTCCTGGGATGGGGATGAGGCTGCCTGCTGGTGGTGTTGTGGGAAGGAAGCGTCGGTGGCTCCCGGCGTCTCCTCCTTCTCGCCACTGGTGGAAGATGCGTTCGTGCTGATCCGATCGTTCCGGAAGTCCGTTGGTCTCTCATCCAGTGTACAACAGGAGTGATTGTGATTCGGCGACGCGTTGCGGGGCTCCGCCCCTTCTTCAGGCCGTGTGATTGCCATGATTGAGCTGGGAGAATTTATGGGCAAGACATGGTGGGAGTGTAGTCTGAAGCCACGCCTACTCTTAAGTGAGTTAACCCTA
>BLSH010334980.1:211227-222654 GCA_018402905.1 Glandirana rugosa
CTCTTCACTCTAACCCGCTATACGGCTCGTAACTGGTACCAGGAAGGGCCCGAACCCCTATTGGTGATAGTGACGAAGGGGGTATCTCAGTCCCTCAAGCGGGCGTAGTTTGCTGGGTAGATCTTCACGAAAATTAGATAGACTAGTTCCATCAACCAGTTACGAAGACTCAGTATACAGTGAGATCTGGACATGTCGAGGTATATCATACGACGTTTTGTGCTCAAATACCGCCAGCCTAATCAGACGGACAACGGGTCCCTCAGTTCCTATATACCTTATCGGGAGGGGGGGACTACAAGGAATCTCTCGGTCCGTTCGTAGGAAGGGCATGCGAGGGGGACAAGTTTTTAGGAAACACAAACTACATTCTCAGAAAAAAGACAGTCCCGGTTAGAGTCTCAGTAGCAAAAAACATACTCCGCACAGAACAGGGGGAGCGTACGGGAAGGATGCTTGCCTGGCTCTCTAAGGAACATCAGGGGGGGAGGGCTATTCCATATATCCTTGACTCCCTGGGCAACAGGCAGACTAATCCGACCGCCATAAACTCGTGTTTTGCAGCATACTATATGGAGCTGTACAGGTCTAGAGTGACATATGACTCAGAAGCATTGACCAACTACCTTGATCAGATAGATTAAAAGCACTTCTAGATGGGTCGTTTGATGCGGGCGAACTCCCTGACTCTATGGGGGAAGCAGTGATAGTGGTTATCCCCAAGCCCGGGAAGGACCATGGTCAATGCTCGGCATATCGCCCAATCTCACTTCTCAATGTAGACGCCAAACTGCTGGCCAAGATCTTGGCCAACAGACTCAATACAGTCATTACTGAGCTGACACACCCGGATCAAACCGGATTCATGCCGGGGAGAGGTACGGATATTAACATTCGCAGACTACACACGCATATTGCGGCTGCCTCGGAGGGAGGCGGTGGGGTGGTGGCCTCACTCGACGCCGAGAAGGCTTTCGACTCGGTCGAGTGGGGCTACCTGTGGGCTGTGTTGGACAGATTTGGGTTCGGCCCCAGATTTCTAACATGGTTGAGAATGCTGTATGCCAACCCAAGGGCCCGGGTACGTACGAACGATACCCTGTCTACACATTTCCCCCTCGGACGGGGGACCAGGCAGGGCTGCCCGCTTTCCCCGGGCCTGTTTGCCCTGGCACTAGAACCGTTGGCCACATCGTTAAGGGCGGATCCGATGGTGAAGGGTATAGTTATAGGGCAGGTGGAGGAAAAGGTGTCATTGTATGCAGATGATACTCTGCTGTATAAAGCAGACACTTCCTCCACCCTGCATAGGGCCTTGGCACGATTTGACTGGTTTGGGAGGTACTCGTGTGTGCGTATCAATTGGGAGAAGTCAATACTTTTTCCCTTACATCCGGATGCGCCCCAAACTGATACCCAAACGCCTCTGCAGTGGGCACCAGAGTTTAAATACCTGGGCATCAAGATCGGTCTCCACCTTAGCAAATATCTGGAACGGAATGTCTACCCCCTCCTAGCCCATCTAGCAAAACAGTGCGAAGCGTGGCGCAATCTTCCCCTTACGCCCATCGGACGCGTTAACTTGATTAAGATGGTGTACCTACCAAAATTTTTGTACTTCTTTCGTAACTCTCCGACATATCTTCCTAATTCATTTTTCCGGCGTCTTGAGGGCATAATCATACCATTCATAAGGGGCGGCCGCACCCCTAGGATAGCTCAGTGAATTCTCTACCTGCCAATGTCAAGCGGAGGACTTGCACTTACCAATTTTCAGCTGTACTACTGGGCGGCGGTTTTGGTTACTGTGCGCTGGTGGTTCTCTCAGCCTCGCCATAACCCAGCGGTAAGGTTGGAAGCGGCCATTTTAGGCTCCTACGCAAACCTTAGCAATCTAGTCTTTCGGGGAGTTAAGTCTCACCCATTAGTTACTAGTGTAATGAGGATTAGGGTTTGGCAACAGGCGAGGAAGGTCTATGAAACCCCTGCTCGTTATGCGCCCCACGCTCCCTTGTGGGGGAATCCCAGTTTTCCACACTTGAGGTCCGTTCCGGATCCGGTAGTGTGGGCTACGAGAGGCATAACCACTCTGAAACATATATTCCGGGATGGTAGACTATTGTCATTTAGAGAACTGTGGAACACCTACTCCGTGCCTATGTTTCGGTATTGGCAGCTGAAACATGCTGTCAGGGCCCAGTTTCCAGACTCAATCACCTTGGAATTAGACCCTATTGAAAGACTGCTGTCCTCTGGGGTTATGGGAAAGCCGCTGTCCTCTTTATACCTCTACCTGACTGTAGCTCATGACGCCAAACCTACTAGAACCCTAGATAAATGAAAGGAAGACATTCCGGAACTAGAGGAGGAAGACTGGGAGGACTGTATAGCCACCTTTATAACGACCCTAATATCAGCCAGGGACAGGTTTATACAAATAAAATTAATTTACAGGGCGTACTACACCCTGGAAAAACTGGCAGGAATTTATCCATCCCGGGACGCCCAGTGTCCCAGATGCAGAACAGAGGTGGGCTCATTTTGGCACATGTTTTGGACATGCCCACGACTGAACACCTACTGGGACTCGGTGACAGAGACCTTGAGGCGGGTGACTGGGCTCCACATCTCTCCCTAAATTGATGCTACTGAATTACATGACTGACATAGAGGGAGATAGATACATGAAATTATGTCTAACGTACACACTTTTTTACGCTAGAAGGGAGATATTACTCCGCTGGAAATCCCCAGACCCTCCGACGAAGAGCTCCTGGCTCAGGGCTGTCGAGGCTGCCCTGCCTCTCTACAGGATAACTTACGAGAATAGGCGCTGCCCACACAAATTTGATAAGATATGGACCGCGTGGATGGAGAACGACGGTGATGGTTAGGACCGGGGTTTGGGTGATCCTGGCCCTCTCTTGCTGGGGTGTCCCCCGGAGACTTAGACTTGCCCTCCCCTTCTCCTCTCCCCTGTTTCTCCTTTACGATGAGGAGGAGATTGGGTATCCCCGTTATTACCCATCTTTGAGGAATTCACGAGGTCTGCTCACTGCTTTAGGTCAGGTTGGTGGGTACTGTAGTCCGTCTAAATCCACAGCTGATTTCACTGATAGAAGTAACGCTGTTCCCAACCAGCGGTTGGGAAGATGGGAGTGTACGGATGGAAGAATATCACTTGTAACCTATTAACTAGTTTGGACTAATTAAGGATGCTTTGCTGTTGTACGTTGCCACTTATTCTTGTAAGCACAGCAAAACGTAATGATTCTGTATATGATTCTGCTTATGATGTCAATAAAATTAATCTATTAAAAAAAACTGTATATATTTTAAGACACCACATCACGTAGTGTGCTATATACTGTACACCCCCCAAATGCACTGATATATAGTGTACACTCAATAAGCTGTGTGTATATCTGGATACACTAAACTGTACATATTTTAAGACACCACGTCAAGTAGTGTGCTATATACCGTACACCCCCGAATGCACTGAGATATAGTGTACACTCAATACGCTGCGTGTATATCTGTATACACTAGACTGTACATATTTTAAGACACCACGTCAAGTAGTGTGCTATATACCGTAAACCCCCGAATGCACTGATATATAGTGTACACTCAATACGCTGTGTGTATATCTGTATACACTAGACTGTATATATTTTAAGACACAGAGTCAGGTAGTGTGCTATATACAATACACCCCCGAATGCACTGATATATAGTGTACACTCAGTACGCTGTGTGTATATATATGTAGGAAGGCCAGTGGGCTGGCCTAAATTTATGGGAGGAGCCCGGAGGGTATTTAAGCACCCTCACTCTCCATGCTCTTTGTCGGTTCCAGTGTACGATAGCACATGTCACTGGGCCGGCTCTCCCCAGCTCACTTCATGTTTGTGAGTCTGTTCGTTCGATTACCAGGGTGTTGCAGCTTCTTAGTTTGTGGTCTTCGTCTGCGATTCTCGCTCGCTGTTGCAGGTAGGATTCTAATTTTTTCATTTTATTCGCTATGTTACAATTCAGAATGTTTCCTATCCTGCATCTCCTTTTGTACTTAGCTGCTTCCAAGTTGTTGTGGGTCCTGGCCTTACATCATACGGCACAGGCACAGTAGATTTGAAAGTTCCCTCTGCCTATTTTATGATTCATTCGCAGAGCCTTGAGCCACTGTCAGCCGTTATCCAATATCATTTGATGAAGGCTTTGTTGCTCACAGCATTCACTGTCTATGGGGGTTGCCATCGCATCCATTGGGTGATTAGCATGTATTGTTTTCACAGCTTCTGTGGCTGATTGAGGTGGTAATTGGACCCACCTGGGCCTTGGCTGCACTCAATTAGCCTCGAGGGTTGGGTGGTTGGTGTTCAGTTGGAGCCATTGTACACTCCACAACCATATTTGTATCAGATTTGTTTCATGCATGCTACAACCAATTCGTATTGATCATGCGATTCACCTCACAAGCGATTTGTGCCCAATCCATTGCATACCCACCACAATCTGATTCGAGCCTAGTCAACAATTCGTATCGGATGCATCACACACACCATTTCGCATCGAACCATGCCACTTACTCTCTTTGTTTATTACCCTATCTACCGATTGGTATCGGTTCATGCCTTCCCTTCAACCGATTTCGATCGGTTCATGTCATTACTCTGGTCTTGTCATTTTCCTGACTACCGATTGTTGCCTCGGTGCATGTCCTACCCCACAAACGATCCATGTCAGATACTTCCCACAGTCCAATATGTACCTAGTTACCGATTCATACCGGTCATGTTGTTTACCCGGTCCATGCTATCTTCCCAGTCGGTTACCCTTCCTACTGACTCGCTCCAGTTCATACTGTTTTTACTACCAAATCGCATTGATTCACGTAATTTCTTACTACCAATTCGCATTGCTTCATATCAGTTCCTATTGCTGACGCATGTCAGTTCATGTTATTCCACTACCGATTCACAGCGCTTCGTGTTGTTTTCTACTACCGATTAGCATCGGTTCACGCCACTTCCTTCTACCAATTCATGTCATTTCCCATTACTCATGTTGGTTCATGTCAGTTCCCGCTACCGAGTCGCATGGGTTCATGTCAGTTCCCGCTACCAAGTCGCATGGGTTCATGTCAGGTCCCGCTACTGAGTCGCATGGGTTCATGTCAGTCTCCGCTACAGATTCGCATGGGTTCATGTCAGTCCCCGCTACCGATTCGCATGGGTTCATGTCAGTCCCCGCTACCGATTTGCATGGGTTCATGTCAGTCCCAGCTACTGAGTCGCATGGGTTCATGTCAGTCCCTGCTACTGAGCCGCGTCGGTTCATGTCAGTCCCCGCTACTGAGTGGCATCGGTTCATGTCAGTCCCCACTACTGAGCCGCATCGGTTCATGTCAGTCCCTGCTACCGAGTTGCATCGGTTCATGTCAGTCCCCTCTACCGAGTCGCATCGGTTCATGTCAGTCCCCGCTACCGAGTCGCACCGGTTCATGTCAGTTCCCGCTACCGAGTCGCACCGGTTCATGTCAGTACCCGCTACCGAGTCGCACCGGTTCATGTCAGTTCCCGCTACCGAGTCGCATCGGTTCATGTCAGTTCCCGCTACCGAGTCGCATCGGTTCATGTCCGTTCCTGCTACCAATTCGCACCGGTTCATATCAGTTCCTACTACCGATTCGCATTGGTTCATGATCATTCCTACTACCGAGTCGCACCTGTTCATATCAGTTCCTACTACCGATTCGCATCAGTTCATATCAGTTCCTACTACCGATTCACATCGGTTCATGGCCATTCCTACTACCGAGTCGCACCGGTTCATATCACTTCCTACTACCGATTCGCATCGGTTCATGGCCGTTCCTACTACCAAGTCGCATCGATTCATGCCATTTCCTACTACCAATTTGCATTAATTATGTTAGTGTTCTGCCAATTCGAATCGGTTTGTGTCATGCCGCTAATTATCGTCAATTTATCTATCGATTTGCTTAGGCTCATGTTATTTCCTACCACAGATTTGCATCGAAGCAAATCAGTTCACATGTAATTTAAGTCGACTCACTTTTTGCTAAAGCCCACTACCGTTTCGTATCGGTTCGTGTTTTTTCCTTACTACCGATTCGTATCGATCCATGGCATCGGTTCAAGTTCCACGCCAAGCACAGTTACGGTTAGTTTTGCCACAATACACCCCCCTTTCTATTTACTATCTTCATCCTTCACCTATCTATAGGTCAATTTTGCAATCGCAGCAATTTATCAGTACAGATTCCTGAAAGCATGTGTTCGAGCACCACGTCTTGCAAATCGCTGGAAGCACAGGTACGTGTTACTCCATACATTACAGCAAGCAGGCATTGCGATCGCTGCAAGTATGTGTTGTCATTTAAGCCCCTAGCAAATGCTGCGATCACGTAACTATACAAACCCCTTGCGATCTCTGTCAGCATGTACAAACACAAACTTCTTAGAAATGCTGCGAGTATGCTTAACTAAACGCCTTGCAAATCGCTGCCAGCACGTTTTTGACACTCCCCGCAATGCTGCAAGCATGCATTTCAAACTTGAACTTCTTGCAATCGCTGCAAACACATATTTTTGTAATTCCTTGCAAACACTGCGAGCACGCTTCATTGCAAACCCCTCGTAATCACTGCGAACACTCACTGTCAAACTCCTTACAATCGCTGCATGCGTGTATTTACTTAAATTCCTCGCAATTGCTGCGGGCACGCATCAACATAATACCTCCCAATCACTGCGAGCACACATTTACATAAACTCCTCGCAACCGATGCGAGCACGAATCATCACCAATCCCTCGCAATCGCTTCAAGCAAGGACAAACTCCACCCCATTACAAGCACATTCTCAGTGGCACACAATCAGCCACACACAATTTTAATGGCACTTAATCGGCCACTCGTCTCCAGTGGCTTTAACATACGGGCCACTCATCGTTTTCTCTGTCATTTTTCCTTAGGTCAGTCAAGTTCAGGTCGCATCCTGCATCAGATTGGACGTTTCCCCAAAAAACAAAAAAAAACAAAAATGAAAACCCTCCCAACGTAGGGATCGCTTCTTCATCAGGGCCACCCACATAACAAGGGTGGGACAGCCCGTGTAGGGAAATAAGAGAGAACTTTTCCACTCATGTCACTCTTACTACAGGTTCGAACCATACCAGGACCTTAATGATAGAGCATTAGTCAGGTGTAGTTCACGGGTCTTTTCTGTCACATTATTCTGCAGTACTCTGTCACTAAATCTTTGATTTTACATACACCATTCGGCATACTAAGGTTGAGCGTTAGTTACTGTCACATATGTCTATGCATTACACTCTCTTTTCGGAGACCGACTCTCCACCTCACAGACAAGGTCGCTGAACATCAACTTGCTGACAGTGCAAGAGTTAAGCAGACCGAGCATGCATCATAAATCTACAGACCGAAACATTCCTACATAGGCCGTACCAGACTCCAGCTGCTTGCCCCAGTACGCCCTGGGGCTCTAGTCCACACGTTTGTGCCCAGCACAGACAGACACCCGAGCTATCGATTACCTGGCCAGTCGCCTCCTGGCTCACCTCGGTGCCACGCACTTTCTTGAGTTTTCTAAATTTCCACTATACAGTGTTCTATGACCGTAGAACACCGTCGGCTCTATCTATGCATGTAATTTCGTTCCTGTACTTTCCTCATTCTTGAATTTCTGTATCCCACTCCGTCCTTTTCCCCTCTTCCACACCCCCTTTTGACACACCCTCTTGTTTGTCTCAAGACCGACTTGAGTGTCACCGACACGGAACTCTTTTCGCCACTCCGCTGGCCTACGCTCCCCGCTCTGTGCTGTCTGCCAGCCAATTGGCCACACTGCAAACGGGTGCACAAATGTGGCCACAAGTTGCCCCTTCAACCCCCCCGCCACCTCAGGATTCCACACCGGCCTCATCACTATACCTCTCTCCACTCACAAGTGAAAAAAAAAAAAAAAACTCCAGTCAGCAACTCTCGACAAACAAGCCATCGATACCCTGCTACTGGCCAAACTAGACAAAGGATCTGTGATTGGCCCTTTCCCCCAGTAACCTTCCAAACCCTGGAGATTCAGCCCTTTTTGGGCTTGTCAAGGGCAAGTTCTCCAACAATTTTGGTTAGTGTGCAATTTTTCTGCACCTCATTCTTTGCACATTCCGAGCTTGAATTCTCTGATTCCTTCCAATGAATTTTCCTTGAAATATACATCAGACGACGTAACTGTTCAAGCAGTCTTTTTCGCTGAGCCTGTCACACCGAGCCCAGTGTCAGATGGTTATCCATTATCTAGGTGATTTTTCTACTCATCAAGCAATCAGACTTACCACCGGTAACCTCGATAGGTTGAGAGTGGTGTTCAACAACTACAAAGTTCCCATAGCCGAACACAAAGTGGAAAGCCCAGCACAAGCCATCACCTTTTTAAGTGTCACTTTGGACACACGCGCCATGCAAGCCAGCTTGCCTCCTGGCGAACTAGCCCATATCAGGTCGGTCGTCCATGACTTTACTCTCTCGCAGGGGGTACTAGGAAACAGATGCAGACTTTGCTAGGGACACTCAATTTTTACAATAAGTATTATTCCTCAATGCCACTCTTTTATTTTACGGCTCCTAGTTTTCCTTACTCATGTACAAGGTGCTGATCAATTCATTAGGTTAGTCCCGGCAGCCGTAGCCGACTTACAATTTTATGCGGAACTCATCCCACATTGCTAACGACATATTAAGGTTATCCCCACGGCATCAGCTGCATCACTACAGGTAGTCAGATGCTGCAGCTTCTACAGGCTTTGCTGCAATTTTCTGCCCATCACTGGTTCGCAGGTCCTTGGCCGCCAGAAATCTTGTTAATTCCAGGTTTCTCTGTCATCCTGACTTTTCGAGCTGTACCCAGTCGTGGCAGCCGTTCAGGTCTGGGGCCACACTTGGACAGGACAAACCATGGTCTTCGCTAGTAACAACCAGGCTATGGCCAAAAACGTAAACAAAGGTAGCCAAGTCGCTCCCCATTCAAACCACCATTCAATATTCCTGTAAGTATATCCAAGGCAAAGCAAATCGCAGCGGATGCGTGATCACATTTCAATTTTGGCTCATTTTTCAGTAGTATCCTGGAGCTGACCTAACCATGGATTGAAACGGCTAAGGGCAAACGCTTGCCCATCACAAGCACCATCTTTAGAGACATGTCTAAAGTCCTCGCACAATCCGTGTTCGGGGTTCAGCCCAGTCTAGTTATTCAAGCGGCCATCTACCTATCCTACTATGTTTCTTTTTGTGGCCTAACAAATTCACCCTCAGCGGCGCTAGCAGCCAGGTATCATACAAACGCCACTTAACTAGTTTCTAAACTATTACGTCCATCACCTAGAAGTCTTCAACCCATCAGATCAGACCCAGGGTCGACATCAGCCTCTTCCGGACTATAAACTCCTGGTGCCCAGTTGCGGTGCTTGACTAGCTACCGACTCACCTACCCAGTCTCTCCAACTCTAGCCCGTTATTGCCTTTCCCTATCAGCCCATCAAGTGGCAACCAATTCATCAGGCACGTCAGAATCACTGTCCAACTTTGCCCTTGACCCCTGCCGGTACTCCGGACAGATCACAACAGCTTCAGCAGCATCTTCGCATGCAGTATCAGACCATGTGATCAATTAATTAGGCAGATAGTAGTCCAGCTGCTTGGCTAGATACATTCCAAAGCCTCAGTTGGAGATGGCACAAGCCTTCACCAAGCTTGCTCATCGATCATTGTACCAATTAAGGACTACTTCCGTAAACTGCATATTTTTGCCCCCTTCTCTTGGCATACCGACCAGATGACCAAGGCACAACTCAGGTCTATTTATGTTGTAAGTCTTGTTGCGTGTTTATGTGCTCCACATCTATCTATGGTCAGAGGGCCACGACCATAAGTAGGAAGGCCAGTGGGCTGGCCTGAATTTACGGGAGGAGCCCGGAGGGTATTTAAGCACCCTCACTCTCCAAGCTCTTTGTCGGTTCCAGTGCACGATACCCTCCCTCCCATCCCCTTTTTCAGGGTATTTCTCAGCACATTCTTCTCCATTATTACCCATTACTTATATAAGGTATGCCCCCTTCTCTTGGCATACCGACCAGATGACCAAGGCACACCTCAGGTCTATTTATGTTGTAAGTCTTGTTGCGTGTTTATGTGATCCACATCTATCTATGGTCAGAGGGCCACGACCATAAATATATATATATATCTGTATACACTAGACTGTATATATTTTAAGACACCACGTCAGGTAGTGTACTATATACCGTACACCCCCGAATGCACTGATATATAGTGTACACTCAATACGCTGCGTGTATATCTGTATACACTAGAATACATATATTTTAAGACACCACGTCAAGTAGTGTGCTATATACCGTACACCCCCGAATGCACTGATATATAGTGTACACTCAATAATCTGGATACATTATACTGTAAATATTTTAAGACACCACGTCAAGTAGTGTGCTATATACCGTACACCCCCAAATGCACTGATATATAGTGTACACTCAATAAGCTGTGTATATATATATATATATATATATGTATATATATACACAAGGCTGTATATATTTTAATACACCAGGTCAAGTGTACTAAATACCGTACGTACACCCCGAATGCATATCTGCATACACTAGACTGTACATATTTTAAGACACCACATATACACCACGTAGACACCATATATATATATACACTAGACTGTATATATTATAAGACACCCCGTGTACTATATACCCTACATCGCAGAATGCACCGATATATAGAGTACACTCAATACGCTGTGTGTATATATATATATATATATATATATATATATATACCAGGCTGTATATATTTTAATACTGCAGGTCAAGTGTCCTATATACCGTACGTACACCCCAAATGCACTGATATATAGTGTACACTCAATACGCTGCGTGTATATCTGTATACACTAGACTGTACATATTTTAAGACACCACGTCAAGTAGTGTGCTATATACCGTACACCCCCGAATGCACTGATATATAGTGTACACTCAATACGCTGTGTGTATATCTGGATACATTAGACTGTACATATTTTAAGACACCACGTCAAGTAGTGTGCTATATACGGTACACCCCCGAATGCACTGATATATAGTGTACACTCAATACGCTGCGTGTATATCTGTATACACTAGACTATATATAGTGTACACTCAATATGCTGCGTGTATATCTGTATACACTAGAATGTATATATTTTATGAGATAAAGTGTACACTCAATACGCTGTGTGTTTATATATATATATATATAAGACTGTATATATTTTAAGACACTACATGTACTATATACTGTAC
>BLSH010335028.1:4277-18497 GCA_018402905.1 Glandirana rugosa
TGAGTGGTCTAGGTTCCAGTAGGTGTGAGTGGTCTTGGTCACCGGAGTTGTGAGTGGTCCAGGTTACAGTGGGTGTGAGTGGTCCAGGTTACAGTGGGTGTGGAGTGTTGAGGCCACTGGTTCTGGTGAGTGTGGATGACCTTGGATCTGGTGAGTATGGAGGATATTGGATCTGGTGAGTGTTGAGGCCACTGGTTCTGGTGAGTGTGGAGGACATTGGATTTGGTGAGTGTGGAGGATATTGGATCTGGTGAGTGTTGAGGCCACTGGTTCTGGTCAGTGTTGAGGACATTGGATCTGGTGAGTGTTGAGGCCACTGGATCTGGTCAGTGTTGAGGACATTGGATCTGGTGAGTGTGGAGGCCATTGGAGTGCAGTGACCTCATTGTCCAGTGGTGAGATGATTGGAGCTTTGTGACATGGTGCATTATCCTGCTGGAAGGAGCCATCAGAAAATGGGGACACTGTGGTCATAAAGGGATGGACATGGTCAGCAACAATACTCCAGGTAGGCCGTGGCATTTAAACCATGCTCAGTTGGTACTAAGGGGCCCAAAGTGTGCCAAGAAAACCTCAACCACACCATTACACCCCCACCACCAGCCTGAAGTGGTGATACAAGGCAGGATAGATCCATGCGTCAAATTCTGACCCCACCATCTGAATGTCGCAGCTGAACTCCAGACTCAGAACTGACAAAGTTTTTCCAATCTTCCAATTTTGGTGATCTGTGCCAATTGTAGCCTCAGTTTCCTGTTCTTAGCTGACAGGAGTGGCACCCGGTGTGGTCTTCTGCTGCTGTAGTCCATCTTATTTAAGGTTGGATGTGTTGTGCGTTCAGAGATGGTATTCTGCACATCTTGAGTGTAACGAGTGATTATTTGAGTTACTGTTGCCGTTCCATCATCTGGAACCAGTCTGCCCATTCTCCTCTGACATCAACAAGGCATTTTCGTCCACACAACTGCCACTCACTCAATATTTTCTCTTTTCCCCACCATTCTCTGTAAACCCGAGAGATGGCTGTGTGTGAAAATCCCAGAAATACTCAGACTGGCCCGTCTGCCACCAACAGCCATGCCACGTTCAAAGTCATTAAAATCCCCTTTCTTCCCCATTCTCATGCTCCGTTTGAACTTTAGACGTGGTGAAGACGACTTTCTGGACGCCTAAATGCATTGAGTTGCAGCCATGTGATTGGCTGATTAGCAATTTGTGTTAGCAAGCAATTGAACAGGTGTACCTAATAAAGTGGCCGGTGAGTGTATGTCTTTAAATACTTGCTGACCGCCCACCGCAGCGTAACGGCGGCAAGATGGCTAGTTATCGCGAACTGCCGTCACAGGACGGCGGGCGCGATAACTAGTATTGTGAGCGCACGCGCGCTCATTGTGTTCGGGGGGGGCCCAGGGAGCGGGTAGGGCAGACTCGATCTCCGCTGGCTACCCGCGATGCCCCCCCTCCCCCTGCAGTGAAAGAACGGAGGTCCGTGTATGTAAACACGGATCTCCATTCTGACAGAGGGGGAAGGGCTGTGATCACAGGCTTCCTGTATATGGAAGCCATGATCACTCCCCTCCCCCTGCCAGCCCAGCCCCCATACCGTTAGAACACACCAAGGGAACACAGTTAACCCTTAGAGCGCCCCCTGCAGGTTAACCCCTTCACTGCCAGTGACATTTATACAGTAATCAGTGCATTTTTATAGCACTGATCGCTGTATAAATGCCAATGGTCCCAAAAAAGTGTCAAAATGGTCCGACATGTCCGCTGCAAAATTTATTTATTTTCTTTTGTTTATAGCGGCGATCAGAAATGACGCAGAGGTGATCAAATACCACCAAAAGAAAGCTCTATTTGTGGGAAAAAAAGGACGCAAATTTCGTTTGGGTACAACGTCGCACGACCGCGCAATTGTCAGTTAAAGCGACGCAGCGCCGAATCGCAAAAAAGCGATCTGGTCCTAAAGTGTGAAATCCTTCCGGGGCTGAAGTGGTTAAATACAATAATATGAGAAAATGTAACACCCTGACCCCTAATAACAATTAAAAATATCATATAACTCACTGGAGCTCTCGGAAATGTAGATTCCAGTTGAATTTGGTGTATAAACCAACGAGCGTATACAAATTTGAGTATTTTTATTGGTCGTGATAATAATACTATCAATTGATAGCATTTGTAAACCTCAAAGGGGGCTCTGAAATTCTCCAATTTCGACTGGCAGCTCTTTTCCTACCTAGATACAGTGCACTAAGTGTTGTGTCCCTAGAATAGGAAGTCTGCTACCGACAGGATCACTAGGTGAAAAATAAAAGACAAAAAAATTGAAAAAAGAAAACAAATGCAGACATCACATCTAAGGGCGGATTCATTGCAATATATAAAATTTTTTGTTCTTGGGTTCCGATGTGGTTTAAGATGCCAGGGGTGGGTCTGCCTGTGCAGTTCTTGGCTTTCTTATAGCCCACACTGGGGTGTTTCTGCTCATCTTTTTCCTTTCTCCGTAAGTGCGCAATTGTGACAATACATGGGGTAACAGATGGATAGTTATGGCAACGGGATGGTGATACATGGGGCAACAAGTAGGCAATCATGGCAATACATGGGGCAACAGGGGGGCAATCATGATAATACATGGGGCAACAGATGGGTAATCATGACAATACATGAGGAAACAGGCTGGCAACCATGATTATACACGATGCAACAAGTGGGCAATCATTACAAATACATGGGACAATAAGTGGGCAATCATGTCAATACATGGGGCAACAGGCAGCCAATCATGATAATACATGGGGCAACAAGTTGGCAATGATAATACATGGGGCAACAGATGGGCAATCATGACAATACATGAGGAAACAGGCTGGCAACCATGATAATACATGATGCAACAAGTGGGCAATCATTACAAATATATGGGACAATAAGTGGGCAATCATGACAATACATGGGGCAACAGGCAGCCAATCATGATAATACATGGGGCAACAAGTTGGCAATGATAATACATGGGGCAATAGATGGGCAATCATGACAAAACATGAGGAAACAGGCTGGCAACCATGATAATACACGATGCAACAAGTGGGCAATCATTACAAATATATGGGACAATACATGGGGCAACAGGCGGGCAATCATGATAATACATGGGGCAACAAGTGGGCAAGCATTACAAATACATGGGGCAATAAGTGGGCAATCATGACAATACACGGAGCAAAACAGGTGGACAATCTTGAAAATACATGGTGTAACAGGGATGACAATCATGAAAATACATGGGGCACCAAGTGGGCAATCATAACAATAAATAGGGCAACAGACGGGCAATCATAACAATACATGGGGCAAAAGGCTGGCAATCATGATAATACATGAGGCAACAAGTGGACAGCCATGAAAATACATGGGGCATCAAGATTGCAATCATGACAATACATGGGGCAACAAGTGGGCAATCATGACAATAAAAGGGGCAACAGGTGGACAATTATGCCAATACATGGGGCAACTGGTGGCTAATTATAACAATATATGGGGCAACAGATGAGCAATCATGGGGCAGCATATGGGCAATCATCACAATACATGGGGCAGCACATGGGCAATCATCACAATACATGGGGTAACAAGCGAGAAATCGTACCAATACATGGACAATCGGGCCACTACATTAATGGGTGTAATACATAAGGGAGACCATAACTGGAGCCTGGTCTGCTTATTATTTTTATATCTTTTTGTATTTTTTTTATGTTTCTAGATCTAACCTATTGGATGGAAAAAATTCCACTGTGAAATGCTATGACCCACAGCAGCCAATCAGGACTAATCTTTTACTGGTGAATCTTTTTATAGGTTGCTATTGGCTGCTGCGTGTCGTTGCTTCTTTTTGATTTATTGAAGTAGCCGGCTTTTTATTGGTCCAGCTATGTTATGATTATTAATACATTTGACACGTTTGTATATTCTTATATGAGATTTGAGCTTTATTTTATTCCTGTAATGTACTGTGTGTGTGGTCATCGGTTATTCTGATAAAATAAACAAGAACCTTCTGTACAATATTTCTCTCCTGAGTGCTCTTTTTCACAAATGACCTTAATTCTCAGATGATCGGTGATTGGAATGCAATCAATTCATGGAGAGTCACCCAGATGATCGGTGATTGGAATGCAATCAATTCATAGAGAGTCACCCAGATGATCGGTGATTGGAAAGCAATCAATTCATAGAGAGTCACCCAGATGATCGGTGATTGGAAAGCAATCAATTCATAGAGAGTCACCCAGATGATCGGTGATTGCAATGCAATCAATTCATAGAGAGTCACCCAGATGATCGGTGATTGGAATGCAATCAATTCATAGAGGGTCACCCAGATGATCGGTGATTGGACAGCAATCAATTCATAGAGAGTCACCCAGATGATCAATGATTGCAATGCAATCAATTCATAGAGAGTCACCCAGATGATCGGTGATTGGAAAGCAATCAATTCATAGAGAGTCACCCAGATGATCGGTGATTGGAATGCAATCAATTCATAGAGAGTCACCCAGATGATCGGGGATTGGAATGCAATCAATTCATAGAGAGTCACCCAGATGATCGGTGATTGGAAAGCAATCAGTTCATAGAGAGTCACCCAGATGATCGGTGATTGGAATGCAATCAATTCATAGAGAGTCACCCAGATGATCGGTGATTGGAATGCAATCAATTCATAGAGGGTCACCCAGATGATCGGTGATTGGAATGCAATCAATTCATTGAGAGTCACCCAGATGATCGGTGATTTCGAATGCAATCAATTCATAGAGGGTCACCCAGATGATCGGTGATTGGAATGCAATCAATTCATAGAGGGTCACCCAGATGATCGGTGATTGGAATGCAATCAATTCATAGAGAGTCACCTAGATGATCGGTGATTGGAATGCAATCAATTCATAGAGGGTCACCCAGATGATCGGTGATTGGAATGCAATCAATTCATAGAGAGTCACCCAGATGATCGGTGATTGGAATGCAATCAATTCATAGAGGGTCACCCAGATGATCGGTGATTGGAATGCAATCAATTCATAGAGAGTCACCCAGATGATCGGTGATTTCGAATGCAATCAATTCATAGAGGGTCACCTAGATGATCGGTGATTGGAAAGCAATCAATTCATAGAGAGTCACCCAGATGATCGGTGATTGGAATGCAATCAATTCATAGAGAGTCACCCAGATGATCGGTGATTGGAATGCAATCAATTCATAGAGAGTCACCTAGATGATCGGTGATTGGAATGCAATCAATTCATAGAGAGTCACCCAGATGATCGGTGATTGGAATGCAATCATTTCATAGAGAGTCACCCAGATGATCGGTGATTGGAAAGCAATCAATTCATGGAGAGTCACCCAGATGATCGGTGATTGGAAAGCAATCAATTCATAGAGGGTCACCCAGATGATCGGTGATTGGAAAGCAATCAATTCATAGAGAGTCACCCAGATGATCGGTGATTGGAATGCAATCAATTCATAGTGAGTCACCCAGATGATCGGTGATTGGAAAGCAATCAATTCATAGAGAGTCACCCAGATGATCGGTGATTGGAATGCAATCAGTTAATAGAGAGTCATCCATTGGTTTTTATTAGTCAGGAGAGTCCAGAAGGTCCAGTTCCTGCTGATACCTAAGGATACATGGAGTCACTACAGATACCTCATAGAATATTCCCATCACCGTTATCTTGGTTCTCCTCCTCATGATCACAGTTATTGGCTTCATAATTTCCCATTCATAGTCTTCATCATTCATATAGAGGTCCTCATCATTGGTGGCTTATAGAGTATGTCGGTGTCATGATTAGTCCCATCATCATCACAGTGCTTGCACCAACTATATCTGAGTATCTTTATAAGTGTCTCTTCCATGTTCTGTCACTACAATGTATTTTCTCGTTCATTGAGGGACACAGGAATTCAGAGACTGAGACCTACAGGAGGACAAGCAAGCCAGTAGAACCCATCCCCACATCCACTGTCTAATGTTGAGTCCCTTTAGTCCTCTTGGGTCACAAAAACTTACAGGAGGATTTGGACACTGGCAAGCAGGCCAGTAGAACCTTTCCTACATCCTTTGTCTAATGTTTAGTCTCTTAAGTCCCTTTGGGTTACTAAGACCTACAGGGGGATTCGGGCACTGGCAAACAGGCCAGTAGAACCCATCCTATGTACATTGTCTAATGTTGAGTCACTTAAGTCCTTTTGGGTTACTAAGACCTACAGGGGGATTTGGACACTGGCAAGCAGGCCAGTAGAACCTTCCCTACATCCTTTGTCTAATGTTGAGTCACTTAAGTCCTTTTGGGTTACTAAGACCTACAGGGAGATTCGGGCACTGGCAAACAGGCCAGTAGAACCCATCCTACGTAATTGTCTAATGTTGAGTCACTTAAGTCCTTTTGGGTTACTAAGACCTACAGGAGGATTTGGGCACTGGCAAACAGGCCAGTAGAACCCATTCTACGTACATTGTCTAATGTTGAGTCACTTAAGTCCTTTTGGGTTACTAAGACCTACAGGAGGATTTGGGCACTGGCAAACAGACATTTTGGCCAGCCCAGTATATCCCCTTCTTCTGATACAGAGTCTCCAAGGTCCTTAGCTGACAATGCTCCATCTAAAGCAGTGATTCTCAACCAGGGTTCCGTGGAACCCTAGGGTGCCTCCAGAGGTTGCTAGGGGTTCCTTGAGCAATGAGCAAATTCTGCCTCTCAGATAAGTTCCCACTGACACCATCGATAATTTTAGTTATCTGTGAGAAGTTAACTCTATCCAATGACCACAAGTGTAAGGACCATTCTTCCCACTGACCATCAGACTAATGTATCATGAGTTGTAGAATTTTAATTTTTAGCAGGGGTTCCCCAAGATAGGAGAACTATTTCAAGGGTTCCTCCATGTTGAAAAGGTTGAGAAAGGCTGATCTAAGGAGTTTCAGGCCACTGCCATTACTCTAAGGTTAGAAACTGCCTCAGTTCCTATTGGTATGCTTTCCACCACTTTAAAGCTTGAGGGTCAGCCTGCAGCTTTTACCAGTGCTGTTCTTTGTCTCCTTTAGGGTCCCCAAGCCCTTTCTAGCGCGCTTGCTGTTTGCTGTCAAGCTTTATGGAGCTGTAAGATACCTGAAAGTGGACTTCCCTTGGTATGGATCTGGCAGTATCCCATATTGACAAAGCCTCAACGATCCCTTTGGAGGAAGCAATGGAGGGCCATTCTAAAACCTTCCTCTTTTTGGCAGGCCCTGCCTTGCAACCTGTCTGGGGCACTAGTAGTCAACTCTAGCTCACTGAGCTAAGGCCATGAGAAGGGCTCCAATTACTATTCAAGCTGATTCCTTGCTTTTTGAGTACCTTGAGCCCATGCCTGTAGCCTTGAGCTATTCCATGGATGGATTGCTAGAGGTTCTCTGTCCAATGTCCGTGAAAATGCAGAATCTAAGATGGTGATCTGCAGAACTGGCATGCAAAAAGTGACCACTTCGCAGTCCCATCGCGGGACACTCTTACGAAGGATTTGACCAGGGAAAAGGGTACCCATCTTCCCTGCAGTCCAGAAAGGCTCATCCCTCCTCATAGTCAAAAAAGAGTCTCTTTCCTTATTTTCAGGCCTCCAAAGCCAAGTCCATGACTGGTTCCCATCCTGTCTACAAACCATGGGCATCCAAACTTTCATATAAATCTTCCTTAGCGTAAGGGGGTGTCCCCTTTTCCAAACTGGGGGACATTTGTTAGCATTTAAAGTGGTAGTAAACCCATCCATTTAACAGTTTAAAAACCAGTCACATTTCTGGCACGTGCCGGAAATGGAACACTCCCATTGGTTGTGCTCTAAACCAAACTGTCAAACCATCCAATGGCTGGTGTCATAGCTGATCACATGTGCAGCATCATGGCAGTTGTAGATTAAACAGAGGCCAAGATGGCAGCTTCCTTGGCTGAAAATGATAGGAGGGTTTACTACCACTTTAAAGACATGTGGACTGCCAGTATCTCATGTTGAATATAGGAGGTGGTTTCCAGGGACTAGGTGTCCACCAAGGCGCTGACCCTCTGCTGGCCTTGCTGTGCTCCCAGGACATCCCCATTGCGGGATATATGGATGACCTCCTTTAGCTCAGATCACATGTGCAGCATCATGGCAGTTGTAGATTAAACAGAGGCCAAGATGGCAGCTTCCTTGGCTGAAAATGATAGGAGGGTTTACTACCACTTTAAAGACATGCCAGTATCGCATGTTGAATATAGGAGGTGGTTTCCAGGGACTAGGTGTCCACCAAGGCGCTGACCCTCTGCCGGCCTAGCTGTGCTCCCAGGACATCCCCATTGTGGGATATATGGATGACCTCCTTTAGCTCAGATTCTGTGTCTCAGCATCGTTTGGAATGTCCTGATATTGCAAAGGTTTGGCTGGGTCATGAACCTTCAGAACTCAGCGCTGAAGCCAACTTGTGGCTTGGAATATCTGTGTCTCATCCTAAACACAGCTCAAGCCAGAGACCATCTTCCCCTGGAGAAACGTCAAACTCTCTGCTCCCAGTCTCGGACTCTTCTGCCCAGGAGCCACCCAACTTTCTGCTCCTGCATAGGAGTTCTGGAGCTGATAGTAGTCTTCTTCTAGGCAGTCCCATTTGCAAAGTTCCACTGCAGACCCCAACAACATAACATCCTATCATTGTAGGACGTATTGGTCCAGTCCTTGGACAATTCAGTTCACCTGACACTGAAAACCAGGTTATCCCTGACCTGGTGGCTCAGGAATCCTGCTCTGGAGTAGGGATGAGCTTTCAGTTCAGACCAAAATGTTCTTGCTTGATCGATAATCCAAATGCCAGACTTTTAGCCCATTTGGCGGGAGCTGAATGTCCTATACAATAGCTCTTTTTTTCTACCGACAGTTTCCTGTCAACGGTTGTTAAGGAGGCAGCAGGCGTCGGCAGCCGCTGTGCTTTTATCAACCAGTGATGCCACCCGGCTACATTCAGTGGTCAGTGAGTGACCGGATCGGATATGTTGGTGGGTGTCGGTTATTGTGATTGTGATCAACATTACTGGGCAATGTGGTGGCAGTGGGCTAGTGTGAGGATAAAGCAAGCAGTGCGGAGGGGATACAACCCCTCCTCGCCGCCTTTGGATAATCTGTTATATCCTTATGTTATTTTGGATGCTTCAAACATTAATAAAAGGCCTGAACTATTGCATCCTGTCATCTAAATGAAACAAATGAATTTGTTTTGGTTTTTTTTGCAGTTCCTCTCCAAGTCATTAAGGTTTTCGAGGCTGACATTTGGAAACTCGAACCTTCATCTCCCTCCACATATTCTCTATGGGATTAAGGTCTGGAGACTGGCTAGGCCACTCCATGACCTTAACCACTTCAGCCCCGGAGGGATTTGCCCCCTTCCTGACCAGAGCCCTTTTTGCGATTCGGCACTGCGTCGCTTTAACTGAAAATTGCGCGGTCGTGCGACGTTGTACCCAAACGAAATTTGCATCCTTTTTTTCCCACAAATAGAGCTTTCTTTTGGTGGTATTTGATCACCGCTGCGTCATTTCTGATCGCCGCTATAAACAAAAGAAGAGCGACAATTTTGCAAAAAAAACAAACTTCTTACTTTTTGCTAAAATACAAATCCAAAAAAATATATAAAAAAACATTTTTTTCATCGGTTTTGGCCGATTTATATTCTTCCTCATATCGGCGTTTATTGATTGGTTTGCGCAAAAGTTGCAGCTTTTACGGATGATGAGAATTCATTTCTGAGGTTTTTATTTTTTTTTTTACTAGGAATGGCGGCGATCTGCGATTTTTAGCGGTACTGCGATATTGCAGCGGACATGTCAGACACTTTTTTGGGACCATTGGCATTTATACAGCGATCAGTGCTATAAAAATGCACTGATTACTGTGTAAATGGCATTGGCAGTGAAGGGGTTAACCTGCAGGGGGCGCTCTAAGGGTTAACTGTGTTCCCTGGGCGTGTTCTGTGTGTGGGCTGCCCTAGCAGGAGAAGGGAAGTGATCACAGCTTCCATGTAGAGGAAGGCTGTGATCACAGCCCTTCCCCCTCTCACAGAACCGAGGTCCGTGTTTAATTACACGGACCTCCGTTCTTTCACTCCGGGGGGGGGCATCGCGGGTAGCCGGCAGAGATCGACTCCGCCGCACCCGCTCCCTGGCCCTCCCCGGACACAGTGAGCGCGCGGGCGCGCCTCCGGCGGCGCGCGCTCGCAGTGCGCGATCTGGCAGCCACCGTCATGTGACGGCGTTTTGCCTGGGAGAGCCACCTTGTCGCCATTGCCTTGGCTGTGTGTATTGGGTCATTGTCATGCTGGAATACCCATCCACGGCCCATTTCATTTTCAATGCCCTGGCTGAGAGAAGGAGGTTCTCACCCAAGATTTGACGGTACATGGCCCCATCCATCATCCCTTTGATGGGGTAAAGTTGTCCTGTTCCCTTAGCAGATAACCCCAAAGCACAATGTTTCCACCTCCATGTTTGACGGTAGGGATGGTGTTCTTGGGGTCATAGGCAGCATTCCTTCTCCTCCAAACACCGGTGAGTTGAGTTGATGCCAAAGAGCTCGATTTTGGTCTCAACTGACCACAACACTTAAACCCAGTTCTCCTCTGAAGCATTCAGATGTTCATTAGCAAACTTCAGATGGGTCTGTACATGTGCTTTCTTGAGCAGAGGGACCTTACGGGCGCTGCCAGGATTTCAGTCCTTCACGGCGTTGTGTGCTACCAATTGTTTTCTTGGTGACGATGGTCCCAGCTGGCTTGAGATGATTGGCAAGATTCTCCCGTGTAGATCTGGGCTGATTCCTCACCATTCTCATGATCATTGAAACTCCACCAGGTGAGATCTTGCATGAAGCCCCAGACCAAGGGAATCTGATTGTGTTTCTTCCATTTGTTGTTCTGTTGTCAGCCTCTCACCAAGCTGCTTGGCGGTGGTCTTGTAGCCCATTCCAGCCTTGTGTAGGTCTACAGTCTTGACCCTGACAACCTTGGACAGCTCTTTGGTCTTGACCATGGTGGAGAGATTGGAATCTGATTGATTGCTTCTGTGGACAGGTGTCTTTTATACAGGTAACAAGCTGAGATTAGGAGCACTCCCTTTAAGAGAGAACTCCTAATCTCAGCTTGTTACCTGTATAGAAGACACCTGGGAGCCAGAAATCTTGCTGATTGATAGGGGATTAAATACTTATTTCACTCATTAACATGCAAATCAATTTTTAATTTTTTTTAAATGTTTTTTTTGGATATTTTTGTTGTGGGCAAACGTACAAAATCAGCAGGGGATCAAATACTTTTCCCCCCCTCACTGTACCTCATGTTTGTGTGTCTTCTTTTGCCAGATATTGTCGTTCTTAATGTTTTGCTAAAGCTTTGTGTATCAGCACTGCTGGGACCAAGACGAACGGAACCCCCCCCCCCCCCCCCGAAATCCAGTCCTGAAAATCTACCTATCATAGCAAATAACCCAATAATCATGGACAGTACTCAATAGTTTTGCTGCGAGAGGCACTTATACGGCCTTAGGTACACTAAGTACAAATACCCCATCATGGTCCACAAGGTGGTAATCTGAGTTGTCTCATGTGGAATGCACAGACAGGAAGTGATTTGAGGTAGACAGGAAGTGATCTGAGATGTAGATAGGAAGTGATGTAAGTATAAACAGGAAGTGATGTAAGTATAAACAGGAAGTGATGTAAGGCCAGAGAGGAAGTCTATGGAAAACAGGAAGTAATGTCAGGTATAAATGGGAAGTTCCCGGGTGAGAGGGGAGTCGGGACTCGGGAAGAAGAGAGGAGACATTGCTGGAAGTGGCAGCAGAGGAGGTAATAAGATCTTATTTTCTATTTAAAAATCTTTAACTACATAAACAATATGTTCTCCCTTGATTTTGCCTCTTGGGGAACAGAACGCAGTATCGGTACACATAGAGAATGGCTTTCTGCTAATGCAAGCCATCAGCCTGCTGGGATATCCTTGTGTTTAATGATTGGAAACATTTGGATTATCGTGAATACTTTTTAATAAATAGTGACAATATACACGTGCTTCAGCATGGCATTTATTTTTCTATCCCTCGTTACTATACTGCCACCTGCTGCTGAGCGGCAATTAAGAGGTCACATGACATCACTCTTATCTCTATTAATAAAACACAGACCTGACCGGAGAGGTGAAGAGGATTCTGGGAGGTCACATGACATCACTCTTATCTCTATTAATAAAACACAGACCTGACCGGAGAGGTGAGGAGGATTCTGGGATGGTGACTGTATCATTGTGTGTGTCAGGTTCCTATAAGGTGTCAGGATGTCACTGTCTATTTCTCCATGGAGGAGTGGGAGTATTTAGAAGGACACAAGGATCTCTACAAGGACGTCATGATGGACAATCAGCTGCCCCTCACATCACCGGGTAAGAGGAGACTTTATTGTAAAGGAGAGAGCAGTACGGAGGGTCCACCTAGATCCCCCATCATCTGATAAACACATAGAAACAATGTATTCAGTCAGTGTTGTGTTTCCTACAGATGGATCCAGTAATGGGAACCCACCAGAGAGATGTCCCCGTCCTCTGTATTCCCGGGATTCCACACAGGAAGGTCACTCCATCCCTCACCATCATCAGGTAGGTGGAATGGAACATCTGAAACATGTATGGGCCTCTCATTTTAGATGAAGTGGAAACCTCATAAGTTGATGTTCTTTCTGTGGTTTTAATTCATTGTTTTTCAATATTTTGTGATGGAAGAGTGATGATCTAATGAATGTGAAAGTTGAGAGTAAAGCAGAAGAACAAGAGATGAGGGGTGATCAGCGGTCAACAGAGGAGATAATGATGACAGAAAATGAGGAAGAATCCTATCTGGATATCACCAAAGGTGATTGTAAATTATTTAAACAGCAAAGGTTTCATTGTCTGCTTGGTTGCTCACTTATAGGTAACCTATCTTAACAGATCCCCTGTCTCTTCCCCTATTCCCTATACCTTTATTCTTGCAGATGAATCCAAAAATGAAACCCCACCAGAGAGATGTCCCCGTCCTCTGTATTCTCGGGATTCCACACAGGAAGGTCACACCACCCCTCACCATCATCAGGTACTGTAGGAGCGACTCAGAAAGTTGAGATAACATTCATTGATATTAAAGTTTACAGTTTAAATTGTATTCTGCCATTTTGTTGGTTTAGGATGAAGATCAGATTAATGTAAAAATTAAGATGATAAAGAAGGAAGAAGAGACGTATATGAGGGGTGATCAGCAGTTTACAGAGGAGGTTGGGATGATAGAAACAGTTAAAGAAGAAACTTCTCCAAATATCGGATCAGGTAAAATAGAGTAAAAATGGTTTAAAACTGGACTACACACCCCAAATACCACCTTCCATCTTCGCAATCCTAAAAGGCTTTTTCTGTTGTTTACCTTTTTTTTTTACATGAAGATACTGTACCCCATATGAGAGGTCCATCTCCATTCCTCAATATAACGTCATGTTCCCAACAAATGAGGAGGAGATACTGTACCCCATATGAAAGGTCCATCTCCATTCCTCAATATAATGTCATGTTCCCAACAAATGAGGAGGAGATACTGTACACCATATGAAAGGTCCATCCCCATTCCTCAATATAACGTCATGTTCCCAACAAATGAGGAGGAGATACTGTCCACCATATGAAAGGTCCATCTCCATTCCTCAATATAACGTCATGTTCCCAACAAATGAGGAGGAGATACTGTCCACCATATGAAAGGTCCATCTCCATTCCTCAATATAACGTCATGTTCCCAACAAATGAGGAGGAGATACTGTACACCATATGAAAGGTCCATCTCCATTCTTCAATATAACGTCATGTTCCCAACAAATGAGGAGGAGATACTGTACACCATATGAAAGGTCCATCTCCATTCCTCAATATAATGTCATGTTCCCAACAAATGAGGAGGAGACACTGTACACCATATGAAAGGTCCATCTCCATTCCTCAATATAACGTCATGTTCCCAACAAATGAGGAGGGGATACTGTACACCATATGAAAGGTCCATCTCCATTCCTCAATATAACGTCATGTTCCCAACCAATGGGGAGGAGATACTGTACACCATATGA
>BLSH010335028.1:25966-37291 GCA_018402905.1 Glandirana rugosa
ACTCGTGGAACCTCCTTCCTCGTAGGATGCACAGCGCACTTCCTCGTGGTGAGGGGCGCCAACAGCAAAGCTTCCCTCAGCTCCCCTGAAGCTCCCCCACCAGGCAAAGCCAAGGTGCTCACGATCTTTCTGGGCAAGAGTCAGATCTCAGGGTGACCCGGACACTCACTTCTGGAAATATTCAGCTGCTCCCCCCCCCCTTCTTCCTCGTAGGATGCACAGCGCACTTCCTTGTAGTGAGGGACGGCAACAGCAAAACTTCCCTCAGCTCCCCTGTAGCGCCCCCACCAGGCAAAGCTGAGGTACTCACAATCTTTCCGGGCAAGAGTCAAAGCTCAGGGTGACCCGGATACTCACTTCTGGAAATATTTAGTCGCTCCCCCCCCCCTCCTTCCTCATAGGATGGACAGTGCACTTCCTTGTAGTGAGGGGCAGCAACAGCTCCCCTGTAGCGCCCCCACCAGGCAACCAATAGAAGAAAAAACGCATGTACACCAACAGAAAACCTCTATATACACAATCCCATTCCCATAGTTGATCCAGAAGAAGGCAAAACAAAATTTAGACTGGTCTGATTTGCTCCAGAGGGGGGGGGGGGGAATTCTTCTTGATTCCCCAGGAAGCAATCGGATATTGTTTGGATTAACTACCCCTGCTAACACCTATAAATATATGTTGGCCAGTTATATGTTGTGCATTTAGTAAAGAATCCAGGCAATGTAATGAGTTGGCCGCAATCAACTCTCTGGTGAATTATTACTTCATCTTCTTTGAAAGGGTCACACAGTGCTGAGGAAGCCATCTGGTGAATAAGTGACATCCATTACACATCGCTATGTGCCAGAAGAAACAGAGAGGAACCCCAAGATACATCAACTGACCCTTCATCTGACTCTTGACAAGACAAGTCAAAAAGCTCAGGGATGTCTGGATGGTGACTGTATCATTGTGTGTGTCAGGATCCTATAAGGTGTCAGGATGTCACTGTCTATTTCTCCATGGAGGAGTGGGAGTATTTAGAAGGACACAAGGATCTCTACAAGGACGTCATGATGGAGAATCAGCAGCCCCTCACATCACCGGGTAAGAGGAGACTTTATTGTAAAGGAGAGAGCAGTACGGAGGGTCCACCTAGACCCCCCATCATCTGATAAACACATAGAAACAATGTATTCAGTCAGTGTTGTGTTTCCTACAGATGGATCCAGTAATGGGAACCCACCAGAGAGATGTCCCCGTCCTCTGTATTCCCGGGATTCCACCCAGGAAGGTCACACCATCCCTCACCATCATCGGGTAGATGGATCCAGTAATGGGAACCCACCAGAGAGAGGTCCCCATCCTCTGTATTCCCGGGATTCCACCCAGGAAGGTCACACCATCCCTCACCATCATCAGGTAGGTGGAACTTTCCAGAATGAGTTGATATTCCTCTATGTTGTCTCCTGGTTTTAGGTCTTACTTTTTGCAGGTGTAATTCTCTGTCCTCTTGGGGTTTAGGGCAAAGACCGGATTGATATAAAAGTTGAAGTTAAAGAGGAAGAAGAAGAGACGTTTGTGATGGGGGATCTCCAGCCTACGGAGACGGTTGAGATGACTATAAAGAACAAACTGGAGCAATCGTTCCTAGATATCGGCGCAGGTAATGAACATTGCAGCTAAAAAAGATTCTATTTTCTTCTTTCTTCTACAATGTAAGAGGAATGGAGTTTGATAAACCATTCGTGAGAATTAACGACTTCAAAAATCATCCAGTAAAATGAGACCGAATAATAAATGGTAAACCGTAAAATCTATAATAGGCGGAAGCAGAAGGAACATCATTTCTGGATTTGTTTTGTGTTGTTCGGTATTTTAGATCAGAGTATACTGTATATTGGATACCCACATAATATTGTATTATACCCATAGTATATTGGATAATGCCCATAGTATATTTCATTATACCCAAAGTATATTGGATTATACCCATATGTATTGGATCATGCCCACAATGTATTGGATTATACCCATAGTATATTGGATCATACCCACAATATATTGGATCATACCCACAAAATATTGGATCATACCCACAATATATTGGATCATACCCACAAAATATTGGATCATACCCACAATATATTGGATTATACCCATAGTATATTGGATTATACCCATAGAATATTGGATTATACCCATAGTATATTGGATCATACCCACAATATATTGGATTATACCCATAGTATATTGGATTATACCCATAGTATATTGGATTATACCCACTATATATTGGATTATACCTATAGTATATTGGATCATACCCACAATATATTTGTTTATACCCATAGTATATTGGATCATACCCACAATATATTGGATTATACCCATAGTATATTGGATCATACCCATAGTATATTGGATTCTACCCATAGTATATTGGATTATACCCACTATATATTGGATTATACCCATAGTATATTGGATCATACCCACAAAATATTGGATCATACCCACAATATATTGGATTATACCCAAAGAATATTGGATTATACCCATAGCATATTTGATTATACCCATAGTATATTGGATCATACCCACGTTATATTGGATTATACCCATAGCATATTGGATCATACCCACAATATATTGGATTATACCCATAGTATATTGGATTATACCCACTATATATTGGATTATACCTATAGTATATTGGATCATACCCACAAAATATTGGATCATACCCACAATATATTGGATTATACCCAATGAATATTGGATTATACCCATAGTATATTTGATTATACCCATAGTATATTGGATCACACCCATGTTATATTGGATTATACCCATAGAATATTGGATTATACCCATAGTATATTTGATTATACCCATAGTATATTGGATCACACCCACGTTAAATTGGATCATACCCACAATATATTGGATAATACCCATAGTATATTGGATCATACCTACAATATATTGGATAATACCCATAGTATATTGAATCATACCCATAATATTTTGGATTATACCCAAAGTATGTTGCATTCTACCCACAATATATTGGATTATACCCACGATATACTGGATTATACCCATAGTATATTGGATTATACCCTTAGTATATTGGTTTATAGCACAGAGGTCTGCTTTTATTTCCCAATATCAGGCTACTGTTCCCAAGGCTGCCACCTGGTCTTCCTTGGACACGTTCTGTATTACCAGGCACTGTACTCTGAAGCCAGTATCGGGTATAAGGTCCTTCAATTGGCACATTGAGGTACAGACAATCCCTAGTTATTTTAGTTTCTTGTGGGTCTGTTAACTTTCTTTGCTGTATTTAGATGTCCCGGCACTCAGTGAATTCCTGTGTGTCTCTCAATAAACAAGAAAGAAAATGTGATTTCCATACTTTTTGTAAAACCCATTTCTTTGGTTGATTGAAGGACACAGATCCCTCACCTTTGTGTCTATGATCCTGATCCTGGATCTGCTTTTCCACAAAACTCATGGCCAGGGGTGGACTGACAACCCAGGGGGCCCCCGGGCAATAGAAGATCATGGGGTCCCCCTGTGTCCCTGTCCACACTCAAGCCAAACAAAACACCAACTACTTATTGCACTGCGCCCACATTACGTTCACCCTACAGATGTGGGAAAGGTGTCCTGAGTGCCCACGCTAGCGTGCCCCTGTCAGGCCAGGTACCGGAGCTCAGTGCTGGAACTTGGGCTCCAGGTTCAGCACAGATTCCTTGGGATTGAAGTACCAGGAGCCTCTCATGGGGCCCCCTACTGGCCAAGGGCCCTCAGGCAGTGCCCGAGTGCCCTTATGGTCAGTCCGCCCCTGCTCATGGCGTATACTGGGAGTTGGAAGGGATATACTGGGCTGGCCCACAGTTTTTTGTGTCCTAATCCTCCTGTAGGTGGCAGTATGACACACCAGTCACTGATTTCCTTTTGTATTCCTACTTTGGTGCCAAAGACCAACGTTTACGACTCTTGAAGCGTGCCCCTGTCTGGCCAGGTACCGGAGCTCAGTGCTGGAACTTGGTCTGGCACTGGGCCCCAGGTTCAGCACAGATTCCTTGGGACTGAAGTACCAGGAGCCTCTCATGGGGCCCCCTACTGGCCAAGGGTCCTCAGGCAGTGCCCGAGTGCCTTATGGTCAGTCTGCCCGTGCTCATGGCATATACTGGGAGTTGGAAGGGATATACTGGGCCGGCCCACAGTTTGTTGTGTCCTAATCCTCCTGTAGGTGGCAGTATAACACACCAGTCACTGATTTCCTTTTGTATTACTACTTTGGTGCCAAAGACCAATGTTTACGACTCTTAAATGTGAAACATGAAAAATTATTATAAATATTATTTAAAAATTGTTTTTCGACAGATGAACTCAGGAATCCTCCAGGAATGGTTCCCTTTACCAAAAATTTGCACCTTAAACCTGACTATTTGGAGAGATCACTGGACTCCTCCAATCCTGGGGGATCTTCTTATAAATCCCATATTGTTACCCCAGAAACACCTCAGAGACCTCACAGTGCGGACAGATCAGCAGAACATTCTAATCCCAAGGAATCCTTTTTAAGCCGTGAAGGAAGCGAGAGTTCCATGTCGTGTCTGGGGTGCGGAAAATCCTTTACAAAGAAATCTGAACTTCTTCTACACCTCAGATCTCACACCAGTGTGACCTATACTTGTTCAGAGTGCGGGAAATCCTTCCCTGAGAAAAGCGAATATCTGACACATCAGAAGGTTCACAATCCTTATCCGTGTTCAGAGTGCGGGAAATCTTTCGCCCTGAAAGGAGATTTTAACAAACATCAGAGAGTTCACACGGGCGAGCGCCCGTTTTCTTGCTCGGAGTGCGGGAAAGGTTTCACTCAAAAACCACACCTTGTTACGCACCAGAAAATTCACACCGGGGAACGCCCTTTTGCGTGTTCGGAGTGCGGCAAACGTTTCACATTGAAAGGAAGCCTTCTTATACACCAAAGAACTCACACGGGGGAGCGCCCTTATTTTTGTTCAGTGTGCGGGAAAGCTTTCGCCGTGAAAGGAGACCTTGTTAAACACCAGAGGGTTCACACGGGGGAGCGTCCTTATTCATGTTCAGAGTGCGGGAAGGGTTTCACACGGAGAAGAGACCTTCTTAAGCACCAGAGGAGTCACACGGGTGAATGCCCTTACTCGTGTTTAGAGTGCGGGAAATGTTTCACCGAGAAAGGAAAACTTATTAGGCACCAGAGTAGTCACACAGGAGAACGTCCTTATTCATGTTCAGAGTGCGGGAGAGGTTTTAGATTTAAAGGGAATCTGAAAAAACATCAGAAAACACACCTGCGTTGATGATCTTGACAAATTTATTTAACAGCTTGAAATTCCATAGAACAACTTTCTAATTAAAAACTCATTTTTAACCACTTCAGCCCCAGGAGGATTTACCCCCCTTCCTGACCAGAGCACTTTTTATGCGATTCTGCGCTGCGTCGCTTTAACTGACAATTGCGCGGTCGTGCAACGTTGTACCCAAACAAAATTTGCGTCCTTTTTTTCCCACAAATAGAACTTTCTTTTGGTGGTGTTTTATCCCCTCTGCGTCATTTCTGATCGCCGCTATAAACAAAAAAAAAGCGACAATTTTGAAAAAAAAAACAATTTCTCTTACTTTTTGCTAAAATACAAATCCAAAAAAAATATATATATATAAAAAAAAAATGTATTCATCAGTTTTGACCGATTTATATTCTTCCTCATATTTGTGTTAAAAAAAAATTGCGATCAGCGTTTATTGATCGGTTTGCGCAAAAGTTGCCGCGTCTTCAAACCATTAGAATTCATTTATGGAGTTTTCACTATTTTTTTTTTTACTGGTAATGGCGGCGATCTGCGATTTTTATCGGGACTGTGGTATCGCCTAAAACGTGACGCGTTAGGTATCTATTTACTCGGCGTAACTTTCATCTTTCACATTCTACAAAATAATAGGCGTAAATATTGTGTTTTTTTTTTTTTTTTAATTCACGAAAATGTTTTTTTTTTCCCAAAAAAAAAATTGCTGCGCAAATACCGTGTGACATGAAAAATTGCAACGACCGCCATTTTATTCCCTAGGGTCTCTGCTAAAAAATATATATATATATATAATGTTTGGGGGTTCTAGGTAATTTCCTACCAAAAAAAAAAAATACTGATTTTTTTACATGTAGGAGAGAGAGGCCAGGATTGGCCTGGGTGGCAAGTGGTTAATTTACGTCAAAGATTTGCTTTGTTACAATGAGCTGCCCAGCAGTCCAAACTGCATTCGAGGGTAGGGCAGCCAACTTTTATTGAACCAACGGAAAGCTCACATAAATATCAGTTGCCCACGCATGGGTTCTTCCACATTAACACGAATAGTCAACTGAAAATGCCGAGCCACCTGGCTCCTTTGTTGGCTTTCTTCTTATTAGTCGCTCTAACTGTGTTGCCCAGCTCTCCTGGTTCACTTGGCTCACTTAGCATTTAGTCGCAGCACCCTGCTGCACAGCCCCACTCCTGGCCTCTGGATTGGGGTTCTCCTGACACCCCGATAGAAGCCCACCTGACTCCCGGGACAAGACCTCCAGTCTCCTGGCTGCTGGCTGGGGCCCCTCTGACCCCTGGGTGAGACCTGCTGTCTCCAAACTGGAAGCCCTCAACTATCCTCAGGCTTAAAGCAAAATTTGGGTCAATTTTTTCCCCCCATGCAGTGCGGCCACAGCCTCTGATCCTCCCCACACAAGACTGGTCCCATCGGCTCCTGGTACCCCCGCGGCCAATTGGTTTTGAAAGTGGACTGTTCCTGATGTCAGCATGCTCAGAGCTTGCTAAACAGAGAGGAACAATCCACCTCTGGACCAGGGGGGAGCGTGGTTTTCCGGAGGATTAGGTGAGTAACTAAGAACTTTTTCCTCCCCCTAGAAAAGATGAGCAGTTGAACCATGCAGTGCGGGCACAAACCTACTGTGATGGTCTTTAGGTATATAAAAAGGGCCTTTAAGTATATAATGACCCTCCACACCTGTGCCGGCATCCACAAAAATCCGGACAGAGCACTGAAGGCTCCGTCCCACCCAAGACACTCTGGAAATTTCAAGCTCCATGTTTCCCTTGAAGAAGCCTGAGTGAAGTGCGCAACACGTCACCTGTTTTCTGTGTCCCTTATCCTAGTGGCGGTCTTCATTGACACAATAAATCGTTATTGGATCGATGGTGGTGTGCAGCCGATTTGTTTTTTTCTTCCTCTTCCGGTATAACAAAAACCAGGAAAAACTTAAAACACCGTTTTCTGCACTCAGAAACAATAGCCTGGAACTTTGTATTAAACTTTAACGTCAATCCTGTGTCATTTCTACTCGCATTTCCTAATCTCACATCATCGCAGCGCCTCGCACTGTCACACCACATAGAAATGTATTATTATGATTACTGCAGGTACTTATATAGTGCTGACTATTTATACAGCACCTTTTTTATATATATTGTATGATCAGATCAGTCGCTGCCCTCAAGAGCTTACAATCTAAGGTCCGTACCTCGCGTACATACACTAGGGGTCATCCCAATCAGCCTACCAGTGTCATGTGGCTTGTCCTGCCACAAATATTCGCACCAGCTGCTGGGGCAATCCAACCATCTCTTACATCTAACTCAAGAGTTCCGAATGGCCTACTGAAGAAGTCCTGATTGGGGGATGTAACATGTATGGGAGGGAGCCGACGTCATCACGCTTGTTATGTTGAACTACACAAGATGATGCCATATATTTTATGATGTTAAAAGCCATGATCTTTTTACGTGAATGTCTTTATACCTTTTGTCCTTTTAATAAATTAGATCGGTGAGCACTATTAAGTTCCCTTTTGTTTTATGTCAATTTGCCTGAATTCAAGTACGGAGGAGGAGTTATGATAAGGCAGAAATGGAGGAGGCGCAACATGGTGCGGCGGCAGTAATTACACAAACTCCGGTTGCAGAGAACAGAACTTCTATTAATGCAAAATCCAGTAATTCACAACAGGCCCGGTGGGAAGGCGCCCAACCGGGAAACACTTGCGGCAAGTAACAGCAACATGTAGAGGAGCTGGTCTCAGAGGTGCCGGCAGCATCTGTCTTAAGGGGCCAAATACGGCCTAACCGGTCCTGACCCAGCTGGGGAGGTCACCAGTTAGGGTGGCGTGTCTCTATCCTTTCCCTACTACTCAGCAACCTCTCCCTATCGCTAATCACTGTCCCCGTCAGACGGATGTAAAAAGAGTTGAAATTGAAGAGCCACACCACTGCTAAGAGGTCTAGATTCCATTAAAGGTCAGGGGTACAATTCAAAAATGAGTCAACGCGTTTCAGGGGTCTAAGTGCCCGCTTCATCAGGGCTAGAAAGAACATAAGACAATTTTCATACCAATCTGATATCGATGTAAAATAATATATAAAATGTAATGAGAGCGTCAAAATAATTACACAAAAATGAGGACATAGGCGCTGAACGAACAGGTAACCTGTCCCTCAACTACCCGCATGCGAAATGTGCGCCAAGCCTGGGAGCATGGCCCTTAAATAGGTTCTGCCTGACCCAAGATGGCTTCTAGAGTGGGCATCCAATAGGATAGCTTTCCCAATGACCCTGGAAACCATAGAGAAACCCTGTTCCTCTTGACTTCCCCTCCCTTGCGATGCCGCAGAGGTTGAGCGCCACCTGCTGTGGAGAAAATAGAGGGCACCTGCCTACTTTATTGGGGAAATGCTTTTTCTGACCTCCTATAGGCCCGGTGGGAAGGCGCCCAACCGGGAATCACTTGCGGCAAGTAACAGCAACGTGTAGCAGAGCTGGTCTCAGAGGGGCCGACAGCATCTGTCTTAAGGGGCCGAATACGGCCTAACCGGTCTTGACCCAGCTGGGGAGGTCTCCAGTTAGGGGGCGTGTCTCTATCCTTTCCCTACTACTCAGCAACCTCTCCCTGTCGCTAATCACGGACCCCGTCAGACGGATGTAAAAAGAGTTGAAATTGAAGAGCCACACCACTGCTAAGCAGTCTGGATTCCATTAAAGTTCAGGGGTAGAATTTAAAAAGCCAACGCGTTTCAGGGGTCTACCTGCCCTCTTAATCAGGGCTGGAAAAAACATCATATCAATCTGATATCGTTGTTATATAATATATAACATGTAATGAGAGTGTCAAAATAATTGCACAAAAATGAGTACATAGGCGCTGAACGAACGGGTAACCTGTCCCTGAACTACCCGTATGCGAAATGTGCGCCAAGCCTGGGAGCAAGGCCCTTAAATAGGCTCTGCCTGACCCAAGATGGCTTCTAGAGTCAGCATCCAATAGGATAGCTTTCCCAATGACCCTGGAAACCATAGAGAAACCCCATTCCTCTTGACTTCCCCTCCCCTGCAATGCCGCAGCGGTTGAGCGCCACCTGCTGTGGAGAAAATAGAGGGCACCTGCCTACTTTATTAGGGAAATGCTTTTTCTGACCTCCTATTATCTCTGAGGTCAAAATCGGAGGTGAATCATTGGGTGAATTGCTTCTCCTTCTACTCTGCGGTTGTTTGGGATTGATTATCATGGTAAAATCTTATCTGCGATGGGATCGGTGTGGGTCTCCTCACATCTATTTGATCCCACTTCACGAGGGACTTTTTCTATTTTTTTTTTGTTTTTATTGTATTGTGGATTTATGGTTTATTGTTGGATTTTGTTTTATGTGACACTAGATTTTATGAAGATTGCATGTGATGTAGGATATTTATTGCTTATTTATTGATATTGGATAGATCGTAATCTGTACTTCATGTTTAATTTGACGAGATAGAAGAATGTACCGTTAGGCAGTAATCAAAACGCTCAAAATAACATAGGCTGCAGATTTTAAATACACCGCTAGGGGGCGATTTAATTTATTTTGAGCGGAACGCACGAAACAGGAAGTGATGTCAGAGTATAAACAAGAAGTTCCGGGTCAAAGGTGAGTCAAGAGGAAGTAGAGAGGAGACATTGCTGGAACTGGCAACAGAGGAGGTAATAAGATCTTATTTTATATTTACACCCAGTAACCCCCCCGTCTTGTCCGTCCTCTTCCTCCATAGTCACTGTGACGTCTACTAGGGTTTATAATAAAGATACATCCTAAATATAAAGTCATTTATCCAACTTTATGTCTATCTCGGTATTGAGGGATTACGGCTCGCACCTTTTTCCATCGTATAAATGGGCCAGTAATATAGCCGAGATGTCAGAACTAGAGGAATGCACGTTGTTCATCCCGAAAAATCCAAAAAGTTTCAGTTTATTATTTGCCGACAGAGAGGAGCATTTTGCATAGACCGATGACCACCTCAATGAAGATGGAGGACGACCGGAGTCAAATGGCAGAGAGGATACTAAACCTCACCCTGGAGATCATTCACCTGCTGACCGGAGAGGTGAGGAGGATTCTGGGAGGTCACATGACATCACTCTTATCTCTATTAATAAAACACAGACCTGACTGGAGAGGTGAGGGGGATTCTGGGAGGTCACATGACATCATTCTTATCTCTATTAATAAAACACAGACCTGACCGGAGAGGTGAGGGGGATTCTGGGAGGTCACATGACATCACTCTTATCTCTATTAATAAAACAGACCTGACCAGAAAGGTGAGGAGGATTCTGGGAGGTCACATGACATCACTCTTATCTCTATTAATAAAACACAGACCTGACCAGAAAGGTGAGGAGGATTCTGGGAGGGCCAGTTAACATAATTTCTTCCTTACATTACAGACTCTTCCTCCTGTGAAGTCTGGGGACCACGTGACCATCACAGTGCCTTCACTTCACTCCCTCATTCCTGAAGGAAATGACAAGAAGATTTTAGAAGTCACCAAGAAGATGATGGAGCTGCTGACAGGAGAGGTGAGCGGTGCTGGGAATTCTGGGACATTATCCAGTAACAGGCAAGGGATGTGTCTGGATGGTGACTGTATCATTGTGTGTGTCAGGTTCCTATAAGGTGTCAGGATGTCACTGTCTATTTCTCCATGGAGGAGTGGGAGTATTTAGAAGGACACAAGGATCTCTACAAGGACGTCATGATGGACAATCAGCCGCCCCTCACATCACCGGGTAAGAGGAGACTTTATTGTAAAGGAGAGAGCAGTACAGAGGGTCCACCTAGACCCCCCCATCATCTGATAAACACATAGAAACAATGTATTCAGTCAGTGTTGTGTTTCCTACAGATGGATCCAGTAATGGGAACCCACCAGAGAGATGTCCCCGTCCTCTGTATTCCCGGGATTCCACACAGGAAGGTCACCCCATCCCTC
>BLSH010335028.1:68838-81518 GCA_018402905.1 Glandirana rugosa
AGACTCAAGAACGGAAAACGTACGTGACCCGGGGACCCCCGTCGAAGGTGGTCCCCAAACGTGTCCAACCAGGGCACAAATACTCCGGAGATCCAGTTTACCAAACCAGGTAAAAACCAGGATGACAGGTACACACAATCATAATGGTACCACCCCTGGAATGTAACGTTCGAGGAGACCCCGTTTCTGTCACGAAGGTGGTAGGGATGCGTCCCTGACACAACCAAGTTGAATATTTATGTATTTTAAAATTATTTATGTAAAACCATTTGATGTCTTGATCACCAAATTAGGAAATAATAACTGCGCCACTCTGAGATGTTCCAGAAGGCCTTGGGATCATTAGGACAATAATAAAGGATTAAACCACTAGTTCTGTAGTTTACCAAAATGTATTTATTAAAATTTTATGTATTTATAAGTTGAACCAACACAGTCCCTGCGTAGGGATGGTGGAAGCACTGTCTTTGCCCCAGAGGAGCTTGCAATGTAAGGTCCCCACCATGGTAATACTAACACACATGGACAGTAGGACCAAAAATGGACCAAACCATTTGACCTAGAGGCCTCATAAACACGGGACCAACCTGTGCAAACCCCTGGTGGAAGCTGCCCCCAGGGGCCCAGTGCATGCAAAAGGCAAGAACTCAGACTGCAAAGCCATCACACTGCCTTAGCTATATAGACCTTTCCGACATCCCAGAATCCCCCTGGACAAGGCATTACTGTGCTGTAAAGTCACTGGATACAATACCCGAGCTCTACTGCTTTATAAAGTAGTCTGCAGCTGAAGACTGGTGCAATGATGAATGTTAGGCGGCAACTCTGTGTACTCCAAAGTTCAAGTCTTTATTGGCTACATGTAAAATACACAGTATAAACCTCTAACGCGTTTCATCCCTAGCCACTTGACACCAAATCGCGTACATGTACCTAATTGGCTTCAAGTGGTTATACCAGTGTTAAGGCTGCAGCTGTAGGCCATAACCCCTGTATTTTTTTTTTTTACAGCTGGCGATCCTTTTTCATCTAAAAGCGATACTAGTGGCTGATTAGCTGCTGGATTGTTTTTAAAAGTGGCGAGAGGGGATGCCCCCTCCCTTCTTGCCACCCACTGCCACTTCTCTGGGCTCTCCGGGAGCCCGGTATCTGATCCAGGAGCGCCGCCAGGAAATCATTTATTCTTTAGGGCCTCTGCTAAAACATATATATAATGTTTGGGGGTTCTAAGTAATTCTCTAGCAAAAAAATGCAGATTTTTACTTGTAAACAAAAAGTGTCAGACTAGGCCTGGTCTTCAAGTGGCTAGTGGCCTTACTCATATGAGTAAGGCCACTGGGGCCGAAACACGTTAGGGATTTATGCTATGTATTTTACAGGTACCCAATAAAGACTTGAACTTTGGAGTACACTGAGTTGCCGGATAACATTCGTCATCACTGTGGTGTAACAGAGCAGAGGTCACATCACCACCAGCAGACGTACACAAAATTAGCTCATTTGACTCGTGCTTTTTGGGTTTTCTTTGGACCCTGACCTACAGCAGTGTCTGCAATGAAGGATAGGGTTTACAGACCACCTCCTAGCAGTTTAGGGTCAGTCTCTTACAGTTTATATTCTACAAGTTCCTTTGTGAATTGTGTTTTGACCACGAGTTGTCCTCTTTGGATGAAACACCCTACAAATAAGGTTTTCCCTTTTTCAGTGAGAGTGAGTTCTCTGATGGTTGAGAAGGTTGGCCTTCTGTGCAAAGGTTTTGCCGCAGGTCGTGCACGGGAAAGGTTTGACGTCCCTGTGGATCCTCTGGTGGATGGTGAGGTCGGATCGGTGCTTGAAACACTTCCCGCACTCCGGGCAGGGGTAAGGCCTCAAGCCCGAGTGGATCCTCAGGTGCCGGACCAGGTCTGACTTGAACCGGAAACATTTGCCGCACTCGGAGCATGGGAATGGTTTCTCGCCCGTGTGAATCTTGCGGTGTTCGGCGAGGTGGGACTTGTGGCGGAAATACTTCCCGCACTCGGGACAAGGGAAGGGCTTTTCCTGGGAGTGAAAGCGCTGGTGCGCCACGAGGATGGACTTCCGGGAGAAAGATTTGCCGCACTCTGTGCAAGGGAAAGGGCGCTCGCCCGTGTGAGTCCTTAGGTGCTTAGTGAGGATGGACTTCTGGCTGAAGCACTTTCCACAGTAGTCGCAGGGAAATGGCCTTTCGCCATTGTGGACTCTGTGGTGCTGGTTGAGGACTGATTTCTGGGCGAAGCATTTGCCGCACTCTGAGCAGGTAAAGGGCCGTTCCCCGGTGTGGGTCCGACGGTGGCGGACAAGGTCTGACTTGTGGGAGAAGCTCCTCCAGCACTCAGAGCAAGGAAAGGGACGCTCAATGGTATGAATCTTCTGGTGCTCCTCCAGGTCTGGTTTCTGGGCAAAGCGCTTGCCACACTCTGGACAAGCAAAGGGCCTCTCTATGAGGGTAATCCGCTGAGTCGGCTTTACAATTTTATCAGAGTCACAATGTTGAAGGCCTTTGTTCCCATCCAATGACCCGCTGAGAGAAGTCTCCTTGGGATGAGAGGGATCCTGGGATCTTTTTTCTTTGTGATGGACATCTGAGGTGATGGTGTTTGATATATCAGGGGAAGGTTCTTCTTCAGGTTGTGGGGAATCTGATAATCTATTCATACTGTGAAGTCCCTGATGTAGATTTGTGGTAACGTGGTTTTCCACTGAAGACTCTTGTGTGACATCATCATCATCTTCTGTCTTACACTCTAAAGATAAGAAGGGCCGTTCTTCAGAGAGGTTCTCCATGTCAACTCCATCTGCTGGGAAAAGAAAAGAAAAAAAGACCAACTTTCATTTGGGAAAGGAAGAAGACCAACTGTCAATTGGGAAGAGAAGAACAACAACCATCATTTGGGAAGAGAAGACCAACTGTTATTTGGAAAGAGAAGAAGACCAACTGTCGTTTGGGAAGTGAAGAACAACCGTGATTTTGGAAGAGAAGAAGACCAACTGTCATTTGGGACGAGAAGAACAACAACTGTCATTTGGGAAGAGAAGAAGACCAACTGTCATTTGGGAAGAGAAGAAGAGCAACGGTCATTTTGGAAGAGAAGAAGAGCAACTGTCATTTGGGACAAACAGAAGAACAACTGTCGTTTTCGGAAGAGAAGACCAGCTGTCATTTGGGAGGAAAAGAAGAGCAACTGTCATTTAGGAAGAGAAGAAGAGCAACTGTCAATGGGGAAGAGAAGAAGACCAGCTGTCAATGGGGAAGACCAACTGTTTTTTGGGAAGAGAAGAAGACCAGCTGTCAATGGGAAACAGAAGAAGACTAGCTGTCCTTTGTTGCTAGAAAAAGTAATCTGTGACATTTATATTAAAATTGTGTGTTTGGGCCCCCTACCATTTGGTTTTACTCTTGTACAGGCATGATCAAATCAAAAACAGCCATAGAGAGGCGTCTACACTGGCATTGTAGGGCAAGTAGAGAGTTCAATCATTAGATTATGCTACAAATCTTATGTTACCCAACAAGTTGGTGACCTGTGAATGAACCTGACGACCTCAGAGCATCTCAAGAAAAACCAAGATACTCTTTTTGACCAATCTTAAATAATGATTCCATAAACTTGACTTTTGGAACCTTGTTGGAGCCCATGTGGAACTACAACCAGTAAATGTAACTGTACGCATACGAAATATCAAAAAAGAGCTATTAAGTTTGTAAAGCCTACAAAAGAATATAAATTTGGTATTAAGATGGGGATATCTTCTACTCATGATGAAGACCCATCTGCAAGGGCAACATTTGTCATTGCCCCTGATGTGTCTGTGATAGATGCCACCTGGTCTTTAGGTCAGATGTCAGCAATGTGGGCACTGAGGTTGAACTTCTGTTATCGATACCATCATCTTATCAGAAGATAACTTCAGTTCTTATATGTGTGTGAATACTGGGAGCATGCAAGAAGGCAAGAGATTCCAGAGAGCAAACTGTAGAGAGTTTTTGAGTTGTAGTTGGATGGAGATGATAGATTTGGCCTGCTAAGGTTGTGACAGGTAAAAGAAATTCAGACGTGAAGGCCTCCATCAGAGGTTCTTCTGAGATGGACAAGACTTAAGAATGGCAAAATCATCAGCACACGTCACTGACTAAACAAGAAGGATGTATACCAGGGTTTCTCAACCAGGGTTCCGTGGAACCCTAGGGTTCCTCCAGAGGTTGCTAGGGGCTCCTTGAGCAATGGTCAATTTCTACCTCTCAGATAAATTCCCACTGACACCATTGATCTTTTTAGCTATCTGTAAGGGGGTAATTCTTCCCAATGACCACAAGTGTAAGGAGCATTCTTCCCAATGACCATCACACTAATGTATCATGAGTTGTAGATTTTTAATTTTTAGCAGGGGTTCCCTGAGACCGGAGAACTATTTCAAGGGTTCCTCGGTGTTGAAAAGGCTTAGAAAGGCTGATGTATACATTTTATCACCAATGAAGGACTTTGGGGACCTGTACTCAGTTTTAATGTATGGAGTTAATGAGTTCATGCGGCTGGTGGCGCACCATGAAAAGTTGTGAAGCAACAAACTCCCCAACAAGACTCCAAATGTTTCAGACGAAAGAAGAATGAGCAGTTGGGGATTGTTGTGAAGATGAAACAAGACGGATCGTAAAGTCACATTCATTGCTCACCTGTGCCGATCTTCAAAGGAATGTCCTCAGCCTTACATGGTTGATAGACCACCGAATAGGCCTCTTTTTCTTCCTCCTCCATATCTTCTACTTTAATATCAAGAAGAAGTTCACTCTAAGATGACAAATTTAACAACAATGAATTGTGGCATACAGCATACAGGAACTCAAAGTTTGACAAGCTGGTGTTCCACTTACCTGAGGGATGGTGTGACCTTCCTGTGTGGAATCCCGGGAATACAGAGGACGGGGACATCTCTCTGGTGGGTTCCCATTACTGGATCCATCTGTAGGAAACACAACACTGACTGAATACATTGTTTCTATGTGTTTATCAGATGGGGGGTCTAGGTGGAGCCTCCGTACTGCTCTCTCCTTTACAATAAAGTCTCCTCTTACCCGGTGATGGGAAGGTTTGGCAATTTTCAGTCTTCACAACCTTAGGGAGGTCTTTACTATCTTCTAAATATCCCCAACGCTCTCTTGTCAGCAGATCAATGATCCTGTTGGTGAGTTCTAGAATCTTTTGCTCCTTATTCTTTTCGGCCCTGTGATCCATGGTAGAGTTTCGTCCCCCCGACAAATATTTTACACGTGTAACACATTCGCCTGACTTTTTCATAATCATATAATCCTAAAAAAATCAAGATAGAAGGGAACATATTAATATGGTTAAACCATACCATATGATATCTCCAGAATACGTGATCTCCCCACCTAACTCAGGATCCTCCTTAACTTTCCGATATATGTCCCACTCAACCCAACCTTGGATCCTCCTCATCTCTTGGTCAGGTTTGTTTTATTAATAGAGATAAGAGTGATGTCATGTGACCTCCCAGAATCCTCCTCACCTCTCAGGTCAGGTCTGTGTTTTATTAATAGAGATAAGAGTGATGTCATGTGACCTCCCAGAATCCTCCTCACCTCTCCGGTCAGGTCTGTGTTTTATTAATAGAGATAAGAGTGATGTCATGTGACCTCCCAGAATCCTCCTCACCTCTCCAGACAGCAGGTAGATGATCTCCAGTGTAAGGTTTAATATCTTTTCTGTCACTAAACTTCGGCTGTTGTCCATCTCGAGGACTTGTAGTGTGGTGTCCAGTCAAGGTGGGAGTCTTGTGCCCCGCTGCCTCCTGGAAATATATACAGTCAATGTTACAAATTAGAAAATGTTATTGCATTTCTCTGTGATGCTCTGTGCTCCTGTTGGGCATTTTTCTCCTCTAATTTCCTGGGCAGATAGTTTGGGGCAATGACCTCAATGAAGAAATGAATAGCAATAACCATTTTATTTTACGAGATTGGGGAAGTGTGGGAACCTCATGAGATCTCTATCCAAGGGATATCCCCTCATGTCCTGTCCCAGTGGCCAGTTCTGAACCAATGCACAGATTTGTGGGACAGCAAATTTGGTGTGAGCTCCATGTGGCGGTTCCTACTCAATATCAGATTATCATTGCATGGTCATAATGAGGGAAAACTGCCTACAGCTGTTTAATTGGACAATGGATGGGGCATCTTTCAGAGAGAGCAACGGCCAATAAGAACACAGATAAGTAAACCACCCTGTTCCTCAATCTAAGAAATAATGAGTTCTAGATGGTCACAAAGAAGTTTCATGGCGTTGGAGCTCTTCTGATGGTGGACTTGCTCACCACGGCAGGAGTAGTAACCCATTACACATGATCGGGACAAGTCTAGGTCATATGTGGTCAGGATGATTTCCCTCTGTCTTTTCGTGAGGGTGATGGGTAAGAAGAACCTGGTACGTACAGAGGATTGGTCTATCCTGTTCCCCAGAGTAGCAAAAGGAATGACTACTTGACCACAGAGAGGTTTCAAGATTTTGGTAGAACCTCTGCAAGAGCTCTTATGCTGGAATACTTCACCACAGCCAGAGTAGTAACCCATTACACATGATTAGGACAAGTCTAGGTCATGCATGGTCAGGATGATGTCCTTAATAAGAACCTGGGATTTACAGAGGAGTGGTCTCTCTCTCTTGCTTTACCAAAGCAGATTCGTGGGACAGCAAATCTGGGATGAGCTCCATGTAGAGGTACCTTCTCAATATCAGATTATCATTGCATAGTCATAATAAGGGAAAACTGCCTACAACTGTCTAATTGGACAATGGATTGGACATCTTTCAGACAGGGCGATGACCAATAAGAACACCGATAAGTGGGCCATCTTGTTCCCCAATGCAACCGAAGGAATGACTTCTAGATGGCAACAAAGAGGTTCCAAGGTGTTGGTAGAACCTCTACAAGAGCTTTTGTGCTGGAAGAGCTCACCGCAGCAGGAGTAGTAAGCCATGATTACACATGACTGGGACAAGTCTAGGTCATACATGGTCAGGATGGTGTCCCCAATGAGAACCTGTTACATACAAAGGAATGGTCTGTCTTTTTCCCAAATGCAGTGAATAATGACTTCTAGATGACCAAAGAGAGGTTCCAAGGTGTTGGAGGAACATTTACAAGAGGTGGAAATGCTTACCACAGCTGGAAAAGTGACTAGTCAACAAGGATTAATACAAGTCTGGGTCATGGATTGTCAGCATGACTCCCTCTCAGTCTTTTCGTGAGGATGATGGGCAAAAAGAACCTGGAACATGCAGAGGAGTGGTCTGTCCCGCTCCCCAAAGTAGCAAAAGGAATGACTACTAGATGACCACAGAGAGGTTTCAAGATGTTGGTAGAACCTCTGCAAGAGCCCTTATGCTGGAAGAACTCACCACAGCCAGAGTAGTAACCCATTACACATGATTAGGACAAGTCTAGGTCATACATGGTCAGGATGATGTCCTTAATAAGAACCTGGCATTTACAAAGGAATGGCCTCTCTCTCTCTTTACCCAAAGCAGATTAGTGGGACAGCAAATCTGGGATGAGCTCCAAGTAGAGCAGTGGTTCTCAACTCCAGTCCTCGGGACCCACCAACAGGCCAGATTTTAAGTATTACTTTGGGGAGATGCAGACTAGAATACTGCAATCACTGAGCAGCAAATGATATCACCTGTGATGCATTTCAGTTATCCTGCAAACCTGACCTGTTAGTGGGTCCCGAGGACCGGAGTTGAGAACCACTGATGTAGAGGTACCTTCTCAATATCAGATTATCATTGCATAGTCATAATGAGGGAAAACTGCCTACAGCTGTCTAATTGGACAATGGATTGGACATCTTTCAGACAGGGCGATGGCCAATAAGAACACAGATAAGTGGGCCATCTTGTTCCCCAATGCAACCAAAGGAATGACTTCTAGATGGCAACAGAGAGGTTCCAAGGTGTTGGTAGAACCTCTACAAGAGCTCTTATGCTGGAAGAGCTCACCGCAGCAGGAGTAGTAAGCCATGATTACACTTGACTGGGACAAGTCTAGGTCATGCATGGTCAGGATGGTGTCCCCAATGAGAACCTGTTACATACAGAGGAGTGGTCTGTCTTTTTCCCAAATGCAGTGAATAATGACTTCTAGATGACCAAAGAGAGGTTCCAAAGTGTTGGAGGCACATTTACAAGAGGTAGAAATGCTTACCACAGCTGGAAAAGAGACTAGTCAACGAGGATTAATACAAGTCTAGGTCATGGATTGTCAGCATGATTTCCCTCTCTGTCTTTTCGTGAGGATGATGGGCAAAAAGAACCTGGAACTTGCAGAGGAGTGGTCTGTCCCGCTCCCCAAAGTAGCAAAAGGAGTGACTTCTAGATGACCACAGAGAGGTTCCAAGATGTTGGAGGGACCTCTACAAGAGGTGGAAATGCTTACCACAGTTGGAGCAGTGGCCTGTTTCCAGGATGATTTTCCTACGTACAGAGGAGTGGTCTGTCCTGTTCCCCAGTGCAGCAAATACCGACTTCTAGGATAACCACAGAGAGGTTTCATGGTGTTGGAAGAACCTCTGGCAGAGCTCTTCTCGTGGTGGATCTGCCCACTGAAGCTGGAGTAGTGACCCGTTGCCGACTTCTAGGACAACCACAGAGAGGTTTCATGGCGTTGGAAGAACCTCTGGCAGAGCTCTTCTCGTGGTGGATATGCCCACTGAAGCTGGAGTAGTGACCCGTTGCCGACTTCTAGGACAACCACAGAGAGGTTTCATGGCGTTGGAAGAACCTCTGGCAGAGCTCTTCTCGTGGTGGATATGCCCACTGAAGCTGGAGTAGTGACCCGTTGCTGACTTCTAGGATAACCACAGAGAGGTTTCATGGCGTTGGAAGAACCTCTGCAGAGCTCTTCTCGTGGTGGATCTGCCCACTGAAGCTGGCGTAGTGACCCGTTGCTGACTTCTAGGATAACCACAGAGAGGTTTCATGGTGTTGGAAGAACCTCTGGCAGAGCTCTTCTCATGGTGGATCTGCCCACTGAAGCTGGCGTAGTGACCCGTTGCCGACTTCTAGGATAACCACAGAGAGGTTTCATGGTGTTGGAAGAACCTCTGGCAGAGCTCTTCTCGTGATGGATCTGCCCACTGAAGCTGGCGTAGTGACCCATCACAGGTGAATGGGACAAGTATAGGTCATGTGTACCAACTTCAAGACTAGCAACGTACTGGTACGTCACTGGACTTCAAGTGGTTATTGCGGGCATCATCCCGGTACCGTTTTTTAGAGGCAACGGTCGGCTCTCTTGTAAAAGCAATCCTAGCTGCTAACTAACTGCTAGATTGCTTTTACAAGCGATGGGAGGGGATGTTCTCCCGCTCCCGTCGCCTTCTGGGGGTGCCATCCCATATTCGATTTTCGCTGGCAACTGTACATTGCGTGTATTTGCCAAATGTATAAATGACTTTAGTGGTGAAAGTTTCGCAGTCAAGTGAGGTCACGTTGGTGGGCGCCTGACTGGCCACTGTTAGCAAACACGAGAGATCAAGTTAAAAGAACGCAACCCGGTTGTGCAACATCGGAAATCCCCCAAGTGTAGAAGTTTGTGGCGCACTCCGCAGACCCGAAGACCCTTGGCACGCAGACCCGTCAATGGGCGATAAAGAGGGAACCTCGTGCATTGCCGGGGATTGGTGTTGGTGTGGAAGAATCCAAGTTTTACTCCCCAATGAGTTTTTAGAGCGCTATTTCCAACCGCGTCCACTAAAAGAGGGACCATCAGTGGTGCCACCGCTGTACTCCAATCCAGAGCCTGGCCAGCTCAGATGTGCCCCCTCCGGTGGGAAGGAAACAATGGCAGAATATAACCCCAGAGAACGACGGAGAACGGCATGGGATAGGGATGAGGCTCACGCCTCTGGGTACATACCTCTCTCCCTCTCGATGATCCGGGCTTTGTTTGATGACACAGTGACATTCAGAGGGAGGGTGGGAGGAGGAGGAGCGAAGGATTCTGGGAAGTGTAGTTTAGCAGGAAGTGGGGGGGAAGGGCAGCAGGGTCACAAAGTATCCACACAAGGATCTCCTCTTCTGAAGTCGTTACATTTTCTTCACAAAGATCTCTATTTCTATGACAGGGGACCCCACCGCCCGCGTCCCAGCTACTTACCTACGGTTGGGTTGTCCGGTGTTCCATACGTCTCTGGGATTTCATCTTCTCTGATGACTGATTGATTAATTATTGGTTTATTATCAATAGGATTGTCTGATAGAGCGCTGGCAGTCTGTGGTGAAGTGCAAAGCACCGAAGCTGCCGCAGGAAAAAAATGAGACCTGGAGGAGCAAAAATGACGGACGGTGGAAAAACACAGAGCGACCCATCGAGACCCCTTCAATATAAAACGCTGGGGGGCTGCATTGCGGTCTTACAAAATATATCTATTTTTATTGTTTATTATATTAAGATTTTATTTGTTATTATTATCTTACAGTATTTGTTGTTTATTCATTATTATTCACTATTATTTTATTTTCTGTATTTCTTGTTTATTAATTAATATTCACTATTATTATTTTATTTTCTCTATTTGTTGTTTATTATTTATTATTCACTATTATTTTATTTTCTGTATTTCTTGTTTATTAATTATTATTCACTATTATTATTTTATTTTCTCTATTTGTTGTTTATTAATTATTATTCACTATTATTTTATTTTCTCTTTTTGTTGTTTATTAATTATTATTCATTATTATTATTTTATGTATTTGTTGTTTATTAATTATTATTCACTATTATTATTTTACTCTCTGTATTTGTTGTTTATTAATTATTATTCATTATTATTATTTTATGTAGTTGTTGTGTATTAATTGTTATTCACTATTATTATTTTACTTTCTGTATTTGTTGTTTATTGATTATTATATTTTCTGTACTTGTTGTTTATTAATTATTATTCAGTATTTTTATTTTCTTTATTTGTTGTTTATTAATTATAATTCCCTATTATTATTTTACTTTCTGTATTTGTTGTTTATTAATTATTATTCACTATTATTGTTTTACTTTCTGTATTTGTTGTTTATTGATTATTATTATTATATTTTCTGTACTTGTTGTTTATTAATTATTATTCACTATTATTATTTTACTTTCTGTATTTGTTGTTTATTAATTATTATTCACTATTTTTATTTTCTTTATTTGTTGTTTATTAATTATAATTCACTATTATTATTTTACTTTCTGTATTTGTTGTTTATTAATTACTATTCACTATTATTATTTTACTCTCTGTATTTGTTGTTTATTGATTATTATTATTATATTTTCTGTACTTGTTGTTTATTAATTATTATTCAGTATTATTATTTTACTTTCTGTATTTATTGTTTATTAATTATTCACTATTTTTATTTTCTTTATTTGTTGTTTATTAATTATAATTCACTATTATTATTTTACTTTCTGTATTTGTTGTTTATTAATTATTATTCACTATTATTATTTTAATTATTGTATTTGTTTAACATTCCTTTCTACTCACAACTATGATTATTAGTATAATATTTTTCCTTCTTTATTTATTATTTTTCTTTAGCTACTAACTTAATTTAAATGTATTATGATTATTGTTGTTATTATTAAATGTGCTGTTTATAAATTATTATTATTTTTTTATTTTCTTTTTTTTTTCACCGTTTTCAAATTCTTTATTTAGGGTATAAAAGGTAACCAACCAATCGCAGTAATAAATTCCAAGCAGTGCACGGGTAGTCAAGGTCCATTAAGTTTATAAATGATTTCATTTCATGCATTTGTTTAATGTGCTGTGTGGATCACCTGAATTTAAATGCATTATAATTATTGTAAGCATCTATTTTATTTGTATATTATTGTCATTAAAATGATCTCCTTTTATTATTATTGTATTATTTTCTTATCCAAGAAGTGCAGGGATGGTGGGAAACCCTCATAATAGGGACATCAGGGATGGTGGGAACCCCTCATAATGGGGACATCAGGGATGGTGGGAAACCCTCATAATGGAGATAGCAGGGATGGTGGGAACCCCTCATTCATTATGTGGACAGCGGGGATGGTGGCAAACCCTCATAATAGAGATAGCATGGATAAAGGGAACCCCTCAAAAAGGTGACAGCAAGGACGGTGGGAACCCCTCATAATGACAGCAGGTTGGTGGGAACCCCTCATTGTGGGGACAGCAGGGATGGTGGGACCCCCTCATAATGAAGACTCAAGGGATGGTGGGAACCCCTCATAATGGAGATAGCAGGGATGGTGGGAACCCCTCGTAATGAGGACAGCAGGGATGGTGGGAACCCCTCATAATGAGGACAGCAGGGAAAGGTTGGGAACCCCTCATAATGGGGACAGCATGGATGGTGGGAACCCCTCATAATGAGGACAGCAGGGTGGTGGGAACCCCTCATTGTGGGGACAGCAGGTATGGTGAGAACCCCTTATAATGAGGACATCAGGGATGGTGAGAACCCCTCATAATGAGGACAGCAGGGATGGTGGAAACCCCTCATAATGAGGACATCATGGATGGTGGGAACCCCTCATAGTGAGGACATCAGGGATGGTGAGAGCCCCTCATAATGAGGACATCAGGGATAGTGGAAATG
>BLSH010335028.1:83654-110619 GCA_018402905.1 Glandirana rugosa
AGGGTGGTAGGGACGACAGAAGTACTCCCCAAGGGTGATAAGGACGACAGGGGTAATACTCCCCAAGGGTAGTAGGGACGACAGGAGTAATACTTCCCAAGGGTGGAAGGGACGACAGGAGTCCCCTAGAGTGGTAGGGACGAGAAGGGTAATACTCCTCAAGGGTGGTAGGGACAACAGGGGTAATAATCTCTAGGGACGACAGGGGTAATAGTCCCCAAGGATGGTAGGGACGACAGGAGAAATACTCCCCAAGGGTGGTAAGGACGAGAGAGCCTGATAATGGGGACAGCAGGGATCTCTAATAATGGGGACAACAGGGATGGTGGGAACTCCTCATAATGGGAAGAGCAGGGATGGTGAGATCCCCTGAGGACAGCAGGGAAGGTGGGAACCCTTCATAATGAGGACAGCAGGGATGATGGGAACCCCTCATAATGGGGACAGCAGGAATAGTGGGAACCCCTCATGAAGACAGCAGGGATGGTGGGAACCCCTCATAAAGGAGATAGCAGGGGTGGTGAGAACTTCTCATAATGAGGACAGCAGGGATGGTGGGAACCCCTCATAATGGATATAGCAAGGATGTTGGGAACCCCTCATTATGTGGACAGCGGGGATGGTGGCAAACCCTCATAATAGAGATAGCATAGACGGTGGGAACCCCTCATAGAGGTGACAGCAAGGATGGTGGGAACCCCTCATAAAGGGTACAGCAGGGATGGTGGGAACCCCTCATAATGGGTAAAGCTAAGATGGTGGGAACCCCTCATAATGAGGATAGCAGAGATGGTGGGAACCCCTCATAATGAGGACAGCAGGGATGGTGGGAACCTCTCATAATGGGGACAGCAGGGATGGTGGGAACCCCTCATAATGAGGACAATCATCTTTTATATTACTTACCTCCATTTGAATTCCCACTTTCTGGTCTTCCCAGGAACCAGTGATGTAGCCCGGAGCTCCCTGGTGCCCCCTGTTGAGGCTCCTTGAGATCTCTCTAGAAGATGCTGGTGGTGTAGCCGCCTTCCCATGGGGCTTATGTGAGCTCCAGGCTGCATCAGCAGCCCATCCAGTGAGATCTCAGGTAGTTAAGGTCCATTTTAGCCAGGAACAAGGCCTTGGAGACATTTCTGGGGTCTCACTAATGGGCACTTATCTTTTTTAAAGGCTACAACCCACCCCACCCCCCCAAAAAAATGACTCAACCCCTTTCTTTGTTTTTCATATAATCTCTTTAATTCCAGTTCATTGTAGGATCTACCAGACGTGAAGACGGAAGACACAGAAGATACCTAAAGCTCAAACCGATATACGTGATAGAGAAACAGAGCCAGCTCCAGAACAAACCACCAACACCTCTCCCCTGTTCCAGTATTCAAAATGGCAGACAGATACAGGAAAAACCCGGCAGTTTCTGCACTTCACCAGAATCAGGCTGTTTAGTTTTTTTAGTGTTTCCCCCTCACCAGGTTAAATTTTTTAATCAACTTTCTCTCTCTAATTGAAACGACTCACAGAGCCATACAGAGCAGGGAGGGGGAGGAGTCATGGGTGAACATTTTCTGATTGAGTTATTCAGCTCTGTAAACACCAGGAGTTGTCAGGTTAAAAATGTTACTGCTTAGTCCTGTAGTGATATAGGGGTGGAAGGAACTACAGCCTAGGACTGGGGGACATCTCATAAATGTCCAATGAGGAGCCACCTCCCCATGTGACTCCTCCCTTCCCCCTCCCAACATGTATCCTGGGATCCACTAACCCACCTACAGACCAGGGACCCACATGGCAGATGTAGATGGGTAGAGAGGAAGGAGGCCAGTGAATGGATGTTCACCGATCGTTCCTAGTTAGTAAGAACCCAGAAATGACAAGGATCGAATCTAATAGACCCCTGATGTCTCCTTAAAGAGGACCTGTCACAGTCTATGTACGCTGTCACATAGGGGGCTATTGGAGGAGCCCAGACATATAGAAGACCACCAGCAATCCTTCAAAGCTGAATTCTGGTCTGGAGAAAAGTTACCCTCGCAGTGCGTCCCCTCCACAGGACAAGGGCTAAATGTTGGGGGTTTTTTGGAGCAGTGGTTCCCAACCTCAGTCCTCAATTCCCCTAACATGCCATGTTTTGGGGATTTCCCTTGGATAAAATTGCTGTCATGAATACCAAACCATTAATACTGATTTGAACCACCAATGATGGGGCACTCTTCCTCCCACTGACACCAATGATGGGGCACTATTCCTTCCACTGACACCAATGATGAGGCACTATTCCTCCCACTGACACCAATGATGGGACACTATTCCTCCCACTGACACCAATGATGGGGCACTATTCCTTCCACAGACACCAATGATGGGGCATTATTCGTCCCACTGACACCAATGATGGGGCACTATTCCTCCCACTGACACCAATGATGGGGCACTATTCCTCCCACTGACACCAATGATGGGGCACTATTCCTCCCACTGACACCAATGATGAGACACTATTCCTCCCACTGACACCAATGATGGGACACTATTCCTCCCACTGACACCAATGATGGGGCACTAGTCCTCCCACTGACACCAATGATGGGACATAGTTCAATCAGAAAAACAACAGCATTTTGGCCACTAGATGGAGCTGATAATCAAAGGAAATAATCCTATTAGGGAAAATGCCGGGAACATTTCTGCAGGCTTGGTCGAATGCTTGTGACATTCAAAGGACTCATAGACCTTTTAGTGTTCAGGAACGTATGGCTAAGCACTGACACCCACGTGCATCACTCATCTATCGCACTCAACAGGTAGTCAGCATGGACCTACTGGAGGGGCACTGATCAACGCTACCGAGGAAGACACACAACTCCAGTCAGTTCAAGATGATCTCTATGGTGCAGTCAATGGGGTGTCTAATGGGAAGCCTTTCCTGGGTGTACAAACGGCTTCTCTGTGTTGTGAGATCTCAGATACAAATTTCAGAGCCTCTAGACGCCACTAAATCTGCATCTGACTCTACAGAAGTTCCAAGAACTCTCAGGTGTTCACCAAATTTCACATCCTCAGGCCACCCCAATCACTTGGAAATTCAGACCTGACTCTACAGAGGTTCCAAGAGTTCTCAGGTGTTCACCAAATTTCACGTCCTCAGGCCAACCCCAATCACTTGGAAATTCGGATCTGACTCTACAGAAGTTCTAAGAACTCTCAGGTGTTCACCAAATTTAACATCCTCAGGCCACCCCCAATCACTTGGAAATTCAGATCTGACTCTACAGAGGTTCACAGAACTCTCAGATGTTCACCAAATTTCATGTCCTCAGGCCACCCCCAATCACTTGGAAATCCGTATCTGACTCTACAGAAGTTCCAAGAACTCTCCGGTGTTCACCAAATTTCACGTCCTTAGGCCACCCCTAATCACTTGGAAATCCGTATCTTAACTCTATAGAGGTTCCTAGAACTCTCAGGTGTTCACCAAATTTCACGTCCTGAGGCCACCCCCAATCACTTGGAAATCCGGATCTGGCTCTACAGAGGTTCCAAGAACTCTCAGGTGTTCAATTTTCAGGTGCTTTGGAACCGTTCCCTGCACTTCCTCCTATCACTGCTGCGAGCTCTCTGGTGTTCGCCCGCTTTCAGATTCCCCGTCCTGTCCCCCAGGACCTTCAGCCTCTTTGTGCTGCTGCATGTGTTTAACAAGCTGTGTCTTCCTCTGGAACCTTTTTCCACACTGCAAACAAGGGAAGGGCCGCTCGCCCGTGTGCGTCCTCCGGTGCGCCACCAAGTCCGCGTGGCGCGAGAAACACTTGCTGCATTCCGAGCACGAGTGCGGCTTCTCTCCCGTGTGGATCCTCATGTGGTTGACCAGCGTCGGCTTGTGGCCAAAGCATTTGCCGCACACCGAGCAGGAAAAGGGCTTCTCCCCCGTGTGAGACCTTTGGTGAGCGATCAACTGGGACTCCACCGCATAGTTCTTCCCGCAGTAGGAGCACGTGTAAGGCTTGGCCCCCACATGCCCCCTCAGGTGCTGGACGAGCTGCGACTTGCCCCGGAAGCACTTCCCGCAGTGGCTGCAGGCATACGGCTTCACTCCCGTGTGGACCTTCCAGTGTTTATTCAGTCCCGATTTACCTGAGAAACACTTCCCGCACTCCGAGCAGGAATACGGCTTCTCTCCCGTGTGAAACCTCTCGTGTGCGGTGAGCTGCGACCTGTCCACAAAGCATTTCCCGCAGTCCGGGCAAGAAAAAGGGCGCTCTCCCGTGTGGGACCTCCGATGCCTCAGGAGATGGGACTTCCGGGAGAAGCCTTTCCCACACTCGAAGCAGGAGAAAGGAAACTCCCCGGAGTGGGTGAACTCGTGAGTCTGCAGGTCGGACTTCTTGGCGAAGCCCCTGCCGCACTCGGAGCATTTGAATGGCCGGTCACCAATGTGGGTGGTCTGGTGGACGTTAAGGTGAGTCCTGCGCAAAAAGCGCTTCCCACACACGAGGCATGGGAATGGCCGCTCCCCCGTGTGGACCTTCTGGTGGCCACGAAGGGTGGACTTGGAGGTGAAGCATTTGCCACACTCGGAACAGGAAAACATCTCGCTGCCTTTGTGGGCCTTGGCGTCTGTTTTACCGAGGGAGGCCTCCTCCGGGTTTGAGGGATCCGCTATTCTGTAGGCACTGTAAAGTCCCGTGTGGGAGTTCCGAGCGAGAAACTTGCGGCTCGGGTCTTCGGCGTTATCAGAATCTGAAGATCCGTCCACCCTGCGAAGTCTCGTGTTGGTGGTGATGGGTTTTTCCGCTCGACATTCTTGTGTGAAGCCACCATCTTCCATTTTACGATATGGCGGTAAGGAGAGACAATGGTCCAGGGTGGTTTTGGCACTGTGCCCATACGCTAAACACAAAATAAAGACTCATCAGCTTGATAGGACCAATCTTTATTACTTCCCTACTTGGAAGTATCAGAAAAGAAGTATTTTGAGTGCATTGCTTACCTGTCTCGATATCCGAAGAAAAGTCCTCCTCTTTAATTGTCACCATCATCACCTCTTCCTCCGTAGACGGCTGATCGCCCATCGTCTCTTCTTCTGCTTTACGCTCAACTTTCATATCAAGTCGAACCTAAAGCCACAAAATAACATCTTAACTAGGAAATGATCAGCTCCACACACACACGGGTCAAAGTTTTCCGTCACTTTGGAGACTCCCTGGCCCACCTACCTGATGATGGTGAGGGATGGTGTGACCTTCCTGGGTGGAATCCTGGGAATACAGAGGATGGGGACATCTCTCTGGTGGGTTCCCATTACTGGATCCATCTGTAGGAAACACAACACTGACTGAATACATTGTTTCTATGTGTTTATCAGATGATGGGGGGTCTAGGTGGACCCTCCGTACTGCTCTCTCCTTTACAATAAAGTCTCCTCTTACCCGGTGATGTGAGGGGCGGCTGATCCTCTATCATGACGTCCTTATCGAGATTTCTGCACCCTTCTGAAAATTCTGACTCCTCTGTGACGTCGTTCTCATCTACTTCACCGTCAATTTCTTCTTTAACAATAACATTTAAATCAGTCAGGCTTCCACTCTGAATGTATAAGAAAAAATAATAGTAACAAGGTAGCAGTTGTACGGTCGAAAAAAGGGCAGATGGCATCGGTGGGTTTAGCTTCTACCTGGTGGTGCCGTTGGATCTCCTCATCGTCCACCATGACGTCCTTGTAGAGATCCTTGTGTCCTTCTAAATACTCCCACTCCTCCATGGAGAAATAGACAGTGACATCCTGACACCTTATAGGAACCTGACACACACAATGATACAGTCACCATCCAGACACATCCCTTGTCTGTTACTGGATAATGTCCCAGAATTCCCAGCAACGCTCACCTCTCCTGTCAGCAGCTCCATCATCTTCTTGGTGGCTTCTAGGATCTTCCGCTTCTTGTGTTTCTCCGGAGACAGGGAGTGGGGTGGAGGCACTCTGATGGTCACGTGGTCATCGGACTTCTTGACAGCAGGGAAACTCTGCATTGGAACAGAAATAGTGATGGGGGGAGAATCTGTAATGAAGGAGGGCCTGTGCAGAGGGGTAGGCTGCAAAGGGGGTCTTCTGTCCTGAGGGACTTTACTGGGAAGTTAAGCAATGGGGGGCTCTGTACTGGGGGATTAGCGGCTGGGAGGGGGTATGTACTGAGGGGTTAAAAAAGGGGGGTGGGGGTGTTGGGGTTGTGGGGGAATATCTGTTCTGGGGAGGGCAGGGGGGGGGTGGTGCTGTTGATGGAGATCTTACTGTGTGGGGTATGAGCTTGGATGGAGTGATTTGTATTGGAAGGGGTCATTTTTGGTTGTATTCTGTACAGTGGCCTGTGTGTTGCTCACGCCTAACTTCTGAATTCTGTGTGATAAACATTTCTGACCTATGCACCCTGTGTGGTATACACTCCTCGCCTCTGAAATCTGTGGATACACACTCCTGACCCTTGCACTCTGTGTGTTATGCATTTCTGACCCCTGCATTCTGTACATTACACACCCCTGAACCCTTCATTCTGTACATTACACACCCCTGAACCCTGCATTCTGTACATTACCTACTCCTGAACCCTGCATTCTGTACATTACACACCCGTGCATTCTGTACATTACGCACTCCTGAACCCTGCATTCTGTAAAATACACACCCCTGAACCCTGCATTCTGTACATTACACACCCCTGCATTCTGTACATTACGCACTCCTGAACCCTGCATTCTGTAAAATACACACTCCTGAACACTGCATTCTGTACATTACACACCCCTGACCCCTGCATTCTGTACATTACACACCCCTGATCTCTGCATTCTGTACATTACACACTCCTGAACCCTGCATTCTGTAAAATCCACTCTCCTGAACACTGCATTCTGTACATTACACACCCCTGCATTCTGTACATTACACACTCCTGTCCCCTGCAATCTGTATATTACACACCCCTGACCCCTGAATTCTGTACATTACACACCCCTGCATTCTGTACATTACACACCCCTGACCCCTGCATTCTGTACATTACACACCCCTGACCCCAGCATTCTGTACATTACACACCCATTGACCCCTACATTCTGTAAATTGCGTACTCCTGAACCCTGCATTCTGTAAAATACACACTCCTGAACCTTGCATTCTGTACATTACACACCCCCCTGACCCCTGCATTCTTTAAATGATGTACTCTTGAGCCCTGCATTCTGTAAAATACACACTCCTGAACCCTATAATCTGTACATTACACATTCCTGAACCCTGCATTCTGTACATTTCTTACCACTGACCCCTACATTCTGTACATTACACACACCTGACCCCTGCATTCTGTACATTACGCATTCCTGAACCCTGCATTCTGTACATTACACACCCCTGACCCCTGCATTCTAAACATTACGTACTCCTGACCCCTGCATTTAGTAAAGTACACATCCCTGACCCCTGCATTCTGTACATTACACACCCCTGACCCCTGCATTCTGTACATTACACACCCCCTGACCCGTGCATTCTGTAAATTACGTACTCCTGAACCCTGCATTCTGGAAAATACACACTCCTGAACCCAGAATTCTGTACATTACACACCCCCTGACCCCTGCATTCTGTAAATGACGTACTCCTGAACCCTGCACTCTGTAAAATACACACTCCTGAACCCTGTAATTTGTACATTACACATTCCTGAACCCTGCATTCTGTACTTTTCATACCACTGACCCCTACATTCTGTACATTACACACACCTGATCGCTGCATTCTGTACATTACGCATTCCTGAACCCTGCATTCTGTATATTACAAACCCCTGACCCCTGTATTCTAAACATTACGCACTCCTGACCCTGGCATTTTGTACATTACACACTCATAAACCCTGCATTCTGTAAAGTACACATCCCTGACCCCTGCATTCTGTACATTACAAACCCCTGCATTCTGTACATTACGCACCCCTGCATTTTGTACATTACGCACTCCTGAACCCTGCATTCTAAACATTACGCACAACTGACCCCTGTATTCTGTATATTACACACTCCTGACCACTGCATTCTGTATATTACACACCCTCGACCCCTGCATGTTGTGCTTTACACACTCTTGACCCCTGCAAGCTGTGCAATACACACTCCTGGCCCCTGTATTCGGTAAATTACACACCCCTGACTCTTGTATTCTGTACATTATGCACTCCTGACCCTTGCAATCTGTGCTTTTACGCACTCTTGACCCCTGCATTCTGTGCTGTATGCACCCCTGCATTCCGTGTAATACACACCTCTGCATCCTGTACATTACACATCCCTGCATTCTGTATATTACACACTCCTGATCCCTGCATTCTGTACATTACACACTCCTGATACCTGCATCCTGTACATTACACATCTCTGATCCCTGCATTCTGTACATTACACACCCCTGACCCCTGCATTCTGTGTAATACACACCTCTGCATCCTGTACATTACACACTCCTGAACCCTGAATTCTGTACATTACACATCTCTGATCCCTGCATTCTGTACATTATACACCCCTGCATTCTGTGCGTTATGCACCCCTGACCCCTGCATTCCGTGTAATACACATCCCTGCATCCTGTACATTACACACTCCTGAACCCTGAATTCTGTACATTATACACCCCTGATCCCTGCATTCTGCACATTACACACCCCTGATCCCTCCATTCCGTAGGCTGGAATGTTAATGACATACTCCTAACCGTTGCACTCTAAGTACATTACAATCCCTTGACCATTGCACTCTCTGCGTTAGGCACCCGAGCCCTACACTCTCTCTATTACATACTTCTGAGTCTTGCACTCCTAACCCCTACAATATGTATGTATGCACTTTGTGGTATGCACTCCTGTCCCCGTCACTTTCTTGGGATAGAAGGGAAAAAAAATGATTGGCCTATGTAAGCCACTGCATGTGACCTCCCAGAATCCTCCTCACCTCTCCGGTCAGGTCTGTGTTTTATTAATAGAGATAAGAGTGATGTCATGTGACTTCCCGGAATCCTCCTCACCTCTCCGGTCAGGTCTGTGTTTTATTAATAGAGATAAGAGTGATGTCATGTGACCTCCCAGAATCCTCCTCACCTCTCCAGTCAGGTCTGTGTTTTATTAATAGAGATAAGAGTGATGTCATGTGACCTCCCAGAATCCTCCTCACCTCTCCGGTCAGGCCTGTGTTTTATTAATAGAGATAAGAGTGGTGTCATGTGACCTCCCAGAATCCTCTTCACCTCTCCGGTCAGGTCTGTGTTTTATTAAGAGATAAGAGTGACGTCATGTGACCTCCCAGAATCCTCCTCACCTCTCCGGTCAGGTCTGTGTTTTATTAATAGAGATAAGAGTGATGTCATGTGACCTCCCAGAATCCTCCTCACCTCTCCGGTCAGGTCTGTGTTTTATTAATAGAGATAAGAGTGATGTCATGTTACCCTCCCAGAATCTTCCTCACCTCTCCGGTCAGGTCTGTGTTTTATTAATAGAAATAAGAGTGATGTCACGTGACCTCCCAGAATCCTCCTCACCTCTCCGGTCAGGTCTGTGTTTTATTAATAGAGATAAGAGTGACGTCATGTGACCTCCCAGAATCCTCCTCACCTCTCCAGCCAGAAGGCAGATGATCTCCAGGGTGAGGTCAAATATCCTTTCCATTATGCAACTCTTTTCTGTCCTCCGTACCATGATTCATAAAGCTTCTACAAATGGTTCTGCCCTCGGTTTCTTATGTGGTGCTCACAGCTTAGCTGACCTAAAAACCAGGGAGAAGCCGACTGTGTTATAAAACAAAGTGCAATATATATATATATATGTATAGACACAGTGTATATCTATATAGATACATACATACATACACACACATATATATATATATATACACACAGCACACACACTTAAAGTGGTTCTACTTGCTGAAGGTTTTTTACCTTAAAAAAACTAAAAAAAACCTTCTGAGCGCAGCTCACCTTTTGTACCACCCCCCTTTAGCTACACCTATGATAACAATGATAGACCCTTCATTTCTATGTGAGTGGGCAAACTTACACAATCTGCAGGGGGATCAAATCATTATTTACCCAATATACATATAATACAATGTACTCCCCTATAATATCATATACACACACATACAGTATCTCACAAAAGTAAGTACACCCCTCACATCTTTGTAAATATTTAATTCTATCTTTTCATGTGACAGCACTGAAGAAATGACACTTTGCTACAATGTAAAGTAGTGAGTGTACAGCTTGTATAACAGTGTAAATTTGCCGTCCCCTCAAAATAAATCAACACACAGCCATTAATGTCTAAACCGCTGGCAACAAAAGTGAGTACAAAAAGTCCAAATTTGGCCCAATTAGCCATTTTCCCTCTCCGGTGTCATGTGACTTGTTCGGGTTACAAGGTCTCAGGTGTGAATGGGGAGCAGGTGTGTTAAATTTGGTGTTATCGCTCTCACTCTCTCATACTGGTCACTGGAAGTTCAACCTGGCACCTCATGGCAAAGAACTCTCTGAGGATCTGAAAAAAAGAATTGTTGCTCTACATAAAAGTTGGCCTAGGCTATAAGAAGATTGCCAAGACCCTGAAACTGAGCTGCAGCACGGTGGCTAAGACCATACAGCAGTTTAACAGGACAGGTTCCACTCAGAACAGCTCCTCGCCATGATTGACCAACTCAGCGTCATATCCAGAGGCTGTCTTTGGGAAATAGACGTATGAGTGCTGCCAGCATTGCTGCAGAGGTTGAAGGGGTGATGGGTCAGCCTGTCAGTGCTCAGACCCTACGCCGCACACTGCATCAAATTGGTCTGCATGGCTGTCATCCCAGAAGGAAGCCTCTTCTAAAGATGATGCACAAGAAAGCCTGCAAACAGTTTGCTGAAGACAAGCAGACTAAGGACATGGATTACTGGAACCAAGTCCTGTGGTCTGATGAGACCAAGATAAACTTATTTGGTTCAGATGGTGTCAAGCATGTGTGGTGGCAACCAGGTGAGGAGTACAAAGACAAGTGTGTCTTGCCTACAGTCAAGCATGGTGGTGGGAGTGTCTTGGTCTGGGGCTGCATGAGTGCTGCCGGCACTGGGGAGCTACAGTTCATTGAGGGAACCATGAATGCCAACATGTACTGTGACCTACTGAAGCAGAGCATGATCCCCTCCCTTCAGAGACCAACATGATAACGACCCCAAACACCTCCAAGACGACCACTGCCTTGCTAAAGAAGCTGAGGGTAAAGGTGATGGACTGGCCAAGCGTCTCCAGACCTAAACCCTATTGAGCATCTGTGGGGCTCCTCAAACAGAAGGTGGAGGAGCGCAAGGTCTCTAACATTCACCAGCTCTGTGATGTCATCATGGAGGAGGGGAAGAGGACTCCAGTGCCAACCTGTGAAGCTCTGGTGACCTCCATGCCCAAGAGGGTTAAGGCAGTGCTGGAAAATAATGGCGGCCACACAAATTATTGACACTTTGGGCCCAATTTGGACATTTTCACTTTTGTGAGATACTGTATATATATATACACATATAGGACACTATGTACACCCATATAATACAATGTATATACATAGAATACTATAGTATAATATATATATTTATATATATATATATATATATATATATACAATATATGACATAATATATATACAGTGTACACCCATATAATATAATATATAAACCTATAACACAAAGTATATACATAGAATGCTACAGTATAATATATATATAACAGTATATACAATATACACCCCAATAATATAATACAACACAATAAACAGACACACAATATATATAGAAAGCACACAGAGGGTGGCATGGGCTGTGCACTCCTCTATGGAGGAACACAAATACTGACCAGCAACTTCTTCCCTCTCCATAAGAAGCCATTTCCCCCCTCCCCTGGGAGCGCCCCGCCCACTTCCGCCATGTGGCACGCACGCTCCTTCCTGCCTGTGCGCTCCACGCCTCTCTTCCTCCCGGTGGTGCCAGAATCCAGCATGGCCGCCGGGCGACGTACTAAGACAGCACGCATGCTCCGTCGGCGGCCATTTTGTCGAAGCCCAGGACTCTACAGACACATGGTTCTTAGGATTGTTTATGTGGAGGGTAGAGAAGGTGACAGGGTTTCTTTCTTCTTCTTTTAGATAAAGCAGAGTCACGGCAGATGACATGTTTTTTAAAGAGGAAATGTGGTGAGTGAAGAGGGGGGTTATGTTGTTTAGGGGTCACCAAGGACCCCAAATCCCTGGGTTGGGGTTGCGGAAGGAACACAGCGACTTCCTGCTATGGTCGGTGGCTCCAACCTGTCCTCTCCTGCTGGTCACAGGGGCCACCCAATCACAGCAGAACATGCAACTGCAAAACTTGCCTTCAATCCAGAGCTGTCCCTTGCAGTGCTCTGTTTTCACCACAAGATGTCCTCAGTCTTCAGGGTTAAATGAATCTTAGAGTTACCCAGCCGGGTGTCATGGTCCCGCACCTAAAACCGATGTCCATCCTCAGCTGTAGCTCAGACAATGGAGGAAATAACTCCCCGCTTCAGATCTGAATATTTTGCTCAGCCATCTATAATCACAGTAATAGGTGGAAGACAATCGGCTGTTCTCCTGATATTCCATCATTGTCATTCCTAACTCCTGGGGTATAGGGAATCTCTCAGCTTCCCTCCTCTTACTGCAAAGAACCCTTCCTGTGTGATGAGAAGCCTTCCCAGTGGTCAGCTGACTGTTCTGAGTCTGTACCTCGCTATTCCTGGTTGCGACACTCATTGTCCAGGAGTCGGATGATTCTAGCTGTAGGGGGATGGTATAGAAGACCAGAGCCTATCCTCAGGGGAGTGGCCTATAGAACCATATCCTGTCCATGGAGGAGTGGCTAATATGAAGCCACTCCCTGATAAATAGGATGGGCTCCTATAAGCCGCCACCCCTATAGATAGGATATGGTTCTATTAACCACTCCCCCATAGATGGGATGTGTTCATACTAACCACTCCTCCACAGATGGGATATGATCCTTGAAACCACTCCCCCATGGATAGGAAGTTATATAAGCCACTCCTCCGGGGATAGTAATTTGTTCTATAAACCACGCCCCCACTGGTCAGCTGACTGTGCAGAGTCCATACCCCACCGTTCCAGGTTCCAGCACTCATTGTCCAGGAGTCAGATGCTGGTATTCTAGCTGTGGGTGAATGGTATAGAAGACCAGAGCCTATCCTCAGGGGAGTGGCCTATAGATCCATGTCCTGTCCCTGGAGGAGTTGATAATATGAACATATCCTATCCATGGAGGAGAGGGACTCTATACTGTCCATGGAGAAGTGGCTAATATGGGCATATCCTTTTCCTGGGAGTGTGGTTTATTGAACAAAATACTATCCCTGGGGGAGTGGCTTATATAACTTCCTATCCATGGGGGAGTGGCTTCAAGGACCATATGCCATCTGTGGAGGAGTGGCTAATGTGAACACATCCCATCCACAGATGGGATATGGTCCTTAAAACCACTCCCCCATGGATAGGAAGCTATATTAGTCACTCCCCCAAGGATATTAATTTGTTCTATAAACCACGCCCCCCACTGGTCAGCTGACTGTGCATACCCCACCATTCCAGGTTCCGGCAATCATTGTCCAGGAGTCAGATGCCGGTATTCTAGCTGTGGGGAAATGGTATAGAAGACCAGAGCCTATCCTCAGGGGAGTGGCCTATAGAACCATGTCCTATCCCTGGAGGAGTGGATAATAGGAACATATCCTGTCCATGGAGAAGCTTAAAGGACTCTATACTGTCCATGGAGAAGTGGCTAATATGGGCATATCCTTTTCATGGGGGCGTGGTTTATAGAACAAAATACGATCCCTGGGGGAGTGGCTTATATAACTTCCTATCCATGGGGGAGCAGCTTCAAGGACCATATGCCATCTGTGGAGGAGTGGTTAATAAGAACACATCCCATCTATGGGGGAGTGGCATATAGGACCATATCCTACCCATAGGGGAGTGGTTAATAGGACCACATCCTATCTATAAGGAGTGGCTTATTGGAGCAGATCCTATTTATGGGAGGGCAGTGGCTTATGGTCTGTCTATGGGGGAGTGGCTCATAGGAGCATATTCTATCCACGTGGGAGTGGCTTCTAGGTACGTATCCTATTTATGGGTGAGTGGCTTATATCCTATCTATGGGGGAGTGTCTTATAGGAGCGTATCCTATTTATGAGGCGGTGGCTTATATCCTATCTATGGGGGAGTGGCTTATAAGAGCATATCCTATCCATGTGGGAGTGGCTTATAGATACATATTCTATTCATGAGGAAGCGCCCATTGGGAGCATTTCCTGTCCATGAGGAGTGGTTTATAGGATCCTATTATGGGGAGTGACTTATTAGATTATCTATCTATCTACGGGGGAGTGGCTTATAGCAGCATATCTTGGCTATGGGGGAGTGGCTTATATGAGAATATCCTATTTAATGGAGGTGGTAGCTTATATCCTATCTATGGGGGAGTGGCTTATAGGAGCATATCCTATTTAATGGGGGTGGTAGCTTATATCCTATCTATGGGGGAGTGGCTTATAGGAGCATATCCTATGCAGGTGGGAGTGGCTTATAAGTATATATTCTATTTATAAAGGGAGTGCCCCATAGGAGCATATCCTGTCAATGAGGGAGTGGCTTTTAGGAGTATATCCTAGTATGGGGAGTGGCTTATATCCTATTTATGGGGGGGCGGTGGCTTATTGGATTATATCCTATCTATAGGTGAGTGGCTTATAGGAGCATATCCTATTTTTGGGGGGCGGTGAGATATTGTATTATATCCTATCTATGGTAGAGTGGCTTACAGGACCATATCCTATCCATTGGGGAGTGACTTATGGGACCATAATCAATTAATGGGGGGAGTGGCTTATAGGAGCGTATCCTATCCATTGGGGAGTGACTTATGGGACCATAATCAATTTATGGGGGAGTGGCTTATAGGACCGTATCATACTATAGTAGTTTGTAGAAAACACACAGACACTCATCTATTTGAAAACCTTTATTGCAGTTCATCAGAAGATTATATTCTTTTGTTTGCTAAAACAACCATCCTCGGACCCCACTCCCACATGACAGCAGATATATGACGTAGTTCTAGCCACGTCCCCAACAATATTAAATATTGACCCCCCCCCCCCCCACACCGGGGTGGACATGATCCTCTACAGCAAAGACAGGACATGCACGCCCTCTGTCCATTCTTTGTCCCCTTGCTCCACTGTGCCTAGGGCAGCTTCCCCTCCCGCCCACCACTTGTCCTGCCCTGCTTACATCTATCCCATCCTGCCACGGAGTTGGATCGGCTACTAAGAAGTTTTTCTTAGTGTGCAGAGCCTACATGTACTGAGGAGACAGGAGCAACTATTTTATTGGTGGAGGAGCGGTAAGTAATGTGCTGGGGATGTTGGAATATATTAAGAAAACAGCAGAGGGCGCTAACTAAGTGCAGAATATAGGAAGGAATTACAGGGCGCCAATTAAGTGCAGTATATAGGAAAAGACTTTATTAAAAGTCACAAGTGTGTTTCTGGTAAAAAAATAAATAAAAGTGGCAACTCACAACATGCATAAGGATAAGAGCATTGTCTAATTGTGTCTTTAGGAGCCAGGAAACAGATCCTGCTGTCAGGAGCTCTATAGGACACCAGAAACGAAACCGGAAAACCTGGAGCGCATGGACTGCGCAAAACTGGAAGTGACGTCACACCTTAGAGGGCCGCAACGTGGGGAGTGTGGGCTACATATTTCAAGCAAGGTGGCTTCAGGATTTCTGGTTTCCTTTCTGGTGTCCTACACAGCTCCTGACACGAAACCCGAAATCCAGGAGCCACCGTGCTCCGAAACATGAAGCCACGCTCCCAACGTTGCGGCTCTCTCAGCTGTGACGTCACTTCCAGTCTTGCTCAGTACATACGCTTCAGGATTTCTGGTTTCTTTTCTGGTGTCCTACACAGCTCCCGACATAAAGCCAGAAATCCTGGAGCCACCGTGCTCTGAAACATGAAGCCACACTCCCCACGTTGCGGCCCTCCCAGCTGTGACGTCACTTCCAGTCTTTCTCAGTACACATGCTCCAGGATTTCCTGCTTCTGACAATGGCATCTGCTTCCTGAAGACACACTGAGGCTCAACAGCTACCCACACTGGGTGGATAGGCTGCTCTCATCCTCGTGCATCCTGTGAGTTGCCGCTGGTTATTCTCAATAAAGTCTTTCTATATACTACACTTAGTTGGCGCCCTCTAGTCTTTTTCTATATACTGCACTTAGTTGGCGCCCTCTGTTGTTTACTTTATATATTGCAGATATCTCAGTCTCTATGAGGAGCTGATATCTTTGGACCTATGGACTTTTTAATATAAGCCTTCCCCACCACAGCACATTCACGTGTATGGTTATGTTGTAGCTTAGCTGTATCCCTACCTGTGCCTTTCTCTGTAATTCCCTGTGTAAGGCCATTTTGGAAAATAGCCTTTCAAGGTGCACTAACCCTTTAAATAAACTCTGTCACTAAAACTGATCACTGCAGTAGTAAAGCCAACTCACCCACTGTAGACTTGGAGTCCATTGAAGAACATAGGAATTCAGATAGTTGGGTTATACTGCCACCTACAGGAGGAATGGACACTGGCAAACAGGAAAATTGGAACCCCTCCTCTACCCAACATTCCTCAGTTTTGTGGAAAACCAGTACCAAGAGCCTGAACCTAAAACACAGAGGGGTGGCACCTCGTCCCTCAATGGACTCCAAAAAATGGATTTTCAGGAAACTACAAAAATTGTATTTTCTTCCACGTCTATTGAGGGACACAGAAATGCAGATACAACTGGGACAATCGAAAACCAGTTCAACTGAGGGGACGGTAATACAGCAAAAAAAAACAACTAAGAGGACTGGGAACCGCTTGAAGCTGAAAAGCCATCTGGAGGACCATCACCAGGATCTTAATAGAAGAAGGGATCCTTAATCTTTTCTCAGCCAGGCATCCTCAGAGGGCATTCAGTGAGGAAAGGAAGTCCTAAAAGTCACAAATCACAGCAAAACCCTGTGAGGAGGATTATGACAGCCTCAGCCACCAGGTCACCCCCCCTCCAATGTGTTTTACTGTCTCATGTTCCCCATGATTAAGCTCTGGGGACATGCTCTGACCTTGTCGACAGCCTCCAGACCATGGTTGGACCTCACCAGGGCCGCTGCTTCTGAGGCGTTTCAAAGGATTTTCCTTCTCTTCCAGGCTCCGAGAAAGAAGAAGAATCCTTCATAGAGCGTCAGACAGCAGGGGCCCTAGTGAGGTCCCCCCATGGTCTGAGACTGTTGAGTTTAGGACTTTTGAGCTATGGACGAGTGGCTCGCTAAGCGTTTCTATAGGCTCATGCTTGTGGGTAGTTTTTATGATGATGTGGGGTAATGCACTAGGCTGGTGCATCCTCTTCTTTTCCATTCTCTAGAGCCTTGAGGGGTACCTGTCATTTTTGTTGTGGATCCTCATAGGACACTAGCAAAAAATGCTGGGTGGAGGAGGGGTCATGTAGGGGCTGGCTTACAATTTATGTTTTTTGCCAGTGTTCCCACCTCCTGTAGGGGCGATATAACCCAACCCTATCTGAATTCCTGTATCTCCCATAGGACATCCAGTGGGGAAGGAAACGCCACACATCACAGCAAAACCTTGTGAGGAGCTTTATGACAGCCTCAGCCCAATGCTCCAACCAGACCACGCCCACTAACGCGTTTCACCACCCCATGTTCCCCATTATTAAGCTCTGGAGTGGAGTGAAAGCGTTTGTGGGGATGGCCTAGTCAGAGCCTGGGCTGAGGCTGTCATAACCTCCTTGCAGGGTTTTGCTGTGGTGAGTGACTTTTAGGACTTCCTTTCCCAACTGGATGTTTTCAACTGGGACGAGCTTTGTCCTTGTCGGCACTCCTGTCGGTTTGTCATGCAAGAGGATCTGGTGGAGCCTTGAGCGGTACCTGTAATTTTTGTTGTGGATCCTTATAGGACACTAGCAAAAAACAGAAGCATGCTGGGTAGGGGAGGGTTCATGTAGGGTCTGGCTTACAATTTTTGATTTTGCCACCTCCTGTAGGGGCAGTAATAATCCAACTGTATCTCAATTCCTGTGTCTCTCAATGGACGAGATGGAAAGAGGATTTAGGTGAAGGTCCTTTTCAGAGACGAGATCCTTTCGCCCTGCATAGGCAAGGTGACATTGGCTCCTAAAACTACACATAATCTTGTCCATGAGTTAAGTTTGAGATAAGGACTTGGACCACCTTCAAGATGGGGCAAAGTGACATTGTCTTCTTAAGTTACACACGATCATGTCCATGAGATAAGTTTGAGATGAGGACTTGGACCACCTTCAAGTGACATTGTCTCTTTAAGCTATGAATGAACATGTCCATGAGGAAAGTCTGAGATGAGGACTTGGAACACCTTCAAGATGGGGCAAGGTGACATTGTCTCCTTAAGCTACATGTGATCATGTCCATGAGGAAAGTCTGAGATGAGGACTTGGAACACCTTCAAGATGGGGCAAGGTGACATTGTCTCTTTAAGCTACATGTGATCATGTCCATGAGGTAAGTTTGAGATGAGGACTTGGACCACCTTCAAGATGGGCCAAGGTGGCATTGTCTCCTTAAGCTACACATGATCATGTCCATGAGGTAAGTTTGAGATGAGGACTTAGACCAACTTCAAGATGTGGCAAGGTGACAATTTCTCCTTAAGCTACAAATGAACATGTCCATGAGGTAAGTCTGAGATGAGGACTTGCACATGTTAATTCGTAGCTTAAGGAGACTACGTCACCTTGCCCATGTAGGGCAAAAGGACCTTGTCCCTGGAAAGGGCCTTCACCTAAACCCTCGTTCCTTCTCATCCATAGAGACACAGGAATTCAAAAACAGTTGGGTTATACTGCTTCTTCAGGAGTGAGTGGGAACACTGGCAAAAACAAACATTGTAAGCCATCCCCTACATGAGCCCTCCCATGCCCAGCAGTGTCCTATGAGGTGTCCAATGAGGATCTACAACAAAAATTACAGGTGCCACTAAAGGCTCCACCAGGTCCATTTGCAAAGATCATGTCCTTCCTCATGATGAGATGAGAATTTGGACCACCTTGAAGAACAGCATCCATCCAGGAAGGTCTTCTCTTTTGCTAGAATGCCATAAAGCGAGTTGGGCCTTGGCCAATAGAGTATTGTTCTTTGCATAGACTCCAACGTTAGTTAAAAAAAAACAAAAAAATGGATTGATCCAAACATTAAATGTGCTTCTATTATCCTTAAAATGTTGTAGTGCCCAACTGTGACGTCTCAGGAATAAAACCACAGAAACCTCCAAGGAAGACCTCACTCCATGCTCCCGACATCAAAGGGTCAACACGTGCTGGCCTGAACCCAACCAGTCAGTGATGGCAATCCCTCCGATGTACAGCGTGTGAGTATTCAGTGGAGAAGCTTTTCCCGCACGCCTGACATATGTACGGCTCCCCGGTGTGAGTCCTAAGGTGTTTCTGAAGGTCGGATTTCCATGAAGTACGGTAATCACACTCCGAGCACGCGAATGGCTTCTCCCCCGTGTGAGTCCGCTGGTGCTCAGTGAGGAACCACCTCTTCTTGAAGCGTTTACCGCAATCTGGGCAAGGGAACGGAAGTTCGACAACATGAGTTTCCTGGTGGACGACCAAGTCCGAATTCTCTACAAAGCATTTCCCACACGCCGAGCACAAAAACGGTTTCTCCCCGACGTGGCTCTTCATGTGACCGAGGAGAGCGCGCTTCCGAGGGAAGGGTTCCCCGCATTCGGAGCACACGAACATCTTCTCTCCCGTGTGGGTCTGGAGATGGGAGGCGAGGTCTGACTTCTTCCTGTATCGTTTCCCGCACTCGGAGCAAGAGAACGGACGCTCTTCGGAGTGCGTTTTCTCGTGCGCCGTTAAATCCGGCTTATAGAGAAAGGCCTTTCCGCAGTGTAAACACTCGAAGGGCTTGACCCCGGAGTGCTCCGCCCGGTGACGTTCCAGCTTTCTTCTATCTGTATATCTCTTCCCGCACTCCGAACAGGAAAACGGCTTTTCTCCGGTGTGCCCTCTGAAATGCCTGTCTAGAATGGCTTTCTTGGAAAAACTCTTCCCGCACTCGGAGCAGGTATAAGGCAGGTCGCCGCTGTGGGCCCGCTGATGGACGACTAAATTACACTTAAACATGAAGCCCTTCCCGCACTCAGAGCAAGAATACGGCCTGAACTCTGAATGAACCTTCTGGTGGGCCCCCAGTTGGGATTTAGACACGAAGCACTTGCCACACTCGGGGCACGGAAATGGGCGCTCCCCCGCGTGCATGCTCTGATGTTTGAGAAAATACGACTTCCCAACAAAACTCTTCCCGCAGTCGCTGCAAATGAACGGCTTGACGCCGGTGTGGGTGAACCGGTGTTTCACCAGGGTTCCCTTCTCTCCGAAACACTTCCCGCACTCGGAACACGAGAAGGGCTTCTCGCCCGAATGGGTCTTCACGTGTCTGAGGAGATCGGCTTTCCGCAGGAAACATTTCCTGCACTCGGAACACCGAAACGACTTTTCCGCGTGGGAGGCTTGGTGCCGAAGAAGGTACACCTTTCGCGAAAATTCTTTCCCGCACGTGGGGCATTTAAATGGTGGCTCGTCCCCGTGCAGTGGTTTCAGGTGGTTGCAGAACGGCGAGTCCAACGTGAAACATTTGGCGCATTCAGTACAGGAGAATGTCCCATCCGCTTCGTCTTCCACAAGGAGTTTCCTGATTCCCGAGTTACTGGGGACTGAATCCTCGGGGGTGGAGGGATCTGCTGATTGGTTAGCGCTGTGATGGCCTGGATGAAGGTTGGATGGAGCCGGGTCGTCTCTTAGAGAATCGCACGCCACATTTCCACCTTCTGCTTTACAGTCTGAAGGTAAAGTGAGAAGACCCTCAGATGTTTCCTCACCACCGCATGCTGAGAATAGGAAACAGATTATCGATATTAGAAGAGCGTACAGTCTCTCTTTTTCTATACACCCCCCTCCCCCAACCACGTTCTTCACCTCGCTTTCCCATGATCCTCCTGCCCTATCCCCACACATTCACACTGCTTTGTGGCACTGCCCCTTGAAGGTTTCCCCATCTTCTATATGCCATTCAGCAATATCCTAGCATTCTCATCTACGTCCTCAGCCCACCATGTTGAAATTCCTGCTACACTTAACCTTAGCCCTCCCCATAACCATCCAACCCACCCCCATCTCTTCCTGCACATTCATACGATTTTGTGGCACCACCTAGGTCATCATCTAGGTCTTCAGCCCACCAAGTTGAAATCCCTGCTACACTTAACCTTAGCCATCCCACATTCCCACTCCTAGAACCATCCAACCTAACCCATCTCTTCCCAAACATTTACATCCTTTTTATGACACCACCCCTTTAAGGTTTCCCATCTTTTATATGCCATTCAGCAATATCCTAGCACTCTCCCTTAGGGCCTCAGCCCACCATGTTGAAATCCCTGCTACACTTAGCCCTAACACATTTCCACTCCAATAACCATCCAACCTACCCCATCTCTTCCCACACATTTACATTCTTTTTTTGACATCGCCCCTTGAAGGTTTCCCATCTTCTATATGCCATTCGGCAATATCCTAGCACTCTCATTTAGGGCCTCAGCCCACCATGTTGAAATCCCTGCTACACTTAACCCATAACCATCCAACCCACCCCCATCTCTTCCTGCACATTCATACTGTTTTGTGGCACCACCTAGGTCATCATCTAGGTCTTTAGCCCACCATGTTGAAATCCCTGCTACACTTAACCTTAGCCCTCCCACATTCACACTCCGATAACCATCCAATGCACCCCATCTCTTCCCACACATTCATACTTTTTTGTGGCACCACCCCTTGAAGGTTCCCCTTCTTTATATACCATTCAGCAATATCTTGACACTCAGCTTACCATGCTGAAATCTTTGCTACAATTACCATGCTGACATCTTTGCTACACTTACCTGTAGCCCTGCCCATAACCATCCAACCCCCATCTCTTCCCACACATTCACATCGTTTTGGGACACCACCCCTTGAAGGTTTCCCATCTTTTATATGCCATTCAGCAATATCCTAGCATGCTCACTTAGGTCCTCAACCCATGTTGAAATCCCTGCTACACTTAACCTTAGCCCTCCCACATTTCCACCCCAATAACCATCCAACCTACCCCATCTCTTCCCACACATTTACATCCTTTTTATGACACCGCCCCTTGAAGTTTTCCCATCTTCTATATTCTATTTGGCACAACCATCCAAGCTGCTCTATCTCTTCCCACACATTCACATCGTTTTCGACACCTCCCCTACCTCCTATATGCCATTCAGCAACATCTGAGAACTCAGCCTCAGGCTGAAATTTCTGCTACACTTACCTGTAGTCCTCCCCATAACCATCCAACCCACCCCCATCTCTTCCCACACATTCACATCTTTTTGTGACACCACCCCTAGAAGGTTTCCGATCTTCTATATGCCATTTGGCAATATCCTAGCACTCTCATCTAGGTCCTCAGCCCACCATGTTGAAATCCCTACTACATTTAACCTTAGGCCTCCCACTCCAATAACCATTCAACCCACCCTATGTCTTCCCATACATTCACATCTTTTTATGACACCGCCCCTAGAAGGCTCCCCACCCCTATATGCCATTCAGCAATATCCTAGCACTCTCATCAAGGTCCTCAGCTCACCTTGTTGAAATCCCTGCTACACTTACCCCTAGTCCTCTCCATAACCATCCAACCCACACCCATCTCTTACCACATATTCATAGTTTTGTGACACCCCCCTAAAAGAATTCCCATCTTCTATATACCATTCAGCAATATCCTAGCACTCAGCATACCATGCTGAAATCCCTGCTACACTTACCTGTAGCCCTCCCCATAACCATCCAACCCCATGCCTTCCCACACATTTACATCATGTTGTGACACCATTGGCCATTCAGCAATATCCTAGCACTCACATAGGCACTAGGTGAGTGCCCACCATGCTGAAATCTCTGCTACACTTACTCATAGCCCTCCCCATAACCATTCAACCCACTGCATCTCTTCCCAGACATACACCTCCCCTAGAAGGCTCCCCACCTCCTATAGACTATTTAGCCATATCCAAGCACTTACCTAAGCCATGAGCCTACCATGTTGCAATCTTTGCCTCACTTAACTATAACCTTCCCCTATGCCCACCACTGCTCATTACCATCCAAGCTGCTCTATCTCTTCCCACACATTTGCAATGTTTTGTGGCGCCTCCCCTACCTCCTGTAGGCCATTCAGCAATATCCTAGCACTCACCTAGGCACTAGGTGAGTGCTCACCATGTTGAAATCTCTGCGACACTTACCCCTAGCCCTCTCCATAACCAACCAACCCACCCCATCTCTTACCACATATTCACAGTTTTGTGACACCGCCCCCTAAAATATTTCCCATCTTCTATATACCATTCAGCAATATCCTAGCACTCAGCCTACCATGCTGAAATCCCTGCTACACTTACCTGAAGCCCTCCCCATAAACATCCAACCCCATGTCTTCCAACACATTTACATCATGTGGTGAAACCTCCCCTAGAAGGCTCCTCACCTCCTATAGACTATTTAGCCATATCCAAGCACTTACCTAAGCCATGAGCCTACCATGTTGCAATCTTTTCCTCACTTAACTATAACCTTCCCCTATACCCACCGCTCATTACCATCCAAGCGGCTCTATCTCTTCCCACACATTTACAATGTTTTGTGGCACCTCCCCTACCTCCTGTAGGCCATTCAGCAATATCCTAGCACTCACCTAGGCATTAGGTGAGTGCCCACCATGTTGAAATATCTGCTACACTTACTCATAGCCCTCCCCATAACCATCCAACCCACTGCATCTCTTCCCACACATTTACCTTATTTGGTGACACCTCCCCTAGATGGCTCACCCTTTCCTATTGGCCATTTAGCCATATCCTCAGCCTACCGGGGAAAATTTCTTGCAAGGAAAAAGGTGAGCGATCACACACTGCCGTAAAGGGGATTCACCCATTGACACTTTTCATACTGAGCAGAGCTAACACTTTATGATTAAGGGCAATTCAGCGTGAAATGCATCAACGGGTGTGTAACAGACTCAACTGGGACAGGGACTTTTGGAGAAGACTATGGGCTAGCCTTCTACCCACTGATTATGGCCCATGGAGGAGAGCCGGGTTTTTGAACTATTTTTGGGATACTTTTACTGTCACGGCCCGGTTAGCTCAGTCAGTAGAGCATGAGAAACAGATCTTTGATATTGTGAACCTGCTTGAAAGTCATTTCACTCAAATATTGCAGAGAAGGTGCCTTCGGCAATTCAGGGCACGAGTACAGTTGAGGATGGCCAGTGCCAACATGTACGGGATTCTTCTTTTCTTGCAACCCACCTGAAGAAGGCGTTAAACCACATCAGACCCAACTGGGACAGGGGCTTTTGGAGAAGACTATGGGCTAGCCATCTACCCACTGATTATGGCCCATGGAGGAGAGCTAGGCCGTGGAACTATTTTTGGGATACTTTTACTGTCACGGCCCAGCTAACTCAGTCGGTAAAGCATGAGATCAAACAGATCTTTGATATTGTGGACCTGCTTGAAAGTTATCTCATTCACATATGACAGAGAAGGTGCCTTCGACAATTCTCTAGATCTCCCATTAAGAGGAGTGTATGCTCCCATTGTTATGAGACAGATTCTCCCATTCTATGGTTCGTGTAGGAACCCACTGAGACGGGGGCCTGTGAATGGGCAAAGCATTCTATGGCCATATAGTGCGACGGTATTTTGGTTGAAGATGTCCAGGTACTTTTAAATAGCCTTTAAATAGCCTTGCTGGTTTTAATGTCATTATTGCATGTGTGTGCTGTAATATGTCATTTTGTTTGGTGGTCTTATAGCAGCACCAGCTCTAATGTAATACATTATTAGGGTGTGCCCCCCAAGTATATACCTATTCGACAATTCAGGACACGGGTTCAGTTGAGGATGGCCAAGTTGAGGATAGCTAGTGCCAACATGTACAGGATTCTTCTTTTCTTGCAACTCACCTGAAGAAGGTGGAAAACCACACCAGACCCAACTGTGACGGGCTTTTGGAAAAGACTATGGACTAGCCTTCTACCCACTGATTATGGTTTAAGGAGAAGACTGTGGCTGTGGAGCTATTTTTGGGATAGTTTACTGTCCCGGCCAGCTCAGTCAGTAGAGCATGAGATTAAACAGATCTTTGATATTGTGGACCTGCTTGAAAGTCATCTCACTCAAATATGGCAGAGAAGGTGCCTTCAGCAATTCAGGACATGAATACAGTTGAGGATGGCCAGTGCCAACATGTATGGGATTTTTCTTTTCTTGCAACCCACCTAAAGAAGGCAGAAAACCACACCAGATCCAACTGGGACAGGGGCTTTTGGAGACGACTATGGGCTAGCCTTCTACCCACTGATTATGGCCCATGGAGGAGAGCCAGGTTGTGGAACTATTTTTGGGATACTTTTACTGTCATGGCCCGTCTAGCTCAGCCAGTGGAGCACGAGATTAAACAGAAGTTTGATATTGTGGACCTGCTTGAAAGTCATCTCATTCAAATATGACAGAGAAGGTGCCTTCAACAATTCAGGACATGGGTTCAGTTGAGGATGGCAAAGTTGAGGATGGGCAGTGGCAAAATGTATGGGATTCTTCTTTTCTTGCAACCCACCTGAAGAAGGCGGAAAACCACACCAGACCCAACTGGGACAGGGGCTTTTGGAGAAGACTATGGGCTAGCCTTCTACCCACTGATTATGGCCCATGGAGGAGAGCTGGGCTGTGGAACTATTTTTGGGATAGTTTTACTGTCATGGCCCAGCTATCTCAGTCGGTAGAGCATGAGATTAAACAGATCTTTGATATTGTGAACCTGCTTGAAAGTCATCTCACTCAATTATGGCAGAGAAGGTGCCTTCAGCAATTCAGGACATGAGCACAGTTGAGGATGGCCAGTGCCAACATGTACGAGATTCTTCTTTTCTTGCAACCCACCTAAAGAAGGCAGAAAACCACACCAGACCCAATAGGGACAGGGGCTTTTGGAGAAGACTATGGGCTAGCCTTCTACACACTGATTATGGCCCATGGAGAAGACTGTGGCTGTGGAGCTATTTTCAGGATAATTTACAGTCCCGGCCCGGCTAGCTCAGTTAGTAGAGCATGAGATTAAACAGATCTTTGATATTGTGAACCTGCTTGAGAGTCATCTCACTCAAATATGGCAGAGAAGGTGCCTTCAGCAATTCAGGACATGAATACGGTTGAGGATGGCCAGTGCCAACATGTACGGGATTCTTCTTTTCTTGCAACCCACCTAAAGAAGGCAGAAAACCACACCAGACCCAATAGGGACATGGGCTTTTGGAGAAGACTATGGGCTAGCCTTCTACCCACTGATTATGTCCCATGGAGGACAGCCGGGCTGTGGAACTTCAGGACATGAGTACAGTTGAGGACGGCCAGTGCCAACATATACAGGATGCTTCTTTTCTTGCAATCCACCTGAAGAAGGCGGAAAAGCACACCAGACCCAATAGGGACAGGGGCTTTTGGAGAAGACTATGGGCTAGCCTTCTACACACTGATTATGGCCCATGGAGAAGACTGTGGCTGTGGAGCTATTTTCAGGATACTTTACTGTCCTGGCCCGGCTAGCTCAGTTAGTAGGTCATGAGATTAAACAGATCTTTGATATTGTGAACCTGATTGAAA
>BLSH010335028.1:136232-149888 GCA_018402905.1 Glandirana rugosa
TTACAATTTCGCAGCGGATACCTCTTAAAATCCAAAGCATCAAACCGCGGTAAGGAGCTCGCATGCGTTAAATTTCGTACTGTACAATCCAAAGATAAATGAGTCCCATTGGAGTAGAAAGTGTAAGGGGGAATACACTTTAATGGATTTTATTGCACAAAAACACCAATAAAACACCAATTTTTTATTAAAATGTAAAAGATAATGTTACGCAAAATAAATAGGTCATGTCATGCTTTAAAATTTGTGCGTTTTTGAAATTTTGTATGTCACACAGTTTTTGCGTAGCGGTTTTTCAAACGCAAATTTTTTTGGCGAAAATACACTTTAATGAATTAAAAAAAAAAACCCACTAAAGTTAGCCCAATTTTTTTTTTTTGTATAATGTGAAAGATGAGGTTACCCTGAGTAAATAGAAACCTAACATGTCATGCTTTAAATTGCGTACGCTCGAGGAATGGCGCCAAACTACGAAACCTAAAATTCTCCATAGGCGACGCTTTAACATTTTTTACAGGTTACTGGTTTAGAGGTACAGGGGAGGTCTATCGCTAGAATTATTGCTCTCGCTCAGACGTTCGCAGTGAAACCTTACAAGTGAGGTGCGATTGACGTTTACATATGCGTTCGCATTTACGCATAAGCACGGGGGCGCTTTAATTTTTTTATTTTATGTATAAATATTTTTTTTTTTCTTACGCTGTCCTTTCAATTTTTTTTCCATATAAACTTTGATGCTATCACAAGGGATGAACAACGTCCATTATGACAGCATGGGCTGTGTCAAGTTCTCTTCATGGAGAGATCTGGAGTCTATTAGACCCCAGATCTCTCCTCTGGCCTCCAATGCAGCCAGACAACATCCCTTATAACAGCATGGGTCATGACCGGTCCTCTTTATGGAAAGATCTGGGGTCTACTAGACCCCAGATCTCTCCTCTGGCCTCCAATGCAGCCAATCAGACAACATCCCTTATGACAGTATTGGCCATGAAAGGTTCTCTTTATGGAGAGATCTGGCGTCTATTAGACCCCAAATCTCTCCTTTGGTCTCCAATGTAGCTGATCAGACAACATCCTTTATGACAGTATGGGTCGTGACCAGTCCTCTATATGAAGAGATCTGGGATCTATTAGACCCCAAATCTCTCCTCTGGCCTCCAATGTAGCCAATCAGACAGCATCCCTTATGACAGCATTGGCCATGAAAGGTCCTCTTTATGGAGAGATCTGAGGTCTTTTAGACTCCAGATCTCTCATCTGGCCTCCAATGCAGGGGATCGGACACAGATCGGTCTGGCTGGCTGCTCTCCTGGGTACTGAAAAACATTTAAGAGAATAGTTGGGGTAGTGGAAGGGGAGGAGGGAGTATTGTGAAGACCCCGGCTTGCATCAGGATCCGTTCCTTCTCATTGTAGCAGTCAGGCTAGAGGACAGGTGGAAGCTGGAAGGATGGGCATGGATAGGTTTGGTGGAGGAACATCCTCCTCTTCTGAACGCTGGGAACCTGGGGGAGGGGCAAGCATGTGATTGGTTGCTAGTACATTGGTGGTGGCAACGGGGACACTGACTTCATATTTGAGCAGGACGCTCTGGGGGAGGTAGGGGGATGGATCGAACAACTGCCCACGGCTGCGTCCTGGTTTGCCTAGCGGTAGCGCCGGCTCTGACAGTGGTACATAAGATTGAAGATATTTCTATACAGTAATTCCAGTATCTAACTAGACCTGATGATTGAGACTGTGTGGAAGGTCAATGAGCCTAACGGCACTGTTGGGAGTGTAGACCAAAGAACAGATGGGAAGAAGGAAGTGGGAAGAAGAAGAACTCAGGTTGGCTGCAGTTGAGTTGGTCATCTATGGGCCGATATGGAGAGTCCAGGTAGGGCAAAATCATGTAAAGAAGAGGGACTTAAAGACAAAAAGAACCCAAGAACTCTATGGCGAATTAACGATCGATCTTGTGTGTCATGAAGATAGGTCATCAGTTTTTCCATTGTCATTAAATAGCACATCTCTGAGGCCCAGTCCTTAACTTGAGGGACAACAGAGCGCCTCCAATGTCTGGGGATTATGGTGCACATGGGGAAGATGAAAAAGCAAACCAAGGTTTTGGATATCAGCATGTTGGGACTAGGTATTAACCCAAAATTTTCTATATTACTGTAACGTACCTGGTGATAAAGTCTGAAGCGCCGAGGAAGGTCTCTCTTACAGCGTTGACTCAGGAGCCCTGGTAAGGTAACGGAAGGCCAGAGCATAGAGAGGCACAAGTCTTCTGCCGGCAGGTGCTAATGTGCGTTAGGGTATGCTGAGATGACTGGCTGGATGCCCAAAGGTGGGAGGACGAGAGCTGGAGGCAGGCATGGGTCAGCTGAAGCTGGTGCAAGTACGAGAGCCAAGGCAAGGTCAGACAGTCCAGGTCAGCAACGTTTGAGCAGATCAAGATACAGACAGCAGGCAGCAGAGTAGTCAGGAACCAGGCCAGGGTCAGTAACGGCAAGGCAAATAATCCAAGGGAGCAGGCAAAAGAATAGTACAGAGGCAAGCCAGGGGTCGGTACAGGTGGTGTTCAGGCAGAGGAGGTACAGGTACAGAGGAGTTCGGCAACAGAACATCAACACAGGAACAGATGCACAGCTACATCAGGAACATAATAGACCGAGTGGTACTGACACAGAAGACGAGTACAGTATAAATAGACCACCTGGCGCCAATCCTCACCCATTACATGGCCAAGTTCAGGGGTTCTTAGGCTTATGCCTCTGCGTGTATGCAAACTTCTTTCTTGACAATCCCCATGATATTCTGTAAAGAAGCTCACAGGAATTCTAGTTCAACATCTTTGTTCCTGCTATAGAGTTTTAAACCTGAGAGTGGGTCTGGACAATTCCATGGTAGGGCAATCGAGCACCATAGAGAAGACAAGCTCCTTAATGGGAACCTGTTGGTAGCTAGAAGACTTTAGCCCAAAAGAACGGTAGCACCCTCCTGACCCTCAATGAAATATTAGGGACCTCAGAGGCAGCACCATCTTAATAGCATCATTGGCCCCTGGCCAAAGCATTACTCTGGGGCCCCTACCTGCCTGCCCCCATTTACGCGCCTACTCTTAAGAATTAAAGTATAAGTAGTTGATAGAATTAAACATATATTTATTAGCACTTCGTATGGGGGGAGCAAAAGGGCACAATACAGATCCTGGACACCGCCATCCCGAGACAACTCAGCAAATCCAGGCCAGTTGGCAAGTATGATGTTATGCACGATTATCATGGGGCCCCCCCATGCACCTGGGGCCCCTGGGCACTGCGACTAGGAGCTCTTAGTCCCCTTTGGAAAATAGCACAAAATGTTGTAGAACTGCTCCCAGCCCCATTGTTTGCAGGTACTACCAGCCCTTTCGGCTGCTCCAAAGATCTCCCAAGGGATAAAGGGGTTAAGCACAGCGCTGTCCTACTGAAAGCTCCCTATATGTGGCAATCTCTCCCCTTGCGGATGTGCCGATGTCCTCACTCTCCTCCTTGCTGCTCTTAAAGGGAGAAAGGTCTGGCCTCTCCGGTCAGGTCTGTGTTTTATTAATAGAGATAAGAGTGATGTCATGTGACCTCCCAGAATCCTCCTCACCTCTCCGGTCAGGTCTGTGTTTTATTAATAGAGATAAGAGTGATGTCATGTGACCTCCCAGAATCCCCCTCACCTCTCCGGTCAGGTCTGTGTTTTATTAATAGAGATAAGAGTGATGTCATGTGACTTCCCAGAATCCTCCTCACCTGTCAGGTCTGTGTTTTATTAATAGAGATAAGAGTGATGTCATGTGACCTCCCAGAATCCTCCTCACCTCTCCGGTCAGGTCTGTGTTTTATTAAGAGATAAGAGTGATGTCATGTGACTTCCCAGAATACCCCTCACTGGTCACCTCCGGTCAGTAGGTAGATGATCTCCAGGGAGAGGATCAAAATCCGTTCAGTTATTTGACTTTGGTCTTTGTCCATCCTCATTAGTGTTGTGGTGGAATCTATAGAGATAATAGATGGAATGTAAACTGAAAATTATATGCACTGCACTAGGATGGATCATTTATGGCAACATTGCTCCATAGTTATCATGTTGTGACTTTTACCTATTTTAGGATGTATCCGGTCTCTAAACCAGATGCTCTGGATAGACAGTTGAATAAATGGTTCTATATTTAGGATGTAGCTGGTCTATAAACCAGAGGCTCTGGATGGACAGTTGGATAAATGGCTCTATATTTAGGATGTATTTGGTCTATGAACCAGAGGCTCTGGATGGACAGTTGGATAAATGGTTCTATATTTAGAATGTATCCGGTCTATAAAGCAGAGGCTCTGGATGGACAGTTGGATAAATGGTTCTATATTTAGGATGTATCCAGTCTATAAACCAGAGGCTCTGGATGAACAGTTGGATAAATGGCTCTATATTTAGGATGTATCCGGTCTATAAACCAGAGGCTCTGGATGGACAGTTGGATAAATGGCTCTATATTTAGGATGTATCCAGTCTATAAACCAGAGGCTCTGGATGGACAGTTGGATAAATGGTTCTATATTTAGGATGTAGCTGGTCTATAAACCAGAGGCTCTGGATGGACAGTTGGATAAATGGCTCTATATTTAGGATGTATTTGGTCTATGAACCAGAGGCTCTGGATGGACAGTTGGATAAATGGTTCTATATTTAGAATGTATCCGGTCTATAAAGCAGAGGCTCTGGATGGACAGTTGGATAAATGGCTCTATATTTAGGATGTATCTGGTCTATAAACCAGAGGCTCTGGATGGACAGTTGGATAAATGGTTCTATATTTAGGATGTATCTGGTCTATAAACCAGAGGCTCTGGATGGACAGCTGGATAGATGGTTCTATATTTAGGATATATCTGGTCTATAAACCAGAGGCTCTGGATGGACAGTTGGATAAATGGTTCTATATTTTGGATGTATCCGGTCTATAAACCAGAGGCTCTGGATGGACAGTTTGATAAATGGCTCTATATTTAGGATGTATCTGGTCTATAAACCAGAGGCTCTGGATGGACAGTTGGATAAATGGTTCTATATTTAGGATGTATTGGATCTATAAACCAGAGGCTCTGGATGGACAGTTGGATAAATGGCTCTATATTTAGGATGTATCCGGTCTATAAACCAGAGGCTCTGGATGGACAGTTGGATAAATGGTTCTATATTTAGGATATATCTGATCTATAAACCAGGGGCTCTGGATGGACAGTTGGATAAATGGTTCTATATTTAGGATGTATCTGGTCTATAAACCAGAGGCTCTGGATGGACAGCTGGATAAATGGTTCTATATTTAGGATGTATCCGGTCTATAAACCAGAGACACTGAACGGAAGCCAGTGGAGGGATTGGCAGAGAGGGATAGAAGGACACTGAATGGAGGACAGTGGAGGGATTGGCAGAGAGGGGTGGAGGACACTGAATGGAGGACAGTGGAGGGATTGGCAGAAAGTGAAAGAGTTCATTAAAGCATACAGTCCCTGAGACTGATATCCAGGCCAAAGTCCCATCTGTCCACATCAATTGTACTGTTCCAGACTGGTGCGTAGTGGATTTCCAAGGGAGCAGACCGCTGCAGAGTATTGGTGCACACTGATGACGTAATACGGTCAGCTAGAATGTCAATGTCCTTTAGGAGAAAGAGTCCAACTCCCTTCCTCAGGACCAAGGACAATAGAAGGTACAATAATCTTGACCACACACCTATTTGCTACAACAAAGATTTTTTATTTCTACAAAATGTATACACAGCTGAACAACTCACACAGTGTAAATCAAACACATTTTTTTCACAACACTATATCTTCGTACGTATTATGAGGATCAGCCTAAAACGGTATCCGTGAATAAGATCAGGCAATGCAACTGGTTTGCAGGACACCTTCAGACTATTAGTATTGGGAATCTCAATGTGCGTGCGCACACAGGGTGGCAGGTGTGCCTGGGCACACCCTAATCACCCTGTACTGTGCAGATCCCCCCTGTTCTGAGGCTGCAGAGAAAGAGACTGTGCAATCTCTGTCCTCAGTCTTTCTCTGTCTCAAAAGTGAGACATCAGGGGTGTGGTTAGACCCCTGATATTTCACCGAAGCCCCCCAACTTCTAAAAAATTTGTAAAAAAAAAAAAATATATATAATATTGTAAAAAATAATAAAAAAACAAAATTATAAAAATAAACTACTGACATCTATCTCTTGTGGTGCACATCCAAATGCAATAGGCTGCGCACACCTATGACTGCATGACCCCCTCCGACAGAATGTATAACATCGATAGAACCAGAACCGCCAGGCAGAAGATCTTCTCATGGTAACTACAGAGTATTATGACAAAGAATTGCTACATAAAGTTGTACTCATGCTAACATGCATATATTGGTAATAACATATAGTCCTATAACCAGGATAGTGAAGCCAAGCACTGTGTTTTTCGGGTGCTACTGTGCCGGTTTGACCACTGTACATATTGTATAAATGATGTCATGACGTCATCTTCAGTTTTACACAAGTCCCCCCAACACAAGGATTGGTAGCACCACAATCGCCTCCTCTAATGGTTGGAAAACTCAATAAATATTGCCAACCAAAACATGGAAAATGTTCGCATACCGATAGCAGTTGACTTAAAAATGATTGTAAAAGTTCCTAGCATAATATAACATGCATAAAACAACTATAAAAATACTGTTAGAGGACCAATCGGCCCAAAAAAAGATAAAGAAAAAAGGATATCCGTATAGGGCCTTCACCACCGACCCCAATTGTAAGGGAACCATTCTCCACTGAAGACGAATGTAATGGTACCCTTCAAAACTGACTACCAATGTAAAGTGGTCCTTCTCAACTGATCACCAATATAAAAAGGACCAATCCACCGAAAAGGAGAAAGGAAAAAGGAAATCAGTATAGGGCCTTTACTACCGACCCCAATTGTAAGGGAACCATTCTCCACTGAAGACCAATGTAATGGTACCCTTCAAAACTGACCACAAATGCAAGGGGTTCCTTCTCTACTGATCACCAATATAAAAAGGACCAATTGACCGAAAAGGAGAAAGGAAAAAGGAAATCAGTATACAGCCTTTACCACCGACCCCAATTGTAAGGGAACCATTCTCCACTGAAGACCAATGTAAGGTACCCTTCAAAACTGACCACAAATGCAAGGGGTTCCTTCTCTACTGATCACCAATATAAAAAGGACCAATCCACCGAAAAGGAGAAAGTAAAAAGGAAATCAGTATACAGCCTTTACCACCGACCCCAATTGTAAGGGAACTATTCTCCACTGAAGACCAATGTAAGGTACCCTTCAAACCTGACCGTCAACATAAAGTGGTCCTTCTCTACTAATCACCAATATAAAAGGACCAATCGACCATAAAAGGAGATAGAAAAAACGAAAATCAGTATACAGCCTTTACCGCTGACCCCAATTATAAGGGAACCATTCCTCACTGAAGATAATGTAATGGTACCCATCAAAACTGACTACCAATGTAAGGGGTTCCTTCTCAACTGATCACCAATATAAAAAGGACCAATCCACCAAAAAGGAGAAAGGAAATCAGTATACAGCCTTTACCACTGACCCCAATTGTAAGGGAACCATTCTCCACTGAAGACCAATTTAAGGTACCCTTCAAATCTGACCGTCAATGTAAAGTGGTCCTTCTCTACTAATCACCAATATAAAAGGACCAGTCGACCAAAAAGGAGATAGAAAAAAAGGAAATCAGTATACAGCCTTTACCGCTGACCCCAATTGTAAGGGAACCATTCTCCACTGAAGACAATGTAATGGTACCCATCAAAACTGACCACCAATGTAAGGGGCTCCTTCTCAACTGATCACCAATATAAAAAGGACCAATCGACCAAAAAGGAGAAAGGAAAAAGGAAATCAGTATAGGGCCTTTACCACCGACCCCAATTGTAAGGGAACTATTCTCCACTGAAGACCAATGTAATGGTACCCATCAAAACTGACCACCAATGTAAGGGTTTCCTTCTCTACTGATCACCAATATAAAAAGGGCCAATCGACCAAAAAGGAGAAAGGAAAAAGGAAATCAGTATAGGGCCTTTACCACCGACCCCAATTGTAAGGGAACCATTCTCCACTGAAGACCAATGTAATGGTACCCTCAAAACTGACCAATAATGTAAGGGGGTCCTTCTCCACTGATCACTGATATAAAGGGACCCTTTTGCACTAACTCCTAATATAACGGTACACTTCACTGATCAAAATTTGTAAGGAGGGCCCATCTCCACTCATAACGAATTTAAGAGGACCTTTCTCTATTGACCACCAATGTAAGGGGGGGCCTTCTCCCTCGACCATCAGTGTATGAACTACCCGTCTCCACGAACTACAAATGTAAGGGGACTTTTCTTTATTGACTATCAATATAAAGGGGTTCTTCAGAACTGCCTACTAATGTAAGGGTGCTCTTCTCCAGTGGCTACAAATGCAAAGAGGCTATTTACTATTTCCTATGGATGTGTGGGCCCCTCTGTTGACCTGATGGGGCCCCAGGGAAATGTAGTTTTAATCCTAGTAAGCAAGTAGGAGTGGGGTGTGGTCTAGTAAAATCCATTTATTCATTTAGGCAGCAATGAACAATAAAGATTCCCCTTGCCCCCCTGTATAGCTGCTGGGACCTGGGTCCAGTACAACAGGACCAATTGTACTGCCTTATCAGCGGCCCTGACTATTTTTGAAACTGCCAACCCTAAAAGCTCCCCTGGAGAACTTGAGGCTTGTGGGGTTACAAACATTCTCTGGTATCCTTGATTATGTTGAGTTCCCAATGTGTGTGTAGGCAGGGGCAGTCTATTTTCTCCACTACAGGTGTCACTCGACCACAGCAGCATCGCAGAGGGAGAGGAAGTCAGGAGGAACATACTCCTCTATGGTTCCCTGGGTCACTGGGGAAGCAATCCGGTTGGATTCTGCCGCCCAATGTTATTCTGGCTGCCATCTTGGGTCAGGCTGAGTCTATTTAAGACCCTGGCTCCTGGGCTTGGCGTGCATTTTATGAGTGGACAGGATAGGGACAGGGCTCCCGTCTGTTAGGGAGTGTGAATAGTGATTGGGAAAGGTTCCAGTCACTATCCTTCCAGGATTGCTTCCACTTGGGCACAGACTGGCCAGGCCGCACTCCACCCTTGGGGGCAGACACTGTGGGCACATTCGAGTCCTGCTCCCAGCTGGGTGCCTACCCCTTGGGGCTGTTTGTATCATTGAGCCTTGCCTTCAATACAAGTTCTGTTAATTGCAACCACTGCCTCAGCACCACGCTGTACCCACCTGCATGTGCATACTTGCCGTTCTCATTATGGGTGTCTTCCCCTACCTCTACTGGATTTTTGTCTTATATTGAGGAGAATGGAAAATGAGTAAGAGGGCCAATCCAACGTGTAGGTGAAGAGAGCCCAGAACTGTAGCAGGAAGATATCACCACTGGAGTGTTTAAGAAATAGAAGAGTCCAGCAGATGACTCCGCTCATACGAAATATTGCTATTACTGGAATGTACTGCTTAGGAGCCTAATTCTTTTTCATCATAGAGTTGTTCTTTGGGCTGAACGCTTTCTGTAAGGTGCAGAGATAGGTAGGTTGGGCCGAATGCTTTCCGTAACGTGTAGGGTTAGGTAGGTTTGGCCAAATGCTTTCCGTAGGGTGTAGGTTTAGGCTGAATGCTTTCCGTAAGGTGTGGGGTTAGGTAGGTTTGGCCAAACGCTTTCCATAAGGTGCAGGGTTAGGCTGAATGCTTTCCGTAAAGTTTAGAGTTACGTAGGATGGGCCGAACACTTTCTGTAAGGTGTGGGGTTAGGCTGAATGCTTTCCGTAAGGTGAAGGGTTAGGTAGGTTTGGACAAACACTTTCCGTAAGGTGTAGGGTTAGTTAAGTTTGGACAAACACTTTCCGTAAGGTATAGGCTTAGGTAGGTTTAGACAAACACTTTCCGTAAGGTGTAGGGTTAGGTAAGTTTGGACAAACACTTTCCGTAAGGTATATGGTTAGGTAGGTTTGGACAAACACTTTCAGTAAGGTGTAGGGTTAGGTAGGTTTGGCCAAACGCTTTCCGTAAAATGTAGGGTTAGGTAGGTTTGGCCAAACGCTTTCCGTAAAATGTAGGGTTAGGTAGGTTTGGCCAAACGCTTTCCGTAAGGTGTAGGGGATAGGCTGAATGCGTTTGTCCAAACCTACCTAACCCTACACCTTACCAAACGCATTCAGCCAATCCCCTACAACTTACGGAAATCGTTTAGCCCAACCTACCTAACCCTACACCTTACGGAAAGTGTTTGTCCAAACCTACTTAACCCTACACCTTACCAAACACTTTCCGTAAGGTGTAGGGTTAGGTAGGTTGGGCTAAACGATTTCCGTAAGTTGTAGGGGTTAGGCTGAATGCTTTCTGTAAGGTGTAGGGTTAGGTAGGTTTGGACAAACACTTTCCATAGGGTGTAGGGTTAGGCTGAATGCTTTCCGTAAAGTTTAGAGTTAGGTAGGATGGGCCGAACACTTTCTGTAAGGTGTGGGGTTAGGCTGAATGCTTTCCGTAAGGTGTAGGGTTAGGTAGGTTTGGACAAACACTTTCCGTAAGGTGTAGGGTTAGTTAAGTTTGGACAAACACTTTCCGTAAGGTGTAGGGTTAGGTAGGTTTGGACAAACACTTTCCGTAAGGTGTAGGGTTAGGTAGGTTGGGCTAAACGATTTCCGTAAGTTGTAGGGGTTAGGCTAAAGTTTAGAGTTAGGTAGGATGGGCCGAACACTTTCTGTAAGGTGTGGGGTTAGGCCGAATGCTTTCCGTAAGGTGTAGGGTTAGGTAGGTTTGGACAAACACTTTCCGTAAGGTGTAGGGTTAGGTAGGTTTGGACAAACACTTTCCGTAAGGTGTAGGGTTAGGTAGGTTGGGCTAAACGATTTCCATAAGTTGTAGGGGTTAGGCTAAAGTTTAGAGTTAGGTAGGATGGGCCGAACACTTTCTGTAAGGTGTGGGGTTAGGCTGAATGCTTTCCGTAAGGTATAGGGTTAGGTAGGTTTGGACAAACACTTTCCGTAAGGTGTAGGGTTAGGTAGGTTTGGCCAAAGGCTTTCTGTAAAATGTAGGGTTAGGTAGGTTTGGCCAAACGCTTTCCATAAGGTGTAGGGGTTAGGCTGAATGCTTTCCGTAAGGTGTAGGGTTAGGCTGAATGCTTTCCGTAAGGTGTAGGGTTAGGTAGGTTTGGCCAAACGCTTTCCGTAAGGTGTAGGGTTAGGCTGAATGCTTTCCGTAAGGTTTAGAGTTAGGTATGTTTGGCCAAACGCTTTCCGTAGGGTGCAGGGTTAGGCTGAATGCTTTCCGTAAGGTTTAGAGTTAGGTAGGATGGGCCGAACACTTTCTGTAAGGTGTAGGGTTAGGTACATTTGGCCAAATGCTTTTCTTAAGGTGCAGGGTTAGGTAGGTTTGGACAAACTTTTTCCGTAAGGTGTGGGGTTAGGTAGGTTTGTTGTTGGAATTCGGTTCAAATGGAATTAGAAAAATTTGAATCATTTTGAATTCCAATAAACTAAACGAATTACAGAAACGAATTATTCAAATAACAAATCGAAACTAAACAATTTTTTTCGTTCTGCACGTGTCTACCGCGCTTTGGTGTGAATTTTCTGGTGGGCAAGAAGTTCTTCCTTCTCACAGAAACGTTTCCTGCACTTTGAGCACGGAAAGGGGAATTCGCCGGTGTGACGTTTCAGGTGTATGTTGAGGTTTCCCTTCTGAGTAAAACATTTCCCGCACTCCAAGCAAGGGTAAGGGCGCTCACCCGTGTGGACTATCTTGTGTTGAACAAGGGCTGCTTTGGAAATGAAACCTTTTCCACACTCTATACATTGGAAAGGGCGTTCACTCATATGGTTTCTCTGATGTACATGAAGCGCTTTCTTCCCAGTGAAACATTTTCCGCACTCTGAACATGAATAGGGACGCTCTCCTGTATGAATCCTCTGGTGTGTAAGAAGTATTGCTTTCTCAGCAAAGCATTTCCCACACTCCGAACATGAAAAAGGACGTTCGCCTGTGTGACTTCTCTGGTGTATAATGAGGCTGCTTTTCTGAATGAAACCTTTCCCGCACTCTGAACATAAAAAAGGACGCTCGCCTGTATGAATCTTCTGGTGCGTACTGAGCTTTTTTTTCTCAGTAAAACATTTTCCGCACTCTGAACATAAATAAGGACGTTCACCTGTGTGGGATCGTTGGTGTTTAACGAGGCTTACTTTCCCAGGGAATCCTTTCCCGCACTCTGAACATGAAAAACGATATTCGCCTGTGTGAATTCTTTGGTGTGCAATAAGTACGCTATTGTGAAGAAAACATTTTCCGCATTCGGAGCAGGAAAAAGGACGTTCCCCCACGTGACTTTTCTGGTGTCTCAGAACGTCTGCTTTGTGAATAAATGATTTCCCACACTCTGCGCATGAAAAAGGACGCTCACCTGTGTGTTTTTTCTGGTGTAAATAAAGTTTTCTTTTATCAGCAAAACATTTCCCGCACTCTAAGCAAGGGAAAGGAAGCACACCCATGTGAATTCTTTGATGTGCATGAAAGTGCCCTTTTTGGCTGAAACATTTCCCACACTCTGAACAGGAAAATGGACGGTCACCCGTGTGAATTTTCTGGTGTAAACGTAGAGCTCCCGTCTGAGTGAAGCCTTTCCCGCACTCAGAGCATGAAAAAGGACGCTCACCCGTGTGGACTCTCTGGTGTGCCACAAGCGATCCTTTCAAAGAGAAACATTTCCCGCACTCTGAACATGAGAAAGGACGCTCGCCTGTGTGAACTCTCTGGTGTTCAAGAAGTTTTCCTTTCTTAGAGAAGCCTTTTCCGCACTCTGAACATGAATAAGGATGCTCGCCCGTGTGTATTATCTGGTGTCTCTGGAGATCTACTTTCTGAATGTAGGATTTGCCACATTTTGAACACGAGAAAGGACGCTCACCTGTGTGAATTCTCTGGTGGTTTACAAAGTGTCCTTTCTGAACGAAAGATTTCCCGCACTCTGAACACGAATAAGAACGCTTACTCTGGTGATATTTCTCATGTTTAAGAAACGATTTTTTGTCGGTGAAAGCTTTCCCACACGTCGAACATGACATTGAGCTCTCCTCTTGGCTCAAAGGTTTCTTAGGATTTGATGGATCCGTTGATCCATCTGTACTTTGAGATGTTGGTGATATTTCTGGAGTAACAGAATGTGATTTATCAGAAGGTTCCTCAGGATTAGAAGGATCCATTGATCTTGGATGGACATCTGAAGTCATAGTATGGGATTTATCAGAAGATCCCTCGGGATTAGAAGGATCCATTGATCTTAGATGGACATCTGGAGTCATAGTATGGGATTTATCAGAAGATCCCTCGGGATTAGAAGGATCCATTGATCTTAGATGGACATCTGGAGTCATAGTATGGGATTTATCAGAAGGTTCCTCAGGATTAGAAGGATCCATTGATCTTGGATGGACATCTGAAGTCATAGTATGGGATTTATCAGAAGATCCCTCGGGATTAGAAGGATCCATTGATCTTAGATGGACATCTGGAGTCATAGTA
>BLSH010335028.1:168570-179522 GCA_018402905.1 Glandirana rugosa
AACCGGAATGAGATCTTTTGTAGACCTAGCAACGCCCCTGCCCCCCACCATCCATAAAGATGATCTCTGTATATTTGAAGATAATGGCTGAGAAATTATGAAGCCAATCACTGTGACCACGAGGAGGATAATTCCAATCACCCATAATCTACAAATTGTGGTCATTTGTGAGAAGAAAAGAAACAAAATGAATCCAAAACATAGAACCTTCTTGTTTATTTTAGAATACCAGACTAACAAATAAAAAAAAACTATAAAAGAGAACTTTATGTGAAATACAATATTGTATAATTGATGTTAAAATGTATTGGTTATACAAAGTCTGTACCAATGAAAAGCTACTACAGTAAGGCCAACACAGAGCAAGGACATACAGCAACTAATTGCAATTAGAGATCCATTGATGAAAGAGAAATCCAGACTGGATTGGAGGATTTTTGTTTGTCTTCGCTAGGTTTTGCTATTGCTTTTTTGGTGTCTTTGTCCTGGTGCAGTAGTCCTTGTAGTGCCATGATTGCCCATTTGTTGCCAATTGTTCGATCATGATTGCCAGTATGTTACTCATCTTTGTAGCCCATCTGTTGTCACAACTGCCAATGTGATACCCATATAGTGTCATATTTGCCCATGGATTACTACAGTTGGGGTGTCATCTGGATGGGTTACCCACAATTGTTGCCCACCTGCTATCAGAATTGCTGGTATGCTGCCCATGTATTTTCAACTTGTCCATAGATCACAGTTTTATCTGGGTGTGTTCTTCAAACATGTGGCTCTGTGCTTGCCTTCATCAGGCCCTTGGATCACTTTTACTCCCTCTAATACAAGGCACCATTGCTTCCACTGACACCAAAGATGGGGTACCATTCATTTCAATGGCACCAAAGATGGGGCACTATTCATTTCAATGGCACCAATGATGGGGCACTATTCCTCCCACTGACACCAATGATGGGGCACTATTCATTTCAATGGCACCAATAATGGGGCACTATTCCTCCCACTGACACCAATGATAGGGCACTATTCATTTCAATGGCATCAATGATGGGGCTTTATTCCTCCCACTGACACCAAAGATGGGGCACTATTCCTCCTACTGACACCAAAGATGGGGCACTATTCATTTCAATGGCACCAATGATGGGGCTCTATTCCTACCACTGATACTAAAGATGGGGCACTATTCCTCCCACTGACACCAAAGATGGGGCACTATTAATTTCAATGGCACCAATGATGGCGCACTATTTATTTCAATGGCACCAATGATGGGGCACTATTCCTCCAACTCACACCAATGATAGGGCACTATTTATTTCAATGGCACCAATGATGGGGCTTTATTCCTCCCACTGACACCAAAGATGGGGCACTATTCCTCCCACTGACACCAATGATAAGGCACTGTTCATTTCAATGGCACCAATGATGGGGCTTTATTCCTCCCACTGACACCAAAGATGGGGCACTATTCCTCCCACTGACACCAAAGATGGGGCACTATTCATTTCAATGGCACAAACAATGATCCAGGGAAATTCAATTGCCTCTCAGGGGATCAGGAAAGATTTTTTTCGCCACTACAGCAAATTGGATCATGGTTTGCTGGTTTTTTTTTTTTACCTTCCTCTGGATCAACTGTGGATGAAGGATTGTGTATATGGGATTGTAAGGTTATATATATATATATTCCTTTTTTTTATTAGTTGGACTTGTTTCTTTTTTCAACCTGACTATGTAACTATGATTGCCCATTTGTTGCTCAACGTATTGTTATCATTGCCCACTTGTTGCTCCATGTATTCCCCCATTCATAGTCAAGATTGCCCATTCGTTGTCTCATGTATTGTCATGATTGCCAGTATCTTACCCACCTGCTGTCACAACTGCCCACATATTTTCAGATTAGATTATCAAGGCTTCATGTGGGTGAGTGTGTTCTCTATGCGAGTGTGTGACCATAGAACTATTATTTAATCCCTTTAACTGTCAAATCATACCCTGGAAAAAAGAAGTGTTTTTGCCACACCTTTAATACTTTGCAGCACACAGGGTGCACCACTTCAGCCTATCACCCCCCAGATAATATGAGGCTCACGAGGTCACCAAAGTTCCCTGGTATACTTCTATCCCTATAGTTGCTGGGTCTGCACACTTGCAATGCCCGTTATGAGGGGCTCTCATTCTCCCTGTCCTTTAGGCCATTGTGCATTTTCTGGTGTTTGACAAGGTTTGTTTTCTGAGTGAAACATTTCCCACACTCTGAACATGAATAAGGGCGGCTACCTGTGTGGATTCGCTGGTGTACATAAAGGGTTCCTATCTGACTGAAACATTTCCCACACTCCGTACAAGAATAAGGTTGTACACCCGTGTGACTTCTCTGGTGTTTATTTAGGCCTCCTATCTGAGTGAAACCTTTCCCGCACTCTGAACATGTAAAGGGACGCTCACCTGTGTGAATTTTCTGGTGTGTAACAAGGCTTCCTTTCTCAGTGAAGCGTTTCCCACACTCTGGACATGAATAGGGACGCTCACCGGTGTGAGTTCTCTGGTGTTTAAGAAGGTCAGTTTTCTTAATAAAACATTTCCCGCACTCTGGACATGAATGAGGACGCTCGTTTTTGTGAATTTTCTGGTGGGTAACAAGGCTTCCTTTCTCAGTGAAAGATTTCCCACACTCTGAACATGAATAGGGACGCTCGCCTGTGTGACTTCTCTGGTGCCTAAGAAGGCCCCCTTTTTGAGTGAAAGATTTCCCGCACTCTGAGCATGAATAAGGACGTGCACCCGTGTGGGCTTTCAGGTGTTTACAAAGGTCGTATTTGAGAATGAAGCTTTTTCCACACTCTGGACATGAATGGGGACGCTCACCTTTGTGAAATTTCTGGTGTACATCAAGCCTTCTTTTCTCACTGAAACATTTCCCGCACTCTGGACACGAATACGGGCGCTCACCTGTGTGAATTCTCTGGTGCACAAGAAGTTGTCGGTTTGTAGCGAAGCATTTCCCGCACTCTGAACATGAATAGGGATGCTCACATTTGTGATCTCTCTGGTGTGTGAGAAGGTCTTTTTTCTCACTGAAACATTTCTCGCACTCTGAACATGAATAGGAATGCGTAGCAGGGTGGCTTCTCTGATGTCTAAGGAGTGCACTCTTTTTAGTGAAAGATTTCCCGCATACCGGACATGAAAATGAACTCTCTCCTGTGTGAGCTCCTTCTGGGCTTAGGGAAGATTCCTCGAGTTTAGATGGATCTGATGATCTCTCCATAGCGTGAGATGTTGGAGGAGTCTCTGGAGTCACAGAATGTGACAGATCAGAGGACTCCTGAGGATCGGAGGGATCCATTGATCTCTGTGTGTTCTGACTAATAAAGTTTTCTCCTGGAAAGTGTTGTGTGATGTCATCAGACTTTACATTATAATCTGGAGATGACATCAGACGTCCCTCAGAGACATTCCAGGCACAGCGTCCACCTGTTGGAAATCCATTATTAAACAATGTTAGACGTATTCTTCACACCCAACATTCTGCAATCAGATGTGCCGATTAAACACTCTACAGTTCCGGGTCTGTTTATGCTTGGGGGGGGCGGTAAAAACATTTTTACCACTCCCCGTTATCTTCACTGTCTGGTTTTGCAGCTCCCTCTAGATCAGGGGTGTCCAACCCACGGCCTAAAAAGAGTTCAGCATGCGGCCCGGGTATGTCTGGGGGTTGTGGAAGCATAGAAGCCATGGTGGCTGGCAGGGACAAGCTAGGCGCAGGGACGTATGGGAGGGACGCCGGGGATGCCATGCAAGCATTGCAGCCGCCAGGGCAGGGACTGGAATCTGGGGGTGGCACAGCCCACACCAGCACCCCCTTAGATGTGGCCGTGTGCTGCCCTCTTTTACTTTTATTATAAAAAATATTGCAATAAAAATGCGGTTTTATTACTCAGATAGGTAGATGATCTATATAGGCGATCGATAAACTTGTGATCTGCCCGACTTTTTCTACTCATCAGATTTCCTTATTGATAGTATATTTCATATGTGGCCCCAGACCATTCTCCTTCTTCCAATGTGGCCCCTGGGACGTCAAAAGGTTGGACACCCCTGATGTAGATCAATTGCTTCTTTGCAATCTTTTTTCTGTTTTTATTTGAAGATGTTATATTTCAACCCATGCAATGATTTATAATCCATACTTTATACTCATAGAAGTAAAATAAAATATAAACTGTTTCTGCATTTAGTGTTTATGACTTACTTGTGTCCATAGGTAGAGAAGATTCCTCCTGTTTACTTCCCATCATCATCTCCCCCTCCTCCATAGACTGCTGATCTCCACTCACCAACCTCTCTTCTTCCTCTTTATGCTCAACTTTGATGTCTTTCCGTTCTTCATTCTAAATTCCAGAGATGATAAAATATAAAGTCTGGAAACACTGCGGCCAATAATAAGAGATTAAATAGAAGAATGCCCACTTATAGAAATATTTTTTTTTGCCCGGTCCCATCTACCTGATCATTCTCTGTATAGTGGTGACCTTCCCGTGTAGAATTCTGGGAATACAGAGGACAACCCTCCTCCATAGACTGCTGATCTCCACTCACCAACCTCTCTTCTTCTTTATCCTCAACTTTGATTTCTTTCGGTTCTTCACCCTAAACCCCAAAGATGATTGAATACATTTAGAAAAAAGGAAACAAAAATTACATAGAACAATGTCTACTTATAAAATCATTTTCAAGTTCTTTTTGGTCAGTTCCATCCACCTCATCGTTCTCTTTAGAACTTTGATCTTCCTGGGTAGATTTACGGGAATACAGAGGACCTCCCTCCTCCATAGACTGCTGGTCACCACTCACCGATGTCTCTTCTTTCTCCTCTTTACCCTCAACTGCAATGTCTTTTCGCTCTTCATCCTAAATTTCATAGAGAAAAGCATGTAACGTCTGTTGTCAATGATAAGAAATTGCATTCTCAGAGAATCAATTTGGAGTTCTTTTTGCCCAGTTCCATCTACCTGATCATTCTCCGCATGGTTATGATGTTCCTGGGTGAAATCCTGAGAATTCAGAGGACAACCCTCCTCCATGGACTGCTGATCTCCACTCACCAAGGACTCTTCTTGTTTTACCTCAACTTTGATGTCCTGTAGATCTTCATCCTAAACCCCAAAGATTTCAGAACACAAAATAAAAATAGATTACATAATAGAATATCTTCTCATATCTTAAAACACTTCTTTTTTATGTCTACATGTTCAGTCCCACCTACCTGATGATGGTGAGGGATGGGGTGACCTTCTTGTGTGGAATCCCGGGAATACAGAGGATGGGGACATCTCTCTGGTGGGTTCCCATTGCTGGACCCATCTGTAGGAAACACAACACTGACTGAATACATTGTTTCTATGTGTTTATCAGATGATGGGGGACCCTCTGTACTGCTCTCTCCTTTACAATAAAGTCTCCTCTTACCCGGTGATGTGAGGGGCGGCTGATTCTCCATCATGACGTCCTTGTAGAGATCCTTGTGTCCTTCTAGATACTCCCACTCCTCCATGGAGAAATAGACAGTGACATCCTGACACCTTATAGGGACCTGACACACACAATGATTTCAGTCACCTACAATCTTCTTGGCACTGGCTACCTCTGTTGTCGGGCAGTGAGGTGGAGGCACTGTGATGGGCGATGTCCTATGAAGACAGCGGCTGGGTGTTAATGGCCCACCAGATGTTTTCTTCACTATTTTATGATTTCTGAGTAAAAACACAGAAAGTAAAACTTGTCACTCATGATCTCCCATAATCCTCCTCCTCTCTCCCTTAGGTCTGTGTTTTTATTACACAGCTAACTGTGATGTCACGTGACCTTCTAGAATGCTCCTCACATCCACTTGATCTACATAGAGGAGAACTTTCCTCTTGGTTAAAAAAATGATAAGCTGAGATATATCTGGACTGTCCTGGGATAAATAATGTCTGTATGATGTAGGGTAACATGAAATTGTTGTGTGCACAGTGGCCCGGGAATGTCTGTATTGTGAGCCTTGTCCTATTAGTGTCATTGGACACTGCACATTGATGTCACCCTGACAGCCAACTCTACATGTACAGTTGGATAAATGGTTCTATATTTAGGATGTATCCGGCTAATAAACCAGAGGTTCTGGATGGACAGTTGGATAAATGGTTCTATATTTAGGATGTATCTGGTGTATAAACCAGAGGCTCTGGATGGACAGTTGGATAAATGGCTCTATATTTAGGATGTATTTGGTCTATAAACCGGAGGCTCTGGAAGGACAGTTGGATAAATGGTACTATATTTAGGATGTATCTGGTGTATAAACCAGAGGCTCTGGATGGACAGTTGGATAAATGGTTCTATATTTAGGATGTATCTGGTGTATAAACCAGAGGCTCTGGATGGACAGTTGGATAAATGGTTCTATATTTTGGATGTACCTGGTCTATAAACCAGAGGCTCTGGATGGACAGTTGGATAAATGGTTCTATATTTAGGATGTATCCGGTCTATAAACCAGAGGCTTTGGATGGACAGTTGGATAGATGGCTCTATATTTAGGATGTATCCGGTCTATAAACCAGAGGCTCTGGATGGACAGTTGGATAAATGGTTCTATATTTAGGATGTATCTGGTCTATAAACCAGAGGCTCTGGATGGACAGTTGGATAAATGGCTCTATATTTAGGATGTATCTGGTCTATAAACCAGAGGCTCTGGATGGACAGTTAGATAAATTGCTCTATATTTAGGATGTGTCCGGTCTATAAACCAGAGGCTCTGGATGGACAGTTGGATAAATGGTTCTATATTTAGGATGTATCTGGTCTATAAACCAGAGGCTCTGGATAGACAGCTGGATAAAGTTAAATCTCTCTCTCTATCTCTATATATATGTATATATACACAATAAATATATTTTTCATTATTTGCTGGAGATAAGAGACGTCACGGTGACTATGGAGGAAGGGGACGGACATGATGGGGGGGGGGGGGTGTTACTGGGTGTAAAGAGAAAATAAGATCTTATTACCCCCTCTGCTGCCAGTTCCAGCAATGTCTCCTCTCTACTTCTTCCCGACTCACCTCTCACGCGGAACTTCCTGTTTGTATTATGACATCACTTCCTGCTTGTCCCTCTTTTTACTTCCTGTCTTTGCGTTCCACTGACAATACGTAGAATTTCTCAACGGTATAAAAACTGCAGCCCTTATTTTTCAGTACTTTGATCATTTTCTCTTGGTATATATATTACACCAGAGTTAAAAGCCAAATAATTATTTTAAAAAAGCCTAAAAATAATTTGTGTTTTAAATAAGTAAAATGAAATAATGAAAAACATTAATTTTAAAAAAATGTTGCAGCGCACATATGTGAACCAGGGCTCAAAGTAGTCCCTGCATTACTTTGGCCCTACTTTGATGCAACTTGAGGTCCATAGACTTCAATGTTAAACCCGCAAAGTCGCATGCAAATCGCACCTGAATAATAGAGATGCGATTTCTGTACGACTTTGTAATATGTTCATTGAGCCAAAGTTGCAACAAAGTCAGACCAAAGTCGTACTGATCCGAAATTGCGGTAAAATCGCATCAAAATCGCAACAAAACATTGCGGTGACATCTTCCAGCATTGTTTCTATTTCTTCTTCCTGAAGGCCACCTTTGAAGCCCAAAGCCCCTGAGCAGCAGTAAATCTTTAGGCTGTCAGCATCTCTGCCGTTACACACACACACACACACACACACATATATATATATATATATATACACATATATATATATATATATGTATATATTCCCTTGATCAACAATCTTTGGTGTTATTACCTAATAAATGTTAATAGTGATTAATTATATAATGTATAATTTGGACCAAGTGATGGAGAGAAAAAAAAATGCAACTCTATAGAGGGAATAAAATTCAACAACCATACTAAAAAGATGAGGTAGTGCAGATATAATAAATTGTTCTCCATGGAAAAAGGGTGACAAGACAAAAGGTGGCCATTTTGTATCATCAGCATCTCCCCAAAGCAGGTATTCTGGAGCAGAGAGATGTTTCCAGATGTTCAGTCCAAGTTCTCCTACAGAAGTAGAACCCACCAAAGTGAGGATGAGAAAGGCATAGGAACTGAGTACACCCAGCTTTTATTCCCATTGATACCAGGACATGTTCCTCACCTCTGTTGGCTCAGAACCCACGACGACCCTGGTGCAGCTATTTCCAGCACAGAGAAGTCTTATCAGAAGTGGTCTTCAAGGAAGCAACCGCAATACCAACTCTGAGCAATACGCCTGCACCACCACCACCTCACCCACAGTTCTCTCACCCCACATATGTACAAGTCCCTTTCGTGACACCATATGGCCTTAAGCCCTCTTCTAACTTACTTGGCTGAGCCACAACCATCACCCAGCGTATGCACACTTCACCCCTGGAAAAGTTCTCCATGGAAAAAGGGTGACAAGAGAAAAGGTGGCCATTTTGTATCATCAGCATCTCCACAAAACAGGTATTCTGGAGCAGAGAGATGTTTCCAGATGTTCAGTCCAAGTTCTCCTACAGAAGTAGAACCCACCAAAGTGAGGATGAGAAAGGCATAGGAACTGAGTACACCCAGCTTTTTTCCTATTGATACCAGGACATGTTCCTCCCCTCTGGTGGCTCAGAACCCATGGGGACCCTGGTGCAAACATTTCCAGTACAGAGAAGTCTTATCAGAAGTGGTCTTCAAGGAAGCAACCGCAATACCAACTCTGAGCAATACGCCTGCACCACCACCACCTCACCCACAGTTCTCTCACCCCACATATGTACAAGTCCCTTTCGTGAGACCATATGGCCTTAAGCCCTCTTCTAACTTACTTGGCTGAGCCACCACCATCACCCAGCGTATGCACACTTCTCCCGATGCCTCTAGGAAGTGCACCCCCCTGGGCAACCAGTGCCCCTCACCCTACCTCTCTGCTTTGAATACTAGAGGGAGAATAGAGTGTAAGCTCCTCTGGTACAGAGACTGATGTGACTGGCTCAGTGTTTTCTGTACAGCACTGCGGTATATGTCAGAGCTATATAAATGTATAATAATAATAGTGTGTGACTGTGGGGGGACATTAGAGTGTAAGCTCCTCTGGTACAGAGACTGATGTGACTGGCTCAATGATCTCTGTACAGCACTGCGGTATATGTCAGAGATATATAAATGTATAATAATAATAGTGTGTGACTGTGGGGGGACATTAGAGTGTAAGCTCCTCTGGTACAGAGACTGATGTGACTGTATGGGAGGGGACATTAGAGTGTAAGCTCCTCTGGTACAGAGACTGATGTGACTGGCTCAGTGTCCTCTGTACAGCACTGCGGTATATGTCAGAGCTATATAAATGTATAATAATAATAGTGTATGACTGTGGGGGGACATTAGAGTGTAAGCTCCTCTGGTACAGAGACTGATGTGACTGTATGGGAGGGGAAATTAGAGTGTAAGCTCCTCTGGTACAGAGACTGATGTGACTGTATGGGAGGGTAAATTAGAGTGTAAGCTCCTCTGGTACAGAGACTGATGTGACTGGCTCAGTGATCTCTGTACAGCAATGTGGTATATGTCAGAGCTATATAAATATATAATAATAATAGTGTGTGACTGTGGGGGGACATTAGAGTGTAAGCTCCTCTGGTGCAGAGACTGATGTGACTGGCTCAGTGATCTCTGTACAGCACTGTGGTATATGTCAGAGCTATATAAATATATAATAATAATAGTGTGTGACTGTGGGGGGACATTAGAGTGTAAGCTCCTCTGGTACAGAGACTGATGTGACGGGCTCAGTGATCTCTGTACAGCACTGCGGTATATGTCAGAGCTATATAAATTTATAATAATAATCGTGTGTGACTGTGAAGCGGTCTGAGGAGATTCTCTGTGGAGAGCAGAATCTGCCCAGTGACTGTGATCCCTTCCTGTGATTGGTTGGTGTGGAGAGAGTACAGCCAGTGGCAGTGGACAGATCTGAGTTGAGTCTCTGTGGAGAGCAGATTCTGCCCAGTGACTGTGATCCCACCTTGTGATTGGTTGGTGTGAAGGGAGTACAGCTAATGGCAGTGGAGGAGGTGTGAAGCGGGAACTCTGAGGTGAAGGCTGTGAGGTGTCCAGTTTTCCTTGGCTCTTATATTACTGAATTCTCCATTTTGTTTTACATTGGTGACAGGAGTGACGGTGGAATGGATTCAGTTTTCTGTCACAGGAAATGTGTTAAAGGTAAAATAATACCAGAGTCACATTTTTATAATGCCTCTATATGTATATGTAGTATCTGCTATAGATAAAAGACGATAAGAACTTCTTACCTGCATGTGACACCACTTCCTGTCTGCATGTGACACCACTTCCTGCTTGCATGTGACAACATTTCTGCCTATGTTTGACACAACTTCCAGTTTGCACCGTATATATTGCTTCCAGTCTGCATGTGACATCACTTCCTGGCTGGCCACTCCACTCAGCAGAGGAGAGATCAACAGCTACTGGACAGTGTGAGCATTGCAGTCTCCGATAATGTGTGTCTCTAATGCTGCTTAGAGACAACAGGTAACCGGGTAAAAGCACTGAATCCTAACTACTAGACCGCCAGGGAGAACTCCTTATATGTGGCTGCTATGGGGGCAGGGGGCAGAGACTTGGTATATGTGGCTGTTACTGATTATAAACAACAAACCGACCACTATCACTCCTTCCCCCGGCTTTCGCAACCACTTCTGTGCACCCAACCACTTCACTTGACATCCGTTTCCCTCTCACTCCCACCACCACACCCAACCACTTCACTTGACCCCCGTTCCCTTCTCACTCCCACCACCACACCCAACCACTTCACTTGACCCCCGTTCCTTTCTCACTCCCACCACCACACCTAACC
>BLSH010335071.1:0-30878 GCA_018402905.1 Glandirana rugosa
CCGGACCGAACCCGAACGATTTTTGAAATGTCCGGGTCCGTGCCACGGACACCCTAAAGTTCGGTACGGACCCGAACGTTACAGTCCGGGTTCGCTCAACACTAGTCAGCATGTGTAAACCACTGGGACAACTCCCAAAAAATATTACACAGGTACTACCTTACACCTTCCCGTCTACATCTCATGAATCCGATCATCTCCCCGCTATGCTGGAGAGGCTGCAAGAGTAAAAGCTCTCTGCAGCATTTACTTTGGGAATGTCCCATTATCCACAATTTATGGAGCAGCATTGCAGATCTCCTTACAGAAGTAGCAGGATTTACAATTATTATCACCCCAGAACTGGCACTCTTGTCTATTGGTATAGACACCTTTCCCCCATCTACTAGGATAGTGATACTCCACACACTCTTTGCAACCAGAATTGCATTAACTAGTAAATGGCGTACCCCTTCAACACCTACAATTGAGGAAATCATAAACAGAGTGAATACCCAATGTAAAATGGAACAGTTATTAGCTTTTAAAGACAATAAAGCCCAGTCCTTCAAAGCCAAGTGGCTTCTGTGGTTATCCTCTAGTAAATCCAATCTTACAGATTAAAAACTAACACCCACAAAGACAAAACCCTCACTGTTACCCCAGCAATGAAAAGTACATTAAAACAAAGAAGATAACAATGATTAAGGTATATGAATCTTTACAACAAAAAACGAAGGGTACTACATAGTAGCAGTCACATGTGCATTATGTTATGATGATCAATAAAGTTAAGACTGTTAACCTTAAGAGGAGACAGGTCGACACCCATTACCAATAGAACAATTCTCCTCAATCAACAAAATACCTTTCAGGGTGTCCACAAATACCTTCTGCAACTCAGCCACAGATTGTTCCCAATAGGGGTGGCTGAGGCGTCTCCCAGTGAGAGAGGGATTGCCACCAACAAAAGGGACATCAGCCCTTACTCTCCAATAAGGAGGAGTCATCAGCAAGCAGAGCCAATCTCGAGTTCTACCTAATGGGTGCCGCCCTGACTGCCTCGATCCCCGTTCTGTTACCTCTCTCTTTCTCCCCCCCCCTTTACTTTCTACCCCCCTCCCCCCCCTCCTCTTCCACAATGGTGTAAGAAGACATCTATATGTAACTCTACCGGTTTCTTTTAAAACTGTAACTCGATGTATACAGCTGTTAAACAATTCTAATTTTGTTTTTTCAATAAAAATCTATGGTTATAAAAAAAAAAATGCTCTCAACCTTCCTACCTGATGTACCAAAACACAAATTGGTTATTGATAGAGCGCACAGACTACCGAAACCGACACATATTCCAGAGAAATTACCAAGGGATGTAATTGCCAGATTTCATTTTTATCACGTAAAAGACCGACTGATGCAATTTGCACGCCACAACTCACCCCTTCCAGACCCCTATGCACATATTCTCCTTTACTCAGACTTATCTCAAGCAACCATTCAAGCAAGAAAAAATCTGAACTCACTCACAAAAATACTAAGAAATCATAACATAATATACAAGTGGGGTTTCCCAACAAAACTCCTTATTGAAAAGAACAACAAGACGCACTCTATATACTCTCTGGATGAAGGCCTGAAATTACTGGAAAGGTGGGGTCTCCTCCCAATCGAAATAGACCAGCCAACAAGGAATCCTCATCCAGAAAAAATACCCCATCAATGACAACAGAAATGAAGAATCACTCAGTAACAGACAAGGATAAAAAGAACATCCTTATCAACTAATCACACCTGATCTTCTAAGAACCAATAACAATGCCTCACTTCCTCCTCCAGGCTCTAAACTATTTTTCTTTTTTTTTTTTTCCACTATCTTTAAAGTTCCAGTGTTTCTGGGTAGCACCCCCTTAAGTTCAAAGTGCTAGAAGATGCACATACCAGTTGTACTACAACTTGTTTCTTTTTTTACCATAATTGTTGTACTATCTGTTTTTGTTTTTTGCATACTGATATATGCTCAAATGACAACCTAATGGGAACAAGGCTCTATTCCGTCATTTCGTTTGATGGCATCGCTTAACACGAAAGGATTAAACAGTCCACATAAGAGGAGGGCTATATGAAATGAAGCTATAAAGCTTAACGCCGATATCGTCTGCATTCAAGAATCATACTTCACCTCTGATAATCCTCCTAAATTTTCACACCCAAAATTCCCTCACGATTTCTGTTCGAATGGACCTAAAAAGAAGAAAGGAGTGGTCATCGCTATTAGAGATTCTGTGAACTTTCAACCAATGGAAATACAAACAGATCCGTCAGGACAGTACATAATAATAGTGGCTTTAATCAATAATATATATTACACACTGACAAATATTTATGCACCCAATAAACATCCCTATAGGTTCATTAAAAGAATTCTTAAAAAAACAAAGGAGAAGAAAAAAGGAAGCATAATCTTCTGTGGAGATTTTAATGCATTGATGAACCCCGTCATAGACTCTACAAATTTAACCATTTCATCCAGAACAGGACTCAACACCTTTTTCCTACAAGAAGATCTATTCGACTCATGGAGATGTCTAAATTCCAATGAAAAGGACTACACTTTCTTTTCTAGCAGACATAGGTCTTACTCTAGAATTGATTATTTCATGGTGGACAGGTCCCTTCTCACTAAAATACACAAAGCCCAAATCCAAAATATAACTTGGTCTGATCATGCACCAATAATCCTTGAATTAATCAATGGCCCAATTTTCAACAACTCCAGAATCTAGAGAAACAATTCATTCCTCTACGCAAAAGAGAGGGACATGTCCATAATGAAAAACAAACTAAAGGAATTTTTTGAATTTAACAACGATAAAGAAACTTCATTAGCGAATGTATGGTGTTCTCACAAAGCTTATGCTAGAGGGCTGTTAATCCAGCTAGCGGCTAGAGACAAAAGGGAAAAAAACAAAAAGATAACCGAGTACTCTCGGAAAATAGCAGAATTAGAAAAAATACACAAAATGGACCCCAAGAACAATGCTATACACCAACAATTAAACAACCAAAGAAACAAACTCAGGAACATATTGATAAGCAATCAAGACAAATACCTGAAAAAACTTAAAATAAACTACTATTCACCAATTAATAGAGCAGGGAAACTATTGGATAACATACTTCGCACAAGACAAAATAAACATAAAATATTAAAATTAAATCACCATAGAACCAACAAAACCCTTTATGACCCACAAGAAATAGCTGATGCATTTGCAGACTTGTACAAAGACCTATACAACCTCAAAGAGGACATTACAACACCTCAACCCACTACAGCAAAAATTAGCGAATTATTAAGTAGTATTTCTCTACCAAAATTAGATCCCCACATACTAGCCAAACTTAACCTCCCAATTACAGAGGAGGAAATCACCAAGGTAATCCACTCTTTACCGCTACATAAAACTCCAGGAATCAATGGACTATGCAGCGAATATTACAAAACATTTGGATCCATACTCACACCCTTTCTCACCGAAATGTACAATGAATCTATCACTAATAAGGAATTTCCTAAGGAAATGTTAAAGGCAATCATTGTTACTATCCCAAAACCAGACAAAGACTCAACTTCCCCCCAAAACTATAGACCAATCTCTTTACTCAATTCAGATGTTAAGATCTATGCAAAAATTATAGCGAATCGGTTGTTAGAACTAACACCAGCACTTATCAACCCAGACCACGTTGGTTTTGTAAAGGGAAAACAAGCCACAGATAGCACCAGGCGAATGATCAATTTAATAAACCATTCAGAAAACTGTTGAACCCCTTCTCTGCTTCCGGCCTTAGATGCAGAGAAGGCATTTGACAGGATCCACTGTTACCTCTCAGAATCCTTAAAGAGCTATGGCCTTACAGGCTTCATACATGAGGCCATAATGTCATTATACACACACCCGTCAGCTAAAGTAATTATCTCAGGATCCATCTCCAAATCTTTTAATATAACTAATGGTACAAGACAGGGCTGCCCCTTATCACCCATAGTATTTTCTCTGGCCATTGAACATTTAGCGGAACTGATCAGATCCAACGATAAGATCACAGGAATCACAGTAGGTGACCAAAAACATAAAATCTGACTTTTTGCAGATGATATAATCTTAACACTAACCAACCCCTTGCAATCACTACAAGAAGCCCAGAAGACTCTGGAAACATTTGGAAAAATTTCTTACTATAAAATTAACGAAAAAAAATGCTTTGTCCTACCCATGAATATCCCCAGGGAAGTAATCACATACCTAAAATCCTACACCAACTACAATTGGGACTCTTCGGAAATAAAATATTTAGGAATCAAACTCACCTTCCCCACGAAAAATGTATATAACGTTAACCACCCTAACCTTCTGAATGAAATTAAAAAAGACGCCCAGAACATTCAAAAGACACATCTGTCATGGATAGGTAGAATGGCAGCATTTAAAATGCAATCTCTACCTAAAATATTATACATATTTGGATCTCTGCCTATTCCAATTCCTCAGAAATTTTTCAAGCAAATCAACAAAATAATTAGAGAAATCATTTGGAATGGGAAAAAACCAAGAATTGCAATATCCATATTGAACCTCACCAGAATCAATGGGGGTATGAATCTACCCGATATTCAAAAGTACTATTATGCCTCCTTGCTGGACCAATGGAAATATTGGACTAAACATCCAGATGATAAGACTTGGCTATCTATAGAGAGAGAATACACGGAAAAAGGCAACCTATTATCATTAACCATAGCTTTTCTCAACTTAACTAAAATAGTTATACCTAAGCTAATAACTATTAAAGCTACTCTAACAGCCATTAAACAATTAAATACACAATTTCACAATTATAATGTACTAAAAAGAATCCCTTTACCTATAAACGTACTACAATACGCCAAATCTAGAATATCTACTAAAGAATGGCTCAAGCAAGGATTACATTTTTTTGACTCACTTAATAAGACTGACAAATCCCTCATATGTTACAAGTTACAAAAATCCAAACATAACAAGGAGTTCAATCCAGAAAAGGAATGGATGGTCCCCACCCCAATATGGGACTTCAATTTTAACCTTAGGTACACTAACCAGAAAGGTATTACTTTCTTTTACAATATCCTATCTCGACAGCCTAAAAAATGTAAAAACCCCAATTTTCTAAAATGGGAGAAAGATCTAGGTCAAACCTTAAGTTCAGACAGTTGGAACAAAAGCCCTTCTTATAGGTAATAAAGCCTCTTCCTGCATCGAACACTGGGACAATTTTCAAAAAATAATCAATAGATGGTATCTCACGCCCTGTAGAATTGCTAAAATATATCCTACTGCCTCGGCACTATGCTGGAGATGTAGTAGTTTTGGATCATTACTCCATATGTTATGGGAGTGTAAAAATCTTTTGAGCATTTGGAACTCAATTTCCATGTTCATTTCTTAATAAATTAACACCAGCAATGGCCTTATTAAACATCAATCTTGACATAGATCTGAAAAATTATAGAACAGTGGTTGCTAATATACTTATTGCAGCTAGACTATCTATTACTAAAGACTGGAAATCACCTAATGCTCCGAACCTCTCAGTCGTAGTAATAAGGCTCAATAACCAAGCCCATTACAAAATGATGCTGGCCCATAAAAATTATAAAATTAATACTTACAAATAAAAATGGCAAACTTGGATTGTTCATCCTAAAGTTTCCTTAAATTTGAAACAAAACCTATAATATCAAGGTCTATCAGTTGCAGAATCCCCCTCTTAATTATCTTTTTGAATTATACCAGAATCCTTAGATGCGGTTCTGCCATGTTCCATATTAAGACAAAACAAGAGGTGGTGCCTATAGTTTAAAACCCTTGTTTACAGTTTGCTCCCATTGGGGTAAATTAGGGTTTTGTCCGCGTCACTGGATAAACTATGGCTCTACCTCTTTGTACTACTATGAGTACATTATGTCTCTTTATTAAAGCTATCAAATACTGTCTATCTACCCAATGTTTAAGTTCTCTATTGGTGTTGGGTGTAAATGAAGTACATTGTAAGCCTATTTAAATGTACAAACTATGTATAACATCTGAACTTATGAAAATTCAATAAAAATGTTAAAGTTTAAAAAAAAATATATTCAGTGATTGGCACCATAGCTTGTAGACTCTACAATTTACACAAGGACCAAATAATGTACACTAATTAGTTTTGTTTTTTACCAAAGATATGTAGCAATATAAATTTTGGCCAAAATTGAAGAAGAAAAATTACTAATTTGCAAAATTTTATAACAGAAACTAAGAAAAATTAATTTTTTTACAACATTTTCGGTCTTTTTTTAATTATAGCACAAAAAATAAAATTTCATATGGGTACTGGTTGTTAAGGGGTTTAAGTGCCCAGTGGTCAAGTGGTTAAATACTCTGAGTCAGCCCAATCCAGGAGGAGTAGTGTTGGGTGGAAGTCTGGAGATGTAGCGGAGGTGCTGTGGAGCAGGCCCCTACCCAGGAGGTCGCCTCAATCTGGGGAGGTGACCTTGGGGTCTGGGGGTTCAGGTGCAGCCAGGAAGGAGAGTGATTCCTGGAGCCGCACAGGAGGAACAGGAGAACAGCGGAGGTGCTACAGGAGGAGAGAGACTTTAAAGTCTTCACCGGTGCAATGAGTGATGGTCCCTGAGACTGGAGGATAAATGCTGGAGGAGGCTGGGAGAGGAATGGTGGACAGTCGGTGGGAGCCTTAGGAGCCAGTCAGGGAAAGGAGAGGCACTGAGGAAAAGCAGGTCGATGGGACCTGGAAGAGGACGGGCTGGGAGTTGTAGTCCGTCAAAGGCCCGGTTAGCACTGAAGTATGTTGCTGCACATTCAGGGCCCTGGCCTGTAATGGGTGTTCCTGAGGTCCTGCTGAAATAGGGTACTCCTCACCATGCGCTAACTGCGGCAAATTTATAGAGAAGCCTGATAATTTTTCCTTGAGGCTGGAAACTAAGTTCTGAGCTGGAGAGAAGCAAAGAAGTGTAAAACTGTGCAGAGAGAGAACTGTAAGAGAAACAGTCAGCAAGTGAAGTGCTGGAGAGTTGAGAGGAGCAATAGTCTGCAGGGGGAGAGTCTGCAGTGAAGTGCACATATACTGGACTGTATATGGAATCCTTGTACCATATTTCTTGGGCATCCCACAGTCATCCCTTATCCCCATCTAAGTTATTTCCCCTAAACAAAACAACAAAAACCACAACCAGCCTGGTCAGTGTCTCCGGATGTGTGAGATATGGTGCGATTGAGGTCAGCTATCAGGTGAACCACTACTACCAGCCACTCTCAAGGAAACACATGGCTACAAGTGGAAGTTCCACTTTTGAGTGAAACTCCGTTTTAATTGAAAATACATTAAAACCATTATTAGCAGACTTAAAAACAACATAACTTAATTAACATAATTAACCCTGCCATTTGTAGCAGAATGGGAGAATTATTTGGGCTCCTCGTTCTAGGAAGACAATTGGAAGAAGTGTTTTCTTTTTACCCATACGCTCTCTATGTCTTTCTTTTATCAGGAAAAAAGCTATAAGCTAATGTCTCTATTGTATAGGGCCCTGGATATATTGCGCCGCGGATACAGTATCTCACAAAAGTAAGTACACCCCTCACATTAGTGTAAATATTTTATTCTATCTTTTCATGTGACAACACTGAAGAAATGACACTTTGCTACAATGTAAAGTAGTGAGTGTACAGCTTGTATAACAGTGTAAATTTACTGTCCCCTCAAAATAACTCAACACACAGCCATTAATGTCTCAACCGCTGGCAACAAAAGTAAGTACACCCCTAAGTGAAAATGTCTAAATTGTGCCCAAAGTGTCAATATTTTGTGGGGCCACCATTATTTTTCAGCTCTGCCTTAACCCTCTTGGGCATGGAGTTCACCAGAGCTTCACAGGTTGGCACTGGAGTCCTCTTCCCCTCCTCCATGACGACATCACGGAGCTGGTGGATGTTAGAGACCTTGGGCTCCTCTATCTTCCATTTGAGGATGCCCCACAGATGCTCAATAGGGTTTAGATCTGGAGACATGCTTGGCCAGTCCATCACCTTTACCCTCAGCTTCTTTAGCAAGGCAGTGGTCGTCTTGGAGGTGTGTTTGGGGGCATTATCATGTTGGAATACTGCCTGTGGCCCAGTCTCCGAATGGAGGGTATAATGCTTGCTTCAGCATGTCACAGTACATGTTGGCATTCATGGTTCCCTCAATTAACTGTAGCTCCCCAGTGCCAGCAGCACTCATGCAGCCCCAGACCATGACACTCCCACCACCATGCTTGACTGTAGGCAAGACACAGTAAATTTACACTGTTATACAAGCTGTACACTCACTACTTTACATTGTAGCAAAGTGTCATTTCTTCAGTGTTGTCACATGAAAAGATAGAATATAATATTTACAAGAATGTGAGGGGTGTACTTACTTTTGTGATAAACTGTATATCCCTGTTCCTCAAACATTGTTGGTGTTGGCTGGTGTTGTTCATAAGAAGCTGGCACTTACCTTCATACCCCATGGAGCTGCCTCAAGATTAACCAGTTTTGGCAGGGAGACTGCATATACAGTACATCTATGTGTATTTTCAGTTGTCCAAGCTGTCCTTGAAATAACTCTTTTGTCAAGGATTTCTGAATCTATCTCTGAAATTAAGAAAGGTATCCTTCTGCGCTGGCTATTGGTGGTCAAAGTTGTAATTTCCCATCACTGGAAATCGGCTTCACTCTTAGAATGGGTCCAGGTTCTTAACAACATAATTGCAATGGAGACTTTAGTAGCAGAACACAGTGCAGATCCTGAAAAAATGAACACTACCTGGACATGCTGGCAGGCATATAGCTGATTTTCAAGCTCTCTGTAACTAACTTAGGACCCTTACTTACTCTTATACGTACAGTATGTCTTCAGGCGCTTCTCTATTATTATTATTATTATTATACAGGATTTATATGGTGCCAACAGTTTGCGCAGCGCTTTACAACATGGAGGCAGACAGTTCAATTACAATACAATACTGGAGGAATCAGAGGGCCCTGCTCATTAGAGCTTACAATCTAGAAGGGAGGGTAGAGAGGGAAAAAGGGTAATAACTGTGGGGGATGAGCTGATGGAGAAAATGAGAATACAGTTAGGTGTGGGTAAGATGGGCTTCTCTGAAGAGAAGGGTTTTCAGGGATCTTCTAAAAGCTAATAGAATAGAAGATAATCGGACAGTTTGGGGTAAGGCGTTTCATAGCATTGGAGAGGCTCTAGAGAAGTCCTGGAGGCGAGCATGGGAGGAGGTGATGAGGGAGCTAGAGAGCAGGAGGTCTTGAGAAGAACGAAGCGAACGATTAGGTTGGTATTTAGAGACCAGGTTGGTGATGTAACTTGGGGCTGAGCTGTGGATGGCTACACAACTCATCCTACTTCTCTAAATTTCTACACCTTGTTTGCAAAGCAAGTCCTAGCATCCTTTTATTCTGGTCTTAACCATGTCTGGGTCCCCCTGGGTTACATGGGGGTCCACATTTGTTTTCTTTTTCCTTTTTTTCTTGGCTATTTTAGTTGTTGTTAAACTGTATTGTATTCTGTGGATGTTGACATTCTATTTCTCAAAGCCTCTTTAGGAGTCCTAGTTACCCGCCAATAACTGGTTTACCTGTACAATGTGAATCAGCAGTTTATTTATTTAACAGAAGTGCCCTACAGTGCCCATCAGTAAGTGTTCATCAGTGTCCTACAGTTCTCATCAGTGCCCTACAGTGCCCCTCATGAGTATTCATCAGTGCCCTACAGTGTTCATTACTGCCTTACAGTGCCCATCACTGTCCTACAGTGCCAATCAGTGAGTGCTCATCAGTGCCCTACAGTGCCTATCAGTGAGTGCTCATCAGTGCCCTACAGTTCTCATCAGTGCCCTACAGTGTCCATTAGTGCCCTACAGTGCCTATCAGTGAGTGCTCATCAGTGCCCTACAGTGCCTATCAGTGAGTGCTCATCAGTGCCCTACAGTTCTCATCAGTGCCCTACAGTGTCCATCAGTGTCCTACAGTGCCTATCAGTGAGTGCTCATCAGTGCCCTACAGTGCCTATCAGTGAGGGCTCATCAGTGCCCTACAGCGCCTATCAGTGAGTGTTCACCAGTGCCCTACAGTTCTCATCAGTGCCCTACAGTGTCCATCAGTGAGTGTTCACCAGTGCCCTACAATGTTCATTGGTGCCTTGCAGTGCCCATCAGTGCCCTACAGTGCTCATCAGTCAGTGTTAGTGCCCTACAGTGTCCATCGGTGTCCTATAGTGTCCATCAGTGCCCTACAGTTTTCATCAGTGCCCTACAGTGCCCATTAGTGAGTGTTCATCAGTGCCCATCAGTGCCCTACAGTGCTCATCAGTGAGTGTTCATTAGTGCCCTACAGTGTCCATCAGTGCCCTACAGTGTCCATCAGTGCCCTACAGTTCTCATCAGTGCCATACAGTGCCCATCAGTGAGTGTTCATCAGTGCCCTACAGTGTCCATCAGTTCCCTACAGTGCCCATCAGTGCCCATCTGTGAGTGTTCATCAGTGCCCTACAGTGCTCATCAGTGCCCCACAGTGTCCATCAGTGCTTATCAGTGCCCTACAGTGCTCATCAGTGCCCCACAGTGTCCATTAGTGCTCATCAGTGCCCTACAGTGCTCATCAGTGCCCCACAGTGTCCATCAGTGCTTATCAGTGCTCATCAGTGTCCCATGGTGTCCTTCAATGCTTATCAGTGCCCTACAGTGCTCATCGGTGGGTGTTCATCAGTGCCCTACATTTCTCATCAGTGCCCTACAGTGCCCATCAGTGAGTGTTCATCAGTGCCCTACAGTGTCCATCAGTGCTCTACAGTGCCCATAATTGAGTGTTCATCAGTGCCCTACAGTGCCCATCAGTGAGTGTTCATCAGTGCCCTACAGTGTCCATCAGTGCCCTACAGTGCCCATCAGTGCCCTACAGTGCTCATCAGTGAGTGTTCATCAGTGCCCTACAGTGTCCATCAGTTCCCTACAGTGCCCATCAGTGCCCTACAGTGCCCATCAGTGAGTGTCCATCAGTGCCCCATGGTGTCCATCAGTGCTTATCAGTGCCCTACAGTGCTCATCAGTGCCCCACAGTGTCCATTCATGCTTACCAGTGCCCTACAGTGCTCATCAGTGCCCCACAGTGTCCATCAGTGCCCTACAGTGCTCATCAGTGCCCCATGGTGTCCATCAGTGCTTATCAGTGCCCTACAGGGCTCATCAGTGAGTGTTCATCAGTACCCTGCAGTGTTCATCAGTGCCCTACAGTGCCCATCAGTGCCCTGCAGTGCTCGTCAGTGAGTGTTCATCAATGCCCTACAGTGTCCATCAGTTCCCTACAGTGCCCATCAGTGCCCTACAGTGCCCATCAGTAAGTGTTCATCAGGGCCCTACAGTGTTCATCAGTGCTCCACAGTGTCCATCAGTGCTTATCAGTGCCCTACAGTGCTCACCAGTGCCCCACAGTGTCCATTCGTGCTTATCAGTGCCCTACAGTGCTCATCAGTGCCACACAGTGTCCATTCATGCTTATCAGTGCCCTACAGTGCTCATCAGTGCCCCACAGTATCCATCAGTGCTTATCAGTGCCCTACAGTGCTCATGAGTGCCCCATGGTGTCCTTCGATGCTTATCAGTGCCCTACAGTGCTCATCAGTGAGTGTTCATCTGTGCCCTACAGTGCTCATCAGTGCCCCATAGTGTCCATCAGTGCTTATCAGTGCCCTACAGTGCTCATCAGTGCCCACTAGGGCTGCCTCATCACTGCAGCTTATCAGTGCACATTAGTGTCCATCAGTGCCCATCAGTGCAGGTCAGTGGTGCTTATGAGTGTCCATCAGTGCTCCCTCATCACTGCATGTCAGGGCCTCAAGAAATTAGATAGGCCATCGGTACATCAGGTGTGATATATTTTCAGTGATTGGCACCATAGCTTGTAAATTCCACACAGGCCAAATAACTGTTTTGGGTTATTGTTGCTAAAGAAATGTAGCAGTATAAATGTTGTTCAATATGTATAAAGAAAAAATACTTATTTGCAAAATGTTATAAGAGAAACTAAGAAAAATGTATTTTCCCCAAAATTTTCAATCTTTTTTTTGTTCATAGCGCAGAAATTAAAAACCCAGCAGTGATTAAATACCTCCAAAGAAAGGCTCTAGTCGTGTGAAAAAAGTGATGAAAATGTCATATGGGTACAGTGTTGCATGACTAAGTAATTGTCATTCAAAGTGTGAGAGCACTGAAAGCTGAAAATTAGCCTGGGCGTGAAGGGAGTATAATTGCCCAAAAGGCAAGTGGATAAACATTTCCCCATTCTATCCAAAAAAAAATAGTTTTTGGCTACCTGTTTACAGTAGTTTCTGTTGTCTTTATACAGGAGATTCCATACAATTGTCATAACTTTTTTTCTTCAAATTTTTTAGGTGATTTTCAGGTTCGGGGGCTGACAGTTACTGGGAAAGATGTTCCTATTGAAGCTCTTAGAGGAGAAGATGTCACCATCCCTTGTCTGCTGTCCGGTGTCCCAATACCTCTGAATCTACAGGAAGTATCAGTTGTCTGGACACAAAGATTACAAAATGGAACTGAATATGAAGTTTATAGTTTTCGTGGTTCCCACCATCAATCATGGAGACCTGGATCTCACATGAATGACAGAGACCTCCAACAAGGCAACGCCAGTCTATCTATACCCAACAATCAGATCACAGATGAAGGGGAATATCGCTGCTTTGTTATTGTAACTCCTGATGCTGGGTCCACTACGTCTACTCTGCATGTATCAGGTACACGGTAAAATTAGCAAATTTACATCACAATCTGTGCAGCACTCAAATATCACTAAATATAAAGCTCTTAATAATATCCCACAGAATTACTGTATATAGTAATAGTGTTTTTCAAAGATATACATTATCTCACAAAAGTAAGTACACCCCTCACATTTTTGTAAATATTTTATTCTATCTTTTCATGTGACAACACTGAAGAAATGACACTTTGCTACAATGTAAAGTAGTGAGTGTACAGCTTGTATAACCCTCTTGGGCATGGAGTTCACCAGAGCTTCACAGGTTGCCAATGGAGACCTCTTCCCCTCCTCCATGACGACATCACGGAGCTGGTGGATGTTAGAGACCTTGCGCTCCTCCACCTTCCATTTGAGGATTCCCCACAGATTCTCAATAGGGTTTAGGTCTGGAGATGCTTGGTCAGTCCATCACCTTTACCCTCAGCTTCTTTAGCAAGGCAGTGGTCGTCTTGGAGGTGTTTGGGGTCGTTATGTTGGAATACTGTCCTGCGGCCCAGTCTCTGAAGGGAGGGGAAGCTCTGCTTCAGTATGTCACAGTACATGTTGGCATTCATGGTTCCCTCAATGAACTGTAGCTCCCCAGTGCAGGCAGCACTCATGCAGCCCCAGACCATGACATTCCCACCACCTTGCTTGACTGTAGGCAAGACACACTTGTATTTGTACTCCTCACCTGGTTGCCGCCACACAAGCTTGACACCATCTGAACCAAACAAGTTTATTTTGGTCTCATCAGACTACAGGACATGGTTCCAGTAATCCATGTCCTTAGTCTGCTTGTCTTCAGCAAACTGTTTGTGGGCTTTCCTGTAACTATTTACAAAAATGTGAGGGATTTTAATAATTTTTGAGAGATACTGTATATACCGAATATATCCCTTCTATTAAATCTTTTTTTGCGCATTCACAAATTTTCAAAGTCTGTAATCTTGTTCCAATTTGAAAATGATCTTGCTTACACAAAGACCGTCACCCAAAATGATCAGAAATGTGCTCACTTTTTAACATAGACCTCTAGATTATAGGAGGTCAGATACCACTTTATTTACATAAAAATACCCAAACCAATTCTTTCCTCTTTATTTATGTGTTAATCTCCACTGTTCACCAGTGATCCAGGGTTCATAAGCAGTTAATCGTTCCTCGACCGGCTACCACATATTTACTGCGGCAGTGTGGCGCTGTCTTGCGAATCGCCGTATATAAGCGGTGATTCACGCGTGTGCAACTAAGGGGAGAGAGCACTCTGGAGGAGTGTGCCCGCGGCTCGGGTGCACCCGATGTCAACCAGCAAGCTGCAATGACCTTCCAGAGGGAAAGAACGGGGAACCGCCGATGTAAACACGGCAGTTCCCCACTCTGTCAGGCTGCATGTAAGAGATTCACTGATCTCTGTCACTGGGATCACTTAGATCTCTTATGCCCCTGGCAGCCCAGCCCCCTCACAGTTAGAACACGGCTAGGGAACACAGTTACCCCCAGAGCGCCCCCTGCAGGTTAACCCCTTCACTGCCAATGACATTTATACAGTAATCAGTGGACATTTAAATTTCTGATCGCTGCATAAATGTCATTGGACCAAAAAAGTATCAAAAATGTCCGACATGTCCGCTGCAATATCACAGTCCCGATAAAAATCGCAGATCACCGCCATTACTAGTAAAAAAACAAAAAACAAGGAAAAACGGCAGAAATTAATTCTCATGGTTCGCCAATTGCGATTTTTTTTTTACCAAAAATATGAGGAAGAATATAAATCGGCCAAAACCGATGAATACATTTGTTTTTTTTATATTTTTTTTGGATTTGTATTTTAGCAAAAAGTAAGAAATATTGGGGTTTTTTTTGCAAAATTGTCGCACTTTTTTGTTTATTGCGGTGATCAGAAATGCCGCAGAGGCGATCAAATACCACCAAAAGAACGCTCTATTTGTGGGAAAAAAAGGACGCAAACTTAATTTGGGTACAAAGTCGCACGACCGCGCAATTGTCAGTTAAAGCGACGCAGTGCAGAATCGCAAAAAGTGCTCTGGTCCTACAGTGGGAAATCCTTCCGGGGCTGAAGTGATTAAGCAAAAAAAAAAACACACATAGTACTCATCGTTTTCAAAACAATACGTAAATTAGACAAAATTCAAAATGCTCACAAAATGTTTTTGAAGAAAACACTGGTGCAATTTGTGCTCAAAATACTACATATATGGGTTGATTTACTAAAACTGGAGCACACAGAATCTGGTACGTCTGTGCATATCAGCTTCTAGCTTCAGCTTGTTCAGTTAACCTCCCTGGCGGGATGATTGTCAGATTTTTGGTGCTGAAAGCGGTACGATTATTTTGCATGGAAATTTGGTGTTTTATATTGTAGGCCTGTAATTCTTAGGAATAACTCACTTAAATCTGTCCAAACAACAGTCTAGTAGACATACCGGGTATGAAAAAGTTTGAAACATGAAATCATAAATTATAATATAATAAATAACTATAAATAATTATCAAAAATAATAATATAATAATAATAAAATGTATTCAATAATTTAATCAAATTTAAAACACTGAAATTTGCTCAGTTGCAGAATTGTCGCTGTCGTCACTTTCAGTTTCTGATGATAAATTTCCCCAAAAATCAGTATCACTCAATTCTGAAAATGATTCTTATTTACTATTGGTGTTTTCTAGCTGATCCAAAACCACTTTTGACGTAAAGGGGCACTTTTTGGTTGCTATGGACATTTTCATGTTTCCAGGCAGAAAGAATGGCCTATATAATATAAAAGTGCATGCAGGGCTCTGGGCAAACCACTAGGGGCAAAGGGGATGTGAAATGTTTTCATACAGTAATGTAATTTATAAGATTACAGTTTACTGTATGTATGCTGTGTGTTTCACATTTTGAATTTCCCGCCGGGCGCCGTCCCCGTGCGACGTGATGCTTGCAGGGAACGGAGCCCGGCACACAGAGGCATCGGGCGGAGGACAGACACGCTGACAAGGTGAGTAACATTGCCTGGATCCAGCGATGCAATCCCGAGTGTGGCTCGGGGTTACCGCTAATGGTACTGAAATTCCACCCCGAGCCACACTCGGGATTACCGCCAGGGAGGTTAAGCTTTGACAATAAAACCTGGAAGCCTATTGCTTTCTATGCAGACCTGCAGCAGATTCTGTGTGCACCAGTTTTAGTAAATCGCCCCCACAGTGTCTACAAGTGCCTCTCCTGGTAAATAAAGTATGCCCACTGGATATGAATGATTTTGAGGTCTAATACCACTTTTAAATACTCTTATAACATACACTATATGACCAAAAGTATTGGGACACCTGCCTTTACACTCACTTGAACTTTAATGGCATCCCAGTCTTAGTCCGTAGGGTTCAATATTGAGTTGGCCCACCCTTTGCAGCTATAACAGCTTCATCTCTTCTGGGAAGGCTGTCCACAAGGTTTAGGAGTGTCTATGGAAATGTTTGACCATTCTTCCAGAAGAGCATTTGTGAGGTCAGGCACTGATGTTGGACGAGAAGGCCTGGCTCGCAGTCTGCGTTCTAATTCATCTCAAGGGTGTTCTATCGGGTTGAGGTCAGGACTTTGTGCAGGCCAGTCAAGTTCTTCCACCCCAAACTCGCTCATCCATGTCTTTATGGACCTTGCTTTGTGCACTGGTGAGCAGCTATGTTGGAACAGGAAGGGTCCATCCCCAAACTCTTCCCACAAAGCTGGGAGGATGAAATTGTTCAAAATGTCTTGTAATGCTGAGGCCTTAAGAGTTCCCTTCACTGGAACTAAGGGGCCAAACCCAACCCCTGAAAAACAACCCAACGCCATAATCCCACTCCACTAAATGAACACCTTCAGGATGAATTAGAGCAAAGACCGCGAGCCAGGCCTTCTCATCCAACATCAGCCTCTGACCTCACAAATGCGCTTCTGGAAGAATGGTCAAACATTTCCATAGACACTCCTAAACCTTGTGGACAGCCTTCCCAGAAGAGTTGAAGCTGTTATAGCTGCAAAGAGTGACCCAACTCAATATTGAACCCTACGGACTAAGACTGGAATGCCACTAAAGTTCATGTGCGTGTAAAGGCAGGCGTCCCAATACTGTTGACAATATATTGTATTTCCACACCGTGCCTTCATCACATATACAGTATATACACATCAGATGCCTCCAGCGATCATACAACCTCAGCAGTTAAACAGAAAGAAACTCATAGTACTCACTGTTTTACAATCTTTATATTCCAAGGGTTAAAATACAAAAAAAAATAAAAATAAATAAACCAGACAAACAAGCATATTTACCAATCTTTGCAGCAGGGTCTCTACTGTGAATACGTTTTTTCACACACTACCGTGGTGAGATTACAAAAGGCTGTATTCTGCCTTAATTAATAATGGCCAATCTTGACCTAATCAGAGGGTCCCTGATGAAAGGAGTGAGGGACTTTATTTAGAACTTTATATTTAGTAAAAATTGGGTGCTGCACTGATTTGCTATTTTTATTTTGTTCTGTGTGTAATTCACAGTGTGCGCTAGCAGCGTAGGGGGAGGGAATTATAGCACAGCTGCATGGGAAATATATTTTATTTTATTTTATTACAGGTACTTATATAACGCCATCAATTTACACAGCACTTTACATATACATTGTACATTCACATTAGTTCCTGCCCTCAAGAAGCTTACAATCTAAAGTCCCTAACTCACATTCATACATACACATTATTTTAATTATTAGGTACATCGTGATCATCGCAAGAAAAAAAGAAAAGAAAAGTGCATCAGAAAAACCTGATAAGATATCTATTTATAATATGAAGAGAAACAGAAGGCGCGCGGACCTAGTGCATTATCCTCAAACAAAAATATTTATTAAAGTACAAAGGTAGGTATCATACGCACAAACAAAGACTTGATAAAAGCATGTCTTATTGGTCCTCCACATGAATATGTCACATGGGGCTACCTGTCACGATCCTGGTGGTGGAGTCTGGTTTGTGCAGGGAACAACCTCTCTTACTATCCTGATTCGGGAACCCTTGCAGGTGGGAACAGGAGGCTCGGGATTGCAGGATGGCACGAGGGCTAGACTGGTTGCAGATACAAGCAAAGTAGGCTCTTTCCAAGGCTCGTGCGGAGATGGTAGAGTGGTGTTACTGGCTGGGTCGGCAACGGTCAGGCAAGGCAGTACAGAAGGAGCAGGCAGTAGAGTAGTCAGGCACAGGCAGGGTCGTTAGCAGGCGGGCAGCATGGTACACAAGGAGCAGGCAGGAGAGTGGTCATGGACAAGCTGAGGTCAGTGCAAGCAGAAAGCAAGGATAATCAGGTCAAGCCGCGGTCGCAGGAACAGGAAACACACAGATTCAGATTGCTGGGGACATGGGATACGCTGTAGAAAGGACAGCGCCAGCTGTCTGCTGCTGTCCAACTTAAATAAGTTGTCTGGCACCAACGCCTGCTGCGTGCACACCCATGTGGGCACTTGCCATGTGCACACGTAGCTACGCAGAGGAATAGCTTTCTGCTTTCTGCTTATGTTTTCAGGCTGTGTTTCCTGACATTGCCCCCCCCTCCCCAAGGGGCAGCCTCCGGATGCCCAGGCGGGCCATCTTAACAGAGTGACTTCTTCAGAACACTTTAACACATTCCTCAACATGGATGTTGTCTTCGGGCTCCCAAGAACTCTCTTCGGGGCCATAGCCCCTCCATTTAATCAGGTACTGGATGCTGTTACCCCTCCTCCTGCAGTCCAGAATGGATTCCCCCTCAAATTCCTCTCTCCCATTTATTAATATTGGCTCCGGTGGGTTGGTGCTTCGTCCTGTAAAGGGGTCCAGGACTACAGTCTTTAACAGGGTTACGTGGCAGACCAGATGAATTCGTAGTGTATTGAGAAGCTTGAGTTCATAGGCCACTCTGTTAATTCTTCTTTGGCCATCTGTCTTTCACCTCAGCCCCTTGTAAATCAGCCAAGAAGTCTGAGCCCCAAGTCATGCAGCAGTCTCTTATGCTTTTTGATGACTCTGCTGGTGTGCTTTCCGTGGGCCCTGCCCCAGAAGTGGGAAACATTGAGTGCGCCGATGCCCAACCACTTCTGTTGCAGGATGAGGACATGAAAACACCAGCGCAGCACATTTCTGATGATGACGAAACACAGGTGCCAACTGCTGCAGCTTGCCTCAGTGTGCAGACTTGCAAGGAGGGCAGTGGTGAAGGGTGGGTGGAAGATGATGTGGAGGATGATGAGGTCCTAGACCCCACATGGAATGAAGGTCATGCGAGTGACGTGTCCAGTTTGGAGGAAGAGGTGGTGGTCGCACAGAGGCACCAGCACAGCAAAAGAGGAAGCAGGTTGCAAAAGCGGAGCGACCGTCCCCTAGACAGTACGCCTGCTACTACCCACCGCACCCAGGGACCTAGCACACCAAAGGCAGCTCAAAGGCGTTCCCCGGCTTGGCAGTTCTTCAGACAATGTGCTGACGAGAAGACACGAGTGGTTTGCACGCTGTGGAATGAGAGCCTGAAGCGAGGCATAAATGTTCTAAACCTGAGCACAGCCTGCATGACCAGGCATCTAAATTCAAAGCACGGGCTGCAGTGGAATAAGTTTCTCAAAATCCAAGAAAGGTCTCGGCCTCCTCCTGCTTCCTCTTCTGCTGCTGCCTCGGCCTCTTCCTCCACCTCTACAGTGCCAGTGTCACCTGCCACCCAGTAAACAGATGATGTGACAGAAATGACACCATGTCCGCCACCATCCCCAAGCATTTCCACATGGTCCCATGGAAGCTTACAGCTCTCCATCTCCCAAACACTGGAGAGAAAGCGGATCCCTGGCCCTGAATGCCATCATTTCAAAATTCCTGGCCTTGGAAATGCTGTCATTCCCTCTGGTGGACACGGACAGTTTTAAAAACCTGATGGCGGTGTCTGTCCCACAGTATGTGGTTCCCAGCTGCCACTACTTTTCCAGGCGAGCCATCCCGTCCCTGCACAAGCAAGTCGGGGACGACATCAAGTGTGCACTGCACAACACCATCTGTGGCAAGGTCCACATAACCACTGATACATGGACCAGTATGCACGGGCAGGGACGCTATATCTCGCTAACTGCACACTGGGCAAATGTAGTGGCGGGTGGGCCTGACACGGCTAGCCGTTTGGCGCATGTCCTTCCACCACCGAGGATTGCAGGGCATTTCTCTTTGCCTCCTGTTGCCTCCTCCTCCTACTGCACTTCCTCCTCCTCTACCACCTCCTCATCCGCTCAGCGTAACACCTTCACCACCAACTTCAGCACATCCAGGGGGAAACGACAACAGGCTGTTCTAAAACTGATATATTTGGGTGATAAAACCCACACTGCGCAGCAGCTGTGGATGGGCATTGAACAACAGACCAATGAGTGGTTGTTGCCACTGAGCCTCAAGCACGGCCTGGTGGTGTGCGACAATGGCCGAAATCTCGTAGCGGCTCTGGGCCGAGCCCGTTTGACGCACATCCCTTGCCTGGCTCATGTGCTGAATTTGATGGTGCAGAAATTTCTAAAAAACTACCCAGATATGTCAGAGCTGCTGTAGAAAGTGTGGGCCGTCTATGCACGCTTTCGGCGTTCTCACCCTGCTGCTGCTCGCCTGTCTGCGCTGCAGTGGAACTTCGGCCTTCCCGCTCACCACCTCCTATTCAACGTGCCCACAAGGTGGAACTCCACCTTGCACATGCTGGAGAGACTGTGTGAGCAGCAGCAGGCAATTGTAGAGTTTCAGCTGCAGCATGCACGGGTCAGTCACTCTGCGGAACAGCAACACTTCACCACCAACGAGTGGGCCTCCATGCGAGACCTGTGTACCATATTGCGGTGTTTCGAGTACTCCACCAACATGGCCAGTGCCGATGACGCTGTTCTCAGCGTTACTATCCCACTTCTATGTCTCCTTGAAAAAACACTTTGGGAGATGATGGAAGAGGATGTGGCACAGGACGAAGAGGGGTCATTTCCACGGCTATCAGGCCAATCATTCACAAGTGGCTCAGAGGGTGGGTTCCTGCACCAGCATAGGCCAGGTAAAACATTTTCAAGCCAGGGCACAGTTCTGGGGGATGAGGAGAACGAGGATGATGATGAGGAGGAGGAACTGTGTTCACAGCAGGGTGGCACCCAACGCAGCTCATGGGCATCACTGGAGTGTGACTGGGAGGGATACGGAGGACACAGATGATACACCTCCCACAGAGGACAGCTTGTCTTTGCCTCTGGGCAGCCTGGCACCCATGAGCGACTACATGCTGCAGTGCCTGCTCAACGACAGCCGAGTTGCCCACATTTTAACTTGTGCTGATTACTGGGTGTCCCTGCTGGATCCCCGTTACAAGGACAACGTGCCGTCTTTAATTCCCTCACTGGAGCGTGAGAGGAAGATGCGCGACTACAAGCGCACACTGGTAGACGCGCTGCTGAGGGCATTCCCAAAAAAAATAGGAAGAGCCAAGTGAGTAGCATTATTTGGTAACACTGACATGGCATTAGAGGTAACTGTAAGGCACTTTCGGAGTTTAGCTGTGCAGGCTCTTACGTAGTGTCCAAGTTCTCCACAGTAGAGGCACAAGTTGTTATTCCTGTGACACTGCCTCTCATCAGTAGTAAGAGAGAGATGGAGGAGCCCCAGCTGCATGGGTTCTGGCAGATCCAAAGGAGGAGATGCTTTAGGAGCGGGTAGAACTGGACTGGGGTAACTCGGTACCCGGGGTAGCATTCATGTGGGGCGTGATGAGTCCACTGATCTCTCTGCCCTACATTCCCTGAGGCGCCTATCAATTTGGATAATCAAGTTGATGAGGGCGCCCAACGGACGGGGAACCCCTACTCGGGCAAGTTCATCTTTCAGTGGCTCGGAGAGACCTAAACAAAATTAGTGACAGAGAGCAGGATCATTCCAGTCTGTGTCGGCGCTCCAGCGCCTAAATTGAGCGGCATAATCCTCTGCCGTCCGACGGCCCTGCTGGAGTGTGTGGAGTGCGGCCCCGGCAGTGGCGGTTTGATGTGAATCCTCATATAATTGGGTCATGTCGTGGAAGAACTAAGCCAGGGTAGAAACAGCCACTGCCTTTTGTTCCAGGAGGCGATGAGCCCAAGCTTACGGGTCTCCGAGCAGGAGAGAAATCACAAAGCCCACCTTAGTTGTTTCCAGAGAGAACGCGGGACTGGAGTGAAAAATAAAGCTTGCAGCATTACGGAACGCCCGGAACTTCCTGTGATCTCCAGAAAAGCGTTCGGGTGTGGGAACCTTGGGCTCAGATGGTAGCGCCACAATAGTGCGAGCAGCGAGTGGTCCAGCCCCTGGTGTGGTGGATGCAGAGATCTCCTGCACACGCTCTTCAAGCCATGTGTAACCTTCCTGTAGTTTCTTTGCAGCCTGTTTGAGGCTGGCCAAGTGCTGGCACAGTTCCTCCATGAGAGAGGGTCCCTGCACAGACTCCGCCATGGCTGTCCATTACTGTCATGATCCTGGCGGTGGAGTCTGGTTTGTGCAGAGAACAACCTCTCTTACTATCCTGATTAGGGAACTCCTGAAGGTGGGAACAAGAGACTTGGGAGTGCAGGATGGCAAGAGGGCTTCACTGGTTGCAGATACAAGCAAGGTAGGCTTCTTCCAAGGCTTGTGTGGAGATGGTAGAGTGGTGGTACAAACTGGATGGGCAATGGTCAGGCAAGGCAGTACAGAAGGAGCAGGCAGTAGAGTAGTCAGGCACAAGCCGAGGTCGGTGTAGGCAGGAAGCAAGGATAATAAGATCAAGCCGGGGTCATAGGAACAGGAAACACTCAGATTCAGATTGCTGGGGATACAGGATGCGCTGTAGAATGGACAGCACCAGCTTAAATAAGTTGTCTGGCGCCAACGCTGGCTCGCACCCATGAGCGCACCTACCGTGTGCGCACGCACTCCTGCGCACGCCTGTGCAGAGGAACAGCTGTTCTGCCTATGTTTTCAGGCTGTGTTCCCTGACACTACCTCTGTGGAGGCATAGGCTGGCTAGCGCTTGTCAGGAAGTGTTCTTTTCCTCAGAGTCTCAGAAAATAAATTAATGAAACGTGTTAGAGGCCTGTGCCCCCACAAAGGTAGTCTCACGTGATGCAGACAGGTTCATGGACTCATGTGAAGGACCAATAAGACATGGTTTTATCAAGTCTTCGTTTGTGAGTATGATACAGTATCTCACAAAAGTTTTCATGTGACAACGCTGAAGAAATGACCCTTTGCTACAATGTAGTAGTCAGTGCACCGCTTGTATAACAGTGTAACTTTGCTGTCCCCTCAAAATAACTCAACACACAACCATTCATGCCTAAACCGCTGGCAACAAAAGTGAGTACACCCCTAAGTAAAAATATCCAAATTGGACCCAATTAACCATTTTCCCTCCCCAGCGTCATGTAACTCATTAGTGTAACAAGGTCTCAGGTCTGAATGGGGAGTAGGTCTGTTAACTTTGGTGTTATTGCTCTTACGTTCTCATATTGGTCACTGGAAGTTCAAAATTGCACCTCATGGCAAAGAACTCTCTGAGGATCTGAAAAAAAGAATTGTTGCTCTACATAAAGATGGCCTAGGCTATAATAAGATTTTCAAGACCCTGAAACTGAGTTGCAGCATGTTTCCCAAGACCATGCAGCGGTTTAACAGGACAGGTTCCACTCAGAACAGGCCTCACAATGGTCAACCAAAGACGTTGAGTGCATGTGCTCAGCGTCATATCCAGAGGTTGTCTTTGGGAAATAGACATATGAGTGCTGCCAGCATTGTTGCAGAGGTTGAAGGGGTGGGGAGTCAGCCTGTCAGTGCTCAGACCATACGCCGCACACTGCATCAAATTGGTCTGCATAGCTGTTGTCCCAGAAAGAAGCCTCTTCTAAAGATGATGCACAAGAAAGCCCGCTGTTTGCTGAAGACAAGCAGACTAAGGACATGGATTACAGGAACTTGTCCTGTGGTCTGATGAGACCAAGATAAATGTATTTGGTTCAGATGGTGTCAAGCGTGTGTGGCAGCAACCAGGTGAGGAGTACAAAGACAAGTGTGTCTTGCCTACAGTCAAGCATGGCGGTGGGAGTGTCATGGTTTGGGGCTGCATGAGTGCTGCTGGGGAACTACAGTTCATGGAGGGAATCATGAATGCCAACATGTACTGTGACATACTGAAGCAGAGCCTGATCTCATCCCTTTGGGGGCCGCAGGGCAGTATTCCAACATGATAACTACGCCAAACACACCTCCAAGATGACCACTGCCTTGCTAAAGAAGCTGAGGATAAAGGTGATGGACTGGCCAAGCATGTCTCCAGACCTAAACCCTTTTGAGCATCTGTGGGGCTCCTCAAATGGAAATTGGAGAAGTGCAAGGTCTCCAACATCCACCAGCTCCGAGATGTCATCATGGAGGAGTGGAAGAGGACTCCAGTGCCAACCTGTGATGCTCTGGTGAATTCCATGCCCAAGAGGGTTAAGGCAGTGCTGGAAAATAATGATGGCCACACAAAATATTGGCACATTTGTGCCCAATTTGAACATTTTCACTCAGGGGTGTACTCACTTTTGTTGCCAGAGGTTTAGACATTAATGGCTGTGTGTTGAGTTATTTTGAGGGGACAGCAAATTTACACTGTTATACAAGCTGTACACTCACTACTTTACATTGTAGCAAAGTGTCATTTCTTCAGTGTTGTCACATGAAAAGATAGAATAAAATATTTACACAAATGTGATGGGTGTACTGACTTTTGTGAGATACTATACCCACCTTTGTATTTTAATAAATATCTGTGTTTGAGAATATTGCGCTAAGTCCACGCGCCTTCTCTTCATGTTCCAGTTTTTGGATTCCCCAGTCTGTAGAGGGCAGCGAAAAGTGCATTATCCACCATTAAGTGTCAAGGCAAAGAGCCCACAGCTGAATAGAGGCACACTACACAGCGCAGGAGATTGATTTGTGTGGTTTTATCTATTTATATTAATAGGAATAAAAAGAATTTCAAGCCCCACATCTAAGGCTCTTCATTGGATGCCACCACCACTTACAGGAAAAGGCAGAGCTTTGAAACATGTCAATGGTGGAGCAGGTGAAGGACTTGTACATGGTCATGGGATATCTGTGTTCTCATTGAGGTCATGCTGGATGGTATGGCTGTCCGGGTACAGTCTGGACTATACATCCCCACATTCCAGCTAGTAATGGGGGGGGGGGGTCCAGATACCAGATATTTTACACTTTTATACCTAATGAAGACAACTCTTTGAGAATGGCCCATACATAGTTTGCTATTCTTTTTTATTAATTTTACTATCAATAAATATGTTGCCAGCACTGTTTGGTGCACTTCACTTTTCTTTTTTCATGTTGTTGCAGTGTTCAGTATTTTCTTGTGTTCAAACTTTTTATTGAAAAATAAAGCAGTTTAACAATAGTAAAGACCAACATATCCAGACATAGTGCAGTCTAATATTAGGGTACAACAATATATAGGTCCCTAAGGTGCCACACTCCGTAGGAGGAGAAAGGGGGCAAGAAAAGGGTTGAAACACGGAGTGTGGCCAGCATTATACGTTGATGATATTTATAGCGTAACATACATAGCAAAGTGCATATTCTAGTCAGGAGAACAGCCAGCTGGTCTTTAGGTTGACTGCAAAACATTTGTTAAAAATGAGGGAGAATAGAGGAAAGGAAGGAAGAAAAGAGAAGAGATGAAGGGGGGTATAGGAAAGTGGGCTAGGCAGGGGGGGTGAGTATCGGATGAAGATCACATGATAGTCTGCATTATCTCAAGGGATTGGGAGATTGGTGGGTCGTAATTTCTATGGAAGGAGGAGATCGCTATCTAGATTCGGGGGAGAAAGTGTTTAGCCCATGGTAGCCATTGTTTTTCAAATTTGGGAATGGTGTTACGGATGGTAGCTTCAATTTTAGCGTGTATCATGGCGTTAGTGATTCTGTGTTTCATTTCGGAAAGTGAAAGGAGTGGTGATTTCCAAGCTTTCGCTATGGTTTGCTTCGCTGCCGTGGTTACTTGTAGAATAAGCTTGAATTGGTTGCGGGTGGTGTCTGGGGGTTGGAGATTAAGTAAGGCCGTGGTGGGATTAGGTGCAAGAGGGCGGCCTAGCAGGGTAGAGATAATCTTGAACACCTCATCCCAGAATTTCTGGACTATAGGGCATTCCCACCAGATGTGCAGATGTGTTCCTCTGTCTGAGCAGCCGCGAAAACAGTTTGAGGAGTAATTAGTGGAAAATTTTGCGATCCGTGCGGGCACAAGGTACCAGCGAAATAGTACCTTGTAGTTTGCCTCTGAGGCTATTACATTCTGTGAAGCTGATTTGGTGGCCAACCAGATCTCCTTCCACTCTTCAGTCGCTAATTGAGTGTGTAGGTCTGTTTCCCATTTCTGGACATATGGGAGGGATGAGTGGGTAAGGGGGTCTAGTAGGTGATTGTAGAGCAGTGAAATCAACCCTCGCATGTGGGGGTCGTGATCACAGGCGTGCTCAAAGGGTGTTTTATGGGGGGAGGAAGTGGAGGAGCGGAGACAAGGAGTATAGAAATGTTTTAGTTGGAGGTATCGAAATAGTTCAGATGATGGGAGGCTATGAGTTTCAGAAAGAGTGGGAAATGAAATAAAGCTGTCCGGGGTAGTGAAGGAGTAGGCACGGATCAAGCCAGCTGTTCGCCATTTGGAGAAGGTAGCGGGTGAGGTCCAGGCCGGATAAAAGGACGGGTTATGGAGATAAGATAGTAGAGGGTTATGAGGGGATTGTAATTTATATTTAAATTTGAGTTTATCCCACAAATGGAGAGAATGCCTAGTGATGGGGTTGCGTATAGGTTTGCGGTCTTTAGGATGTAGCCATAGAAAATTGGCTATCGAGAGGGGATCGCAGTCAGCTGATTCAAGTGAGACCCATAGAGGAGTTTCACTCGCGGCATGATATTTTGTGAGTATAGCAAGTTGAGCCGCCTGGTAGTATTTCGCATAGATTGGGAGACTCAGCCCACCTAGTGGTTTAGGGAGGTGAAGGACTGCTTTGGAGACTCTAGGTCTGGTTTTACCCCAGACGAACTTAAGGGTCTTGCGTTGAGCAATGCGCAGAAAGTGAGCGGGCACAGTTGTGGGGAGGACATGAAAAAGGTAAAGTAATTTCGGGAGGATGACCATTTTTACTGCTGTTATACGTCCTAGCCAGGAAAGGGGAAGAGATGACCATGAGGTCATAAGTTTAGTGAGGTGGGAGAGCATAGGTGGGTAGTTTGTTGAGTATAGATTTGTTGGATCAGGGGTGAGCTTGACACCCAGATAGGTCAGGGAGAGTGCGGACCATTTAAAGGGGAAAGTTGTTTGTAGGTGAGTTCGGAGAGAGTCAGATAAAGTGACATTGAGGAATTTTGATTTAGTTGGGTGAACCACTAGTCCAGAGATTGAGGCAAATTGTGAGAGGTTAGATAGAAGATTTGGGATCGAGGTGAGTGGAGATGTGAGGGATAGTAATACATCGTCTGCAAAAAGACAGAGCTTATATTCATGACCTGCGATCTCCATACCTTTGACGTCTAGGTTTTCTCGTATCTTCTGGGCTAGTGGTTCTATGGCCAAAGCAAATAGGAGAGGTGAAAGGGGGCAGCCCTGACGGGTGCCCCTTAGGATGGGGAAGGAGTCTGATTGGTGACCAGCGTAGGTAACATGAGCAGTTGGAAATGTATAGAGGGAGAAGACCCACTGAAGGAAGTGTGGGCCAAAGCCCCAATTCTCTAGGACTGTACGGAGGTAAGGCCAAGAAAGGCTGTCAAATGCCTTTCTTATATCTAGTGAGAAAAGGCACATTGGTATCTTTCGGGTGCGGGCTAGATGGATTAGATGCACAGTCCTACGTATGTTGTCTGCAGCTTGTCTGAAGGGCATGAAGCCTACCTGGTCTTTATGGACCAAGGTCCCAATGAATGTGTTGAGGCGTGCTGCTAGGATTTTGGCTAGTAATTTGATGTCATTGTTGAGTATAGAAATGGGGCGGAAATTGGACCAGGAGGTATCATCTGTTGAGGGTTTGGGAATCATGGAGATAGAAGCTCTCAAGGATTCACGGTTGAATTTTGAGTTTTCCAGAATAGAGTTTAGGGCTTTGGTTAGGACTGGGGTTAAAATGTTAATATATTGTTTATAATATGCGGCAGTGAACCCATCTGGACCCGGTCGTTTGTTGTTTTTAAGTGATTTTATTGCAGCTCGTGTCTCGTCTTCTGTTATGGGCTGTTCCAAGAGGGTGTGGTGTTGAGAGGCCAATGGGGGGAGCTTAATCGAGTTCAGGAAGTCTTGGGTTTTAGATTGGATGGTAGAAGTAGAAGGAGATGTGTATAATTTGGTGAGTTGCGATCGGAAAATCTGGAGAATCTTAACAGGGTTGCTTGTTAAGGAACCTGGCGTGGTTTTCAGTCGAATTGGTTTGTGGGGGCTTTCCAGGTTTCTAAGAGAAAGGGCTAGAAATGTATCAGGTTTGTTGGCCTTCATGTATATTCGATGATGTGAACGGCGGAGGGTTTTCTCTGCTGCATCTGTCATAAAGAGATCTAACTCAAGTCTAGCTTTATCTAGTTTGGTCTTATTGAGCGGGGTAGGCGCGAGTTGAAAAGCGTCGTGGGCAAGAGAAAATTCTTGCTCCAGGGAGGCAAATTTTTGTTGGCGTTCTTTTTTCCTGCGTGCGGCAATATTGATTAAAGTGCCTTGAATGGCCGGTTTATGGGCTTCCCAAGTTGTTAAGGGGGATACATCTGGGGTTGTGTTCAAGGTGAAATATTCTTTGAGAGAGGATTCTACTTCGAGGGCGTGAGACGGGTGGGCGAGGAGAGTGTCATTGAGAGACCAGTGTCTTTTCCCCTGAGGAGGGAGCAGAGTAGAAAGTGCCGTCAGAACAGCACTATGGTCGGACCATGGGATGGGGGCTATTAAGGAGGAGGAAATTTGAATGGAAAAAGCATATAAAAGACTGTTCAACAAAACTCAACAGTATGCTCCAGCAACCATGGATGATATGGATTATGAGTTTTGGTCTGAATTAAAATTCAAACAAATTTTTGTTTTTCGGAAATTCGGATGTTTCCGAATTGCAATAGTACCGAATTTAAACAAATCTGAAATAACAAAAAAGAAAATTCGGACGAAATTTGAATTCAAATAATTTTTTAATGGTTTTTGAATACTTTTTGAATTCGAATAGTTTTCAAATTCCAATAGTTCTCAAATTTGAATTTGAAAAGTCCTCGAATTTGAGTAGTTTCCAATTTCCAAAGAGAACAAAATGGCATAGAAAACAGGAAAATAGAAAGGAATAGAACAGGAAAAAAAACAATAGACTAGAAAACAATATAACAGAAAAGTAAAACAGCTCTGTTCCACTCCACCACATTATATTCTTTCATTTTCTGTTATATTCCCCTCTATTGTATTCTATCTTTTTCCATTCTATTCCTTCACTTTCCATTCCACCCCATTCTCTTTGGAAAATGATTTGAAAAGGATTTGAATTTAAAAACTATTTGAATTTGAAAACTTTTTGAATTCGAAAACTATTCAAAATTGATTTAAAAACTTTTCTAATTGATTTGAAAATGAATAAACAAAACAAATTCCTAAATCGAATTAAACAAATTAAACAAATCTAACTAAACAAACATATGTAACCACTTCCTGACTGCCCGCGGTCAAATGAGGGCGACAAAGTGGCTTAATATCGTTAATTGCCATCACCTGATGGCGGGTGCGGGAGTACGTGTTGTGGGCACATGCGTGAAGAACATAAATCGGCCAAAACTGAGGAATAAATTAGTTTTTTTATATATTTTTTTGGAATTGTATTTTAGCAAACAGCAAGAAATATTGTTTTTTTTTTTTTCAAAATTGTCGCTCTTTTTTTGTTCATAGTGGTGATCAGAAATTACGCAGAGGGGATCAAATACCACTAAAAGGATGCAAATTTAGTTTGGTTACAACGTAGCACGACCGTGCAATTGTCAGTTAAAGCGACGCAGTGCCAAATCGCAAAAAGTGTTCTGGCCAAAAAGGGGGAAATCCTTCCGGGGCTGAAGTGCATAAATAACTAAACTAAACTAATTTTTCCACTCTGCACATGTCTATGCCAAAGTGCTGGCTCTGGGCTCAAGTGATGCCAGCCTGTGCCCTGGATTTTCAGCAATTCCAGAAACTAGGGATTTACTAGACTCTTCTTTTCAAAAAAAGTCCGGGTTCGGGTCCGGTGTTCTGGTAATTTTAATGAAAAATCTTAAAAATGCTGTAAAAAAGCCCAGGAAGGTCCTAGAGGTCTGCAAAAGGAAGGAAAATGTGGGTAAGGGTGGGACAAGTGCCCTGCAAAGAAATGGGGACAGGGAAATAACTTTAAATATTAAAAAAAAAAAAAAAAAACATAAAAAATGCAAAAATGGAGATCATCTTCAAAATGGGACTGAAATGTATTAATTAACATTAGAGGCCATAGAACTGTTCTAAAATCATCTTCAAACTGTGTCCAAAAAGTATAAATAAGCCGGGAGTACCCATATCACTGTTCTGCAAAATGTGTGTATCACTTTAAATCAAACCGTCAATCATTGCACATCTTTTATTCACACTTCTTTTTAAAATGTGTGTATCACTTTAAATGAAACCGTCAAACATTGCACATCTCTTCTGCACAATTATTTCAAGTGTGTGTGTTCTTTGAAGAACACTTCTTTTTATTCTGTCGCTTTTCATATTGCCGCTAATGCTAGCACAGCTGCTATTCACACACATTGCAGAACACATGTGTGTGAATAGCAGATGTGCAAGCATTAGCGGCAATATGAAAAGCGACAGACTAAAAAGAAGTGTTCTTCATTGAAGATTCTTCAATGAAGAATCTTCAATGAAGAACACTTCTTTTTATTCTGTCGCTTTTCATATTGCC
>BLSH010335071.1:38734-50267 GCA_018402905.1 Glandirana rugosa
GTATTCACGGGGGTGGACACTAGATAGTACTTACGACGACGGTCTGAGTAGGTGGAATGGTTGGCAAGCCACACCGAACGGTTGGTAAGGTGGATGAGTCTGGCAGCAGCATTCATGATAGATCACAGGTGGGGGCACTTATGCAGCCAGTATCACAGGTGGGGGCACTTTTGCAGCCTTTAACACAGGTGGGGGCACTTTTGCAGCCAGTGACACAGGTGGGGGCACTTTTGCAGCCAGTGACACAGGTGGGGGCACTTATGCAGCCAATAACACAAGTGGGGGCACTTTTGCAGCCAGTGACACAGGTGGGGGCACTTTTGCAGCCAGTAACACAGGTGGGGACACTTATGCAGCCAATAACACAGGTGGGGGCACTTTTGCAGCCAGTGACACAGGTGGGGGCACTTTTGCAGCCAGTGACACAGGTGGGGGCACTTATGCAGCCAATAACACAGGTGGGGTATACTTATGCAGCCAGTGACACAGGTGGGAGCACTTATGCAGCCAGTGACACAGGTAGGGGCACCTTTGCAGCCAATAACACAGGTGGGGGCACTTTTGCAGCCAATGACACAGGTGGGGGCACTTATGCAGCCAGTGACACGGGTGGGGGCACTTATGCAGCCAGTATCACAGGTAGGGACACTTTTGCAGCCAGTGACACAGGTGGGGGCACTTATGCAGCCAATAACACAGGTGAGGGCACTTTTGCAGCCAGTTTCAAAGGTGGGGGCACTTTTGCAGCTAGTGACACAGGTGGGGGCAGTTATGCAGCCAGTGATACAGGTGGGGGCACTTATGCAGCCAATAACAGAGGTGGGGGCACTTATGCAGCCAGTATCACAGGTAGGGGCACTTATGCAGACAATAACACAGGTGGGGGCACTTATGCAGGCAATAACACAGGTGGGGCACTTTTGCAGCCAGTGACAGAGGTGGGGGCACTTATGTGGTCAATAACACAGGTGGGGCAATTTTGCAGCCAGTGACACAGGTGGGGGCACTTTTGCAGCCAGTATCACAGGTGGGGGCACTTTTGCAGCCAGCGACACAGGTGGGGGCACTTTTTCAGCCAGCGACACAGGTGGAGGCACTTATGCAGCCTGTATCACAGGTAGGGGCACTTATGCAGCCAATAACAGAGGTGGGGGCACTTATGCAGCCAATAACACAGGTGGGGGTACTTTTGCAGCCAGTGACACAGGTGGGGGTACTTATACAGCCAGTGACACAGGTGGGGGCACTTATGCAGCCAGTATCACAGGTAGGGGCACTTTTGCAGCCAGTGACACAGGTGGGGGCACTTATGCAGCCAAGAACACAAGTGGGGACACTTATACAGCCAATAACACAGGTGTGAGCACTTATGCAGCTAGTGACACAGGTGGGGGCACTTATGCAGTCAATAACACAGGTGGGGGCACTTATGCAGCCAGTGACACAGGTGGGGGCACTTATGCAGCCAGTATCACAGGTAGGGGCACTTTTGCAGCCAGTGACACAGGTGGGGGCACTTATGCAGCCAACAACACAAGTGGGGACACTTATGCAGCCAATAACACAGGTGGGAGCACTTATGCAGCTAGTGACACAGGTGGGGGCACTTATGCAGCCAATAACACAGGTGGCGGCATTTATGCAGCCAGTATCACAGGTAGGGGCACTTATGCAGCCAATAACACAGGTGGGGGCACCTATGCAGCCAATAACATGGGGGGCACTTTTGCAGCCAGTGACACAGGTGGGGGTACTTATGCAGCCAGTGACACAGTTGGGGGTACTTATGCGGCCAATATCACAGGTAGGGGCACTTTTGCAGCCAGTGACACAGTTGGGGGCACTTATGCAGCCAATAACACAAGTGGGGGCACTTATGCAGCCAATAACACAGGTGGGGGCACTTATGCAGCCAATAACACAGGTGGAGGCACTTATGCAGCCAGTGACACAGGTGGGGGACATGTTTTGCAGCCAATAACACAGGTGGGGGCACTTATGCAGCCAGTGGCACAGGTGGGGGCACTTATGCAGCCAGTATCACAGGTAGGGGCACTTTTGCAGCCAGTGACACAGGTGGGAGCAGTTATGCAGCCAGTGACACAGGTGGGGGCACTTATGCAGCCAATAACACAAGTGGGGGCACTTATGCAGCCAATAACACAGGTGGGGGCACTTATGCAGCCAATAACACAGGTGGAGGCACTTATGCAGCCAGTGACACAGGTGGGGGACATTTTTTGCAGCCAATAACACAGGTGGGGGCACTTATGCAGCCAATAACACGGGTGGGGGCACTTATGCAGCCAGTATCACAGGTGGGGGCACTTTTCAGCCAATAACACAGGTGGGGGCACTTTTGCAGCCAGTGGCACAGGCGGGGGCACTTATGCAGCCAGTGACACGGGTGGGGACACTTATGCAGCCAGTATCACAGGTGGGGGCACTTATGCAGCCAGTATCACAGGTGGGGGCACTTATGCAGCCAGTATCACAGGTGGGGGCACTTATGCAGCCAGTATCACAGGTAGGGGCTAGGGTTGCCACATCATCCCTTTAATCCAGGACACATATGAATTACACAGGTTGTTCTGAGGCCAATTTAATGCAGATAAGGTACCAAGAGAGTTTAATTGCCACTTCAGTTAGCAATTAGTAATGAATGTGTGTCCTGGATTAAAGGGATGATGTGATTGGCTCAGTGATCTCTGTACAGCACTGCGGTATATGTCAGAGCTATATAAATGTATAATAATAATAGTGTGTGACTGCGGGGGAGGGGACATTAGAATGTAAGCTCCTCTGGTACAGAGACTGATGTGACTGTGTTGGGGAGGGGACATTAGAGTGTAAGTTCCTCTGGTACAGAGATGATGTGACTGTGGGGGAGGGGACATTAGAGTGTAAGCTCCTCTGGTACAGAGACTGATGTGACTGTGGGGGAGGGGACATTAGAATGTAAGCTCCTCTGGTACAGAGACTGATGTGACTGTGTGGGGGAGGGGACATTAGAGTGTAAGCTCCTCTGGTACAGAGACTGATGTGACTGTGGGGGAGGGGACATTAGAGTGTAAGCTCCTCTGGTACAGAGACTGATGTGACTGTGGGGGAGGGGACATTAGAGTGTACATTTTGTTTATTAAATATCTTACAAACATGTAACATAATAAAAACATATTTACATAAATACAGAGTAAATAAATGATATATAAACAAACAAAAAGTAGGTTCCATCAGCCTAAAAAAAACAAATTGGCTTTTTTTTTGCCAAAAAACAGACAAGACTAAATATTCAAAACTATATATATGTTATTATAAAGTACAACACCCCCCCCCCACCTAAACACCCCTCAGGCTAATAAACAATTAGATATCCAACCCATGCATGCAGCCTTATTTATAGGGGTTCACCTTTCTTAGCCTGCTTACTCCCTTCCCCACCTGAAGACCCTACAAGCTTTAATGTCCCTGTGATTCCCCCTCCATAGAAATCACAGACTCCTCACCAGACGAACTTTCATCCTCCACCTCAGAAAACCCCTCAAAAGCGTTGGACACCTCCTCCCCCCCAGGTTCAGGAGCACTGACATCCTTCCTTCTTCTCCGCCTCTTACACTTTTTCCTTTTGGCCTCCAACCATTCCATATCCTCATTCGACAATCCTGATGGCAGGACCCCTTCCCCCCTCCCCGCCCCCCAGGACATCCTCAGCCAACCCCCCCCCCCATTAAGCCCTCTCCCCACATCTTTTACCCCGACTTCCACATCATTCACTTTGCATTCTGCACCGGCCGCTCTCATTACCTTCCCACCGCCCTCCCCACCATCATCCAATCCATCACCCACTCCACCCCTTGGTGTCTGCTGACCTCCAGCCGCACTTCTGCCACGCCGAGGAAGAGGGGTTGGCACATCCATAGGCGCTGGTCCACCACCCTCCACTGCCTTCACTACTCTAGGAGAAACAATAGGTGCAGACACAGACTTGCTAACCACACTTTCTGACATGACTGGGGGACCACAGACTGGGGGGACACTGACACCACAGCCGGCCTCACAGACACAGATTCTGATGGGACAGAGACTTTAAGATCCCCTGACACAGAAGGATGGAAGAATTCCTCCACTAGCACTGGCTTATTGTACAAAGCCTCAGGGCACTGACTATGGGTGTGACCAGGGCTGATGTTAAAAATGATGGGGCCCCGTACAGCCTACCTGATGGGGCCCTCCTCGACCCCATGTCTGGCCCCGCCTCAAAACAAAATGTAGGTTTGTCACTGTTTTCATGTGCATGTGGGATCAACATGAATGTTCACAATTGAGCAAGAGCACGAGGGAAAGGGGGCTTCAAAAAAGGTTTTAAATTGTATTATTCATTATATTACTTTTTTTTAACACTGTATCTTTACATTATTTTAAATCTCTTGTAATGCTATCAGAAGGGATGCACAACATCCCTTATGATAGCATGGGTTATAACAGGTACTCTTTATGGAGAGGTGGGGGGTCTCTTACACCCCATGTCTCTCTTCCGGCCTCCAAAGCATCTGAACAAACCAAAATTGGTTTGATCAGATGCTTGTTCAAACTGGTAATGGCTTGGTCACACAAGACAGAAACCAGAAATTATAAAATCCTCACCGCTTCTGGTTTCTGACATCACACGGTGGGGGGGTCGACAACATCTGTACCTCTCACTGTGTCCCAGGAACCGAATGCTGCTGGTTGCATTCTTCCCAGGTTCCCCGATCGCTTGGGGCTGGGAGAGCTTGGTAAAAGTGGTGGCGGGAGGGGAAGGGACCCCTTCCCCCACATATAAAAGTGAACCAGTGACTTCTTAGCCACTAGGATTACTTGTACTTTGTGCAAAATATCTGGGGCTAAAACATATCGTGATCATTGCTGCAGTGATGACCAGGATATCACATTCCAGTCTAGTGACTTACCAGTACATAGCTGGGCATGAAGTGGTTACAGGGGAGTGGTGGGGGGGGGGGGGGGGGGTAAAAATGCAGTTCAGCTGCACATGTTTACCCCCCCAAACACAAGTGTAAAGTAGCATCTCACTGTGTCCTATGATTATGAGCATGAAAATCACACAGGCAGCACAGTGCAGTAGGTGCTCTGTCAGCGTTACATGGCTGCTGGAGGTGCTGACTTTGCTATGGCTGTACTGTGATACATTCTGTAACACTCACTACACCCATAACTTAGCAAAGTCAGCACCTCCAGCAGCCATGTAATGCTGACAGAGCACCTACTGCACTGTGCTGCCTGTGTGATTTTCATGCTCATAATCATAGGACACAGTGAGGACTCTATCCTCTATTCTTCACTCACTGTGTCCACTCAAGTGCAGCCACGCTGTCCCTGTCAGCTGCTGAGCCGTCTGCCGCCTCGGCTCACGCAAGTCTCGGTCGGCACCTGGATGGGAGGAGGGAGCTAGCATTATTGTATCCCTCCGCCAGGGAAGGCAGAGGGCAACAGCAGCCAAGACTATATTAAAGCAGATGACGGCGGGACTACAGCGTACACAGGCGCCACCCAAAAATGAAGAAAAAGTCCCTCCATTGCACTCACCTCCTGGGCCCCTCTAATGGGACCCAGGAAAATGTAATTACACCCCCAAGCATGTAAAAGTAAGAGGAAAGTTTAGAAAGTCCTATTTTCTTTAACATGCAGAAATTAACTGTAATGCTGCTGGGTCCCCTTGTGGAGCTGATGGGGGCGGGACCGGTACAACAGGGCTGGTTGTACTGCCCTACCAGCGGCCCTGAGTGTGACCAACCTCATAACATAGGTTACATTTAAAGCTCTTACAGTGCTTTGCCGGATACCCCAGTTCCTGACACAAAGAGCACTTCTGTTCTGGACAGGAAGAGGAGAAATGTCCCTTGGCCCCACATTTATGGCACAGCTTAGGTTAACCAGGGTAGAAGACGGTAATCCTATCTCTACCAATAAAGGCAGAGGAGGGCAAATGCTGCACCACATTCTCCACCACACTCTCAACCTCAATGACACCAACCAACCACCCGTTCAGATTTCTCTGTCATCCACAATCTTTTTTAGGGAACACAACGTTTCACCAAACCTCCTCAACCAGACCCATAGATCCTCTGGGGGTATAGACTCATTCCTTGTCAGGATAGTCACATTTTTAATCAACGGTTGTCGTGAGATTACCTTGGGGACAAGCCCCTTCCAGTCCGGCTGCCCCCTATACACGCTCATATCGCTCCTAAAACAGATCCAGTGACTCTGGATGCACAAATGACAAATCTTATTCATAGGAACCAGCCTGGACTGATAAGGGCATAAATATGCTTCCTCCTTCCCACCTCAGCTGTACCACATTCCTGCGTTTAATGGAAAAAGGTGCATTAGGTTAAAGTCCCACAACTGCCACCCTTGCACCAGCAGCATGACTCTGGCCCGACACAGCCTTAGCATCATTCACAACTGGGACAGATGACACATTAACTGGCTGCATAGCAACCTCTGCATTCATATTTGGTAAATTACCCACCACCTGATCCTCCCTCCTCCCCTCCAGCATAGCAGTCCCGCTGACCATAGTTCCAGAAGTACCACAATTACCAGCAGTCCTGTTATAAGGTAGTCTTCTGTTCATAAAAAACACCAGCTGCTTCAGTGTCCATGCAGCATTCTTGCTCTGCAGTCTTAGTGTCCTTGTGGGATTCCTGTTCCTTGTCCTCACAGCCAGTGGGGACATTTTTGCTTGGATTTCCACCCTTTCCTCCTGCATTCCTTGCCGATTGCAAGGATCCATTCACTGATGCAGTCTCTTTGTCTGTAGTATTAATAACCAGAATGGCATCCATAAACTGAGAGGGATTCTCAACAGGCACTCCTTTACCGAGATCTTCATCTGATGAGTCTGCGTCACTCAAGGGAGAGTCCATTTCTGTAATGGTCTGCAGCAGTCCGCCATTTTCCTCAACCTCCTCCTGAGATGACCCAGGCTACTGGGGAGGGAGGGGGGCAGATACTGACTCAGATGAGACAGATCCTGAGACAGGGGTAGTACTGGGGCCACCATGTGAAGCCACTTCCTTACCCCCCATCCATACTGCCGCCGTTGCACCGGCATCCACCCTCTGGATGGTACTGGCATCTACTCTCTGGCTGGTACTGGCATCCACTCTCTGGCTGGTACTGGTATCCACCCTCTGGCTGGTACTGGCACCACATTCACTCTCCTTCAACATACTGCTGCTCCTCTTCAGTGAAGCAACCAACTTTTCCTGCTTTATCAAAGCATCCTCCAGAGACTTCAACTTGGAGTTTTCCCTCTTACTGCTCCCAGTCTTACAGTGCAGAGGTTTCTTTTTCCTGAAGTCCGCCTCCAGGACTGCAAGCTTCTGCTCCTCCTTAGTAATGTGGCAAAGTCTGTTCACCACTCTATCCTGAAAGGCTGGTAAGGATTCCCCTTTCATAGGGACAAACTCAGGATCCATAGTATCTTGTGCACATGGTGTAGGCCTCAGTGCCTCTGGGGAGCCTCCACCTGCCTCTCCCCCCACTTGTTGCATGGTGGTTAGGGCAGGGCCTGCAGGAAAGACCCGGGCCTGATGTTTCTCTCAGCTGAGACCAAAGCAGAGTGAGCCAGCACCTTGCAGAACAGCACCACCTGGTGGAGAGTGTAAGCTCTCTGGTACAGAGACTGATGTGATTGGCTCAGTGATCTCTGTACAGCACTGCGGTATATGTCAGACCTATATAAATGTATAATAATAATAGTGTGTGACTGTGGGGGAAGGGACATTAGAGTGTAAGCTCCCCTGGTACAGAGACTGATGTGATTGGCTCAGTGATCTCTGTACAGCACTGTGGTATATGTCAGAGCTATATAAATGTATAATAATAATAGTGTGTGACTGTGGGGGAGGGGCCATTAGAGTGTAAGCTCCTCTGGTACAGAAACTGATGTGACTGTGGGGGAGGGGACATTAGAGTGTAAGCTCCTCTGGTACAGAGACTGATGTGACTGTGGGAGAGGGGACATTAGAGTGTAAGCTCCTCTGGCACAGAGACTGATGTGACTGTGGGGGAGGGGACATTAGAGTGTAAGCTCCTCTGGTACAGAGACTGATGTGATTGGCTCAGTGATCTCTGTACAGCACTGTGGTATATATCAGAGCTATATATGTTATAAAAATATGCAGCGCTCAAAGGTAAAGTCCATAGATTAAAGCCTAAAAGGATAGGGTAGATATCCCAGAACTAGCTTCAGTGTGAATCGGAAGCACACCACACCACACCACACCACCGTGTTCAAATTAACTTCTTACCAGATCCACAGTGAAGTTGCGCATAAAACTAGTAAGCAACTCCTTGTAATCCTCCAGGCTAGGGTGACCACCAGTATTAGCAATGACACTCCTCCCCGCAATGTACCACCAAAATCATAAGGGATGAAAGAAATAATCTAATAGTGAAGCCCGCCGGATTAAAACAAAGGCATTTATTAACATTATACTAACATTACAGAGGATAAAAGTAGGTAAACGCAGGCAAAACATCAAGACATCAAGACCGTGGTTGTCAGGGGCGTGCTAGGCATGGCGCGGTGTCAGCTGACACGCTTCATTCAATCGAATGTCTTCAGAGGCGTGCCCATCAGCACGCTAATAAATATACAAAGCACAGGAAGTGCCGTGTGGAACTCACGGTGTCATAGCCTTTGTGGTCCATCGGCAGAAAGCAGGAAAAGCAAGCTACCAACGTCACTTCCCAACATTTGTAAACATAAAAAACAAAACACACAGCGCTCCCAGCACAAGAAACCCCTCATGCCGGTAATTGTGACAGCTGAATGTTAGATCATCTTAAAACATATTATGCATAATCAAAGACTAGAGTTGAGCAAACCTCTGGAAGTTTGGGTTCTGCTGGTCCGGGCTTCGGGACAAAGTCCGGGTTCGGGTCCGGACAGAACCCGAACGTTCGTACGGACCCCGAACCCCATAGAAATCAATGGGGACCCGAACTTTTAGGCACAAAAATGGCTGTAACAATGTCCTGGCAAGTGCTAGAGGACTGCAAAAGGAAGTAAAATGGGGGTAAGGGTAGGGCAAGTGCCCTACAAAAAAATGGGGATAGGGAAAATAAATTAAGATCAAATAAAAAAATGGAAAGGGGGGTGGATGTGGAGTAGGAGCCTAGAGGTTGACTAGGCCGTGACTGTGGCAGTGTAGGTGGAAGTGGCGGTGGTAGAGGAGTAGGAGGAGGTAGCCAACATGGTATTTTTTTTTGTTAGTTTATTATTGGGGTGGCCCCAAAATATTGAGGCCTATTAAAAAAAAAAAAGTATACGGATGGCTGTGTGAGTCCGGTCTAAATGTTTATTCTGCACAAGGTACAGACAAGTCTTGTGGGATCCATGCCGGATTCATTTTAATAAAGGTTAGCTTGTCCACCTTGGATGTGGACAAACGGCTCCGCTTGTCTGTGATAACGCCCCCTGCCGTGCTAAACACACGTTCCGACAATACACTGGCTGCAGGGCAGGCCAGCACTTCCAAGGCATAAAGGGCAAGCTCAGGCCATGTGGCCAATTTGGAGACCCAGAAGTTGAATGGGGCAGACCCATCAGGCAGTACGTGTAGGCGTGTGCACACATACTCTTGCACCATGTTGCTGAAATGCTGCCTCCTGCTAAGACGTTGTCTATCGGCTGGTGGTGCTGTTTGTTGTGGCGGGCTGCTGACAAAGCTTTGCCACATTTCAGCCATGCTAACCCTGCCTTCTGAGGTGCTGGCGGTGGCACAGTTGCGTTGGTGGCCTCTTCCTCCTCCTCCTCCTCTACCTTCGCCTTGTGCTTCCGCTGAGCCCCAGGTGTCATTTGGCAATGCCCTCAGCAGCGCCTCTACCAGTGTGCGCTTGTAGTTGCGCATCTTCCTCTCACGCTCCAGTGAGGGAATTAAGGACGGCACGTTGTAACGGGGATCCAGCAGGATGGCCACCCAGTAATCAGAGGAAGTTACAATGTGGGCAACTCGGCTGTCGTTGAGCAGGCACTGCAGCATGTAGTCGGCCATGCGTGCCAGGCTGCCCACAGGCAAATCCAAGCTGTCCTCTGTGGGAGGTATATCATCTGTGTCCTCTGTATCCCCCCAGCCACGCTCCAGTGATGCCCACGAGCTGCGTTGGGTGCCACCCTGCTGCTCTTCCTCCGCCTCCTCCTCATCTTCCTCGTCCTCCAGAACTGTGCCCTGGCTTGAATATTTTGGACCTGGCCTATGCTGGTGCAGGAACCCACCCTCCGAGCCACTTGCTAATGACTGGCCTGATAACCCGTGGAAATGACCCCTCTTCCTCCTCCTTCATCCTGTGCCACATCCTCTTCCATCATGGCCCGAAGTGTTTTTTCAAGGAGACATAGAAGTGGTATAGTAACGCTGAGAACAGCATCATCGGCACTGCCCATGTTGGTGGAGTACTCAAAACACCGCAATACGCTACACAGGTCTCGCACGGAGGCCCACTCGTTGGTGGTGAAGTGTTGCTGTTCCGCAGAGCGACTGACACGTGTGTGCTGCAGCTGAAACTCCACTATTGCCTGCTGCTGCTCGCACAGTCTCTCCAGCATGTGCAAGGTGGAGTTCCACCTTGTGGGCACGTCGCATATGAGGCGGTGAGCGGGAAGGCCGAAGTTCCGCTGCAGCGCAGACAGGCGAGCAGCAGCAGGGTGAGACCCCGAAAGTGTGCACAGACGGCCCGCACTTTCTGCAGCAGCTCTGACATATCCGGGTGTTTTTTAGAAAATTCTGTACCACCAAATTCAGCACATGCGCCAGGCAAGGGATGTGCATCAAACGGGCTTGGCCCAGAGCCGCTACGAGATTTTGGCCATTGTCGCACACCACCAGGCCGGGCTTGAGGCTCAGTGGCAACAACCACTCATTGGTCTGTTGTTCAATGCCACAGCTTCGTCCACAGCTCGTGCGCAGTGTGGGGTTTATCCCCCAAACATATCAGTTTTAAAACAGCCTGCTGCCGTTTCCCCCTGGATGTGCTGATGTTGGTGGTGAAGGTGTTACGCTGAGCGGATGAGTGGGTGGTCGAGGAGGAGGAAGCACAGTAGGAGGAGGAGGCAACAGGAGGCAAAGAGAAATGCCCTGCAATCCTCGGTGGTGGAAAGACATGCGCCAAATGGCTGGCCGGCTCAGGCCCACCCGCACTACATTTGCCCAGTGTGCAGTAAGCGAGATATAGCATCCCTGCCCGTGCTTACTGGTCCATGTATCAGTGGTTATGTGGACCTTGCCACTGATGGCGTTGCGCAGTGCACACTTGATCTTGTCCCCGACTTGTTTGTGCAGGGAAGGGATGGCTCGCCTGGAAAAGTAGTGGCGGCTGGGTACCACGTACTGTGGGACAGCCACCGCCATCAGGTTTTTGAAACTGTCCGTGAGATGTGTATAAGAGACAGGATTAAAGCCTAAAAGGATAGGGTAGATATCCCAGAACTAGCTTCAGTGTGAATCGGAAGCACACCACACCA
>BLSH010335071.1:52066-68614 GCA_018402905.1 Glandirana rugosa
TTCCGTATTAACAAGTGCATCCCTTCTGATAAAGTCTGTCCGGTTCTAGGAGTTCCTTTCTAAAAGGCTATTCTCAATGAGACCACTACTTGAACTAGTCCAGTAGCGTTTCCAACCACGATACCTATCTTGGGGATACGACCTCTTATCCTTATCCGGTAACCTTCATTTGGTCTCTCTAAAATCCAAAAGAAAAAATTGATGGAAAGATTTGTTGTAATATAAAAGATTGGTTATTCACAGCGAGGGTATACATAATAACATGTGATCACAACTCGCTTGGGCCTGACATTGCAAGCCCAGACATGGCTTGAAAGCCCACAGGCCGGCCAATCACAGCCATGCCATTAGTAGGCATGGCTGTGATGGCTTCTAAGGGCAAACCAGTGAAACGCTTGTTGATTGGCTGCCCTGCAGCTTCTCAACACGTGGAGTAGCAGAACCCCGGACCGAACCCAAACGATTTTTGAAATGTCCGGGTCCGGGTCCGTGCCCCGGACACCCGAAAGTTCGGTACAGACCCGAACGTTACAGTCCGGGTTCGCTCAACACTAGTGTACAATAATACATATGGGAGCGACACTTATTGGTTAGAAAATATAATGTTGTTTAGAAAGGTAGTTAAAAAAGAAAACCTAAAATCTCTCTGGTTTACTTCCAATGGCCTATTCCTATTCTCCAGCATAGGGGTTCTATCCATAGCACCAACCTTTGCGATGACCTGATCAAGTTCATCACCAGAGTAACTCTTATCGGAAAATCTTTCCTTGAGGATCTTGGCCTGTCTGAAATAGTCTTCCCTACGTGAACAATTATGCCTTAAGCGAATAAATTGTCCCTTAGGGACAGACTTAAGCCAGTTAGGGTGATGGCAACTCCCACACCCTATATAGCCATTCCTATCTGTTGCTTTAAAAAAAGTAGAAGTAATCAAAACCCCATCTCTGATTTCAATATTGAGATCAAGGAAATAAATATTGGAACTACTTGCCTCATACTGAAGCATGATACCCAGAGAGTTATTAATCAGTCCCACCATGTATTTCTGGTCACCATCCCACAGGAGGAGGACGTCGTCTATATATCTGCCCCAGAAGACCACCTCTGGTCTCCTTTCGGCATAGACGAAGTCCTCCTCCCATTTGGCCATAAATAAGTGATATAGTTGTGCGTCCTGCCGATAAGGGCGGTGGGATAGTGGTTATGAGCAAGGAAGACTATGTGGTGGAAATGAACAGACTATTATCTGATTCTGAAACCTACATTCCCTTAAGCAATAACCCTACCTCTAGATTTAAGAGAGATCTTGTCAAACTGGTAGACTCAGGTTTCAATAGGGGTATTATAGATAAAAAAGAAAAAGCATTTTTAGTTCCTGTTGCACCTAGGGTGCCCACCATTTACTTTCTTCCCAAAATCCATAAAGATTTGGCCAACCCTCCGGGGAGGCCTATCATTATTGGATTGGACTCCGTCACTTCCTGAATAGGGAAGTATATTGACGCTTTCTTCAGCTTCTGGTTGCCAGGACACGGTCCTACATTAAGGACTCTGCCCAGGTTATCTGTTTGCTCTGTGGGATTGAGTGGAAGGAGAGCTACATCTTGGTCACTGCTGATGTAGCCTCCCTCTACACTATTATATCCCACCGTGATGGTTTTGAGGCGGTTAAACTTTTTCTCAATTTGGCCCCTATTCAGAGTGAGTTCATTCTTGAGCTACTTAGGTTCGCCATGGGGCACAATTATTTTTGGTTTGGCGGCGCCAAAATTTGCCCAAAGGACGGAAAATGTATTTATGGCCAAATGGGAGGAGGACGTCGTCTATGCCGAAAGGAGACCAGAGGTGGTCTTCTGGGGCAGATATATAGACGACATCCTCCTCCTGTGGGATGGTGACCTAGATTCACTGCAGAAATACATGGTGGGACAGATTAATAACTCTCTGGGTATCATGCTTCAGTATGAGGCAAGTAGTTCCAATAATTATTTCCTTGATCTCAATATTGAAATCAGAGATGGGGTTTTGATTACTTCTACTTTTTTTAAAGCAACAGATAGGAACGGCTATATAGGGTGTGGGAGTTGCCATCACCCTAACTGGCTTAAGTCTGTCCCTAAGGGACAATTTATTTGCTTACGGCATAATTGTTCCCCTAGGGAAAACAATTTCAGACAGGCCAAGATCCTCAAGGAAAGATTTTCCGATAAGGGTTACTCTGGTGATGAACTTGATCAGGTCATCGCAGAGGTTGGTGCTATGGCTAGAACCCCTATGCTGGAGAATAGGAATAGGCCATTGGAAGTAAACCAGAGAGATTTTAGGTTTTCTTTTTTTAACTACCTTTTCTAAACAACGTTATAGTGTGAAAAGGATTATTAAAAAACTTTGGGCCATTTTAAAAAATGATAAGGTCCTGGGGCCAGTGCTCCCTGAGCATCCTTCAGTGATTTTCAGAGGAGTTCCCCCTTTAAGGCTCCAGGTAGCGCCTAACGTTTTGGATGCACCCCATAGGGTGCCCTTTTTTCAAAAGCTGAAGGGATACTATAGGTGTGGTAAGTGTAAGATCTGCGACCTTAATAAACTTCATGATGGGGGGGGCGTGGCCTGACGTCGGCTTGAGCGGACGCGCTTCCAGAGAGCTCCGCCGAACACCGAAACAATCCGCCGGAATACGACCGCTGGGTGAGAAGGTGAGATACCAAACCACCCCAGCAACACTCTACACACCCTAAGCTACATTTCAAGCCCGGTATTGGGCCGATCGAATACCGACACCGCACAGCCATAAATCAAGGCCGCGGCTTTGCGGCCTACAAACGCCGGGACAAGCAGCGCAGCTTGCGAGCACTTCACTCCTCCACTCCCCGTCCTGAAAACACCCTATACCTCTTCAGATACATCTTCAGGCCCTACTGAAGCATCTCAGACAACACAGCACACAAAATAAGAGGAGGAAAGAACCCAGGGAAATTCTGGCCTAGCCCTCCTCCATGATGGAGGCCAAAAAAAGAGGCGCAGGACCCAGCGGTGAGCATCCTAACTACAGGGAACACAAGACACTCACAGTATGGGGAAAAATCATGACACCCCACCTCCAGATCCCCAAGAGACAATGAGACACAAGGGGGTTACAACATACTGGAGATGTTCCGGTCCCAATCACGTGAAGCCCAGGCTCCAACACGGGCCTCCGCTCCTCCCACACGCACCCCCAGCCCGAACCCCCAAAACAGACATATGGCATCCCAGCCCGCCACCACCCCCATGCACCCACAATCTAGCCACCTCCAACCACTAAACCTTCAAGACCTCAGAACGGTGGCTGACAACATCAAATCCTCACTGGCGGCAGCCATTACAGATCTGAAACAAGGCTTGCAAATCGTAGCCAACCACATAGACAATATTGAAACCACCACAGAACGCCACGATGTGGAGCTCCATCAACTGCAGTCCAAAACGAGCCTACACGACACCCAACTCAGAAACCTCCACCGCCAAATCGAAGAACTGGACAACCAGGGTCGCAGACACAATGTCCGAGTAAGAGGCATACCAGAGACGGTAGAACCAGCTAGGATTACCAAAGCTACTATATCCATATTCAATGACCTCCTAGGTAGTCCACCGGAAACTCCCATTGACTTTGAATGCCTACACAGGGCACTAAGACCAAGGGGTAGAGACTCAGACCCACCCAGAGATGTCATCTGCCACATTGTCAACTACAGGCTTAAAGAAGACATCTTAAGAAACGCAAGGCTACGTCGCTCTCTTCTGTACCAAGGTACAGAAATTAAAATCTTCCAAGACCTCTCTCCAATAACTTTGAAACACAGGAAAGATCTCCGCCCCCTTCTGGATAAACTTCGCACAAGGAACATACAATATAAATGGAAGTTCCCTTTCTGTCTTTCAGCATCCCATCAAGGCCATACAGCACAATTCAAAGTCCCGGAAGACCTCTCCACTTTCTGCAAAACACTAGCCATTCCCAGGATAGAGGTCCCCGACTGGAACAGTGATCTACAAGCTACACGCCTGCTCCGTGCTTCATCCATGGACACCTTTCCTGTTAGAGACAACTTTCACCTTAGGAGGAGAAGATCCACATCCCCAAGGTCTCAAAGAGCCCCCGGGCCTAGAAATGAAGCTTACAACAGCCCCACGGCGTCCCCTATTCATAGGCGCCCCCGCGAAGAAATTGAGGACTAATAATCCCTGAGACAAATTGGAAAAACCAGACTGGCTCCTATTCCTAAACCCGAACTTCCCTATGGGATCGAAACTAAGGTTCAACCTGCACCACCACCTCGAAGACTTCTATCCTGTATATTTTCCGGTTTATTGTTTTCTTTAAAACAGACCTATCTTTTGAGGGTCTTCTCGCCCTTTCAGAAATAAAACGCTGATCCCCTTTTCGGACACACCCACTAAACTGCCTGCAGGGCAGCTCTGACTTGACAGTCTTCTCAAGACTCCCCCCCGCAGGCTGTCATAGTATGGACAAACTATCTTGGCGGCTCAGCACACCAGAAGATCTGCGAAATTATCCCTCTCTTCTGAACTATTAATTACAACCCTCATATCCCACATTTTTTCCTTTCTAACCTTTTCAATTTAACACCTCGAAGTGGTGGTCAGGTATATGTGACTCTAAAAGCAACTGCCATGATATGTTTTTTCTTGATTGTTTTCTCCTCTCCTCTTCTTTTTCCTCCCATTCACTCTCACCCCCTCTTCCTAATGCCTTTCCGTGCTCCTCTCTATAACCTACTTCTCGTTACAGATTACTCAAGAATTTATTTACTGAAATGAGGACTCGCCTCTTCTCGGGACCCGCGTTGCCGGATCACGAATTATGCGAACAAAAAATCTGCCTAACAAACTTCTGAAGACCCTACACCTTCCCAAGTTCAGGACAATCGGGGGAACCCAATACTCACACAAAGATCAAAAACTCACCAAGAAACCTGAGCGTGCGGATTCCGCCCCGGGAAGAGGCGAGCCCTCTACACCCCGCTCCAAGAGAACGGGTAGGAATTAAGGTATCTAACAAAACTGTTTAAGTTTGTTTAACTGTTCATGTTAAAATATCTGTATTGTTTACAAGTTCACAACTTCATTAGCTTCCTGAATAAATCTCCTCCGGAAGCCATTGACATACTACCGACCCATGAAAAGGTAAAATGCTTACCCTGACATCCCTTCTATCCTGAAGATATACGCTTGGGAACCAGCCATCTCGCCTTTCTAAGTTAAAGACTAGCAATTAGAGTTGAGCGAACCCGGACTGTAAAGTTCGGGTCTGTACCAAACTTTGGGGTGTCCGGGACCCAGACCCGAACCGGGACTTTTCAAAAAAAGTCCGGGTTCGGGTCCGGGGTTCTGGTAATTCTAATGAAAGTTCTGAAAATTGCTGTAAAAAAGTCCAGGAAGGTCCTAGAGGTCTGCAAAAGGAAGGAAAATGGGGGCAAGGGTGGGACAAGTGTCCTACAAAGAAATGGGGACAGGGAAATAACGTTAAATATTTTTTAAAAAATAAAAACATAAAAAAAGCAAAAATGGAGGTGAATGTGGATCATCTTCAAACTGGGTCTGAAAAGTAATAATTAACGGTAGAGGCCATATAACTGTTCTAAAATCATCTTCAAACTGTGTCAAAAAAGTATAAATAAGCCGAGAGAACCCATATCACTGTTCTGCAAACATCTGGAAAATGTGTGTGTCACTTTAAATATAACCGGGAATAACTGAACATCTGTTCTGCACACATCTGTAAAGTCTGTGTGTCACTTTAAATATAGCCGCCAATAACTGAACATCTGTTCTGCACACATCTGGAATGTGTGTCACTTTAAATATAGCCGCTAATAACTGAACATCTGTTCTGCACACATATGTAAAGTCTGTGTGTCACTTTAAATATAGCTGCTAATAACTGAACATCTGTTCTGCACACATCTGGAATGTGTGTCACTTTAAATATAGCAGCTAATAACTGAACATCTGTTCTGCACACATCTGCAATGTGTGTGTGAAACTACAGCATAGAGAAGAACAGGTATATGGTTTCGCTCTGGTATAGCTTCAAACACAGTTTGCAGATGTTTGCAGAACAGTGATATGATATCACTGTTCTGCAAACATCTGCAAACTGTGTTTGAAACTACAGCAGAGTGAAACCATATACCTGTTCTTCTCTATGCTGTTGTGTTTCACACAGACTGTACAGATGTTTGAAGAACAGGTGTATGGTTCCTCCCGGTTTTAGGTAAAGTGTTCTAAACTGTTTCCAGATGTTTGAAGAACAGGTGTATGGTTCCTCCCGGTTTTAGGTAAAGTGTTCTAAACTGTTTCCAGATGTTTGAAGAACAGGTGTATGGTTCCTCCCGGTTTTAGATAAAGTGTTCTAAACAGTTTCCAGATGTTTGCAGAACAGATGTTCAGTTATTCCTGGTTATATTTAAAGTAACACACAGACTTTACAGATGTTTGCAGAACAGTAGTTCAGTTAGTCCCGGTTTTATTTAAAGTGACACACACATTTTCCAGATGTTTGCAGAACAGTGATATGGGTTCTCCCGGCTTATTTATACTTTTTTGACACAGTTTGAAGAGGATTTTAGAACAGTTATATGGCCTCTACCGTTAATTAATACTTTTCAGACCCAGTTTGAAGATGATCCACATTCACCTCCATTTTTGCTTTTTTTATGTTTTTATTTTTTTTTAAATATTTAAAGTTATTTCCCTGTCCCCATTTCTTTGTAGGTCACTTTCCAGAACTATTTTACAGCCATTTTTGTGCCTAAAAGTTCGGGTCCCCATTGATTTCAATGGGGTTCGGGGTCCGGGACAAAGTTCGGGTTCTGTCCGGACCCGAACCAGGACTTTGTCCCGAAGTTCGACCGAACCAGCAGAACCCGGACTTCTAGAAGTTCGCTTAAATCTACTAGCAATAATTAGGTCCTCCACATCTCCACCACTCCTTCCTCCTCCACAGGCTACCCGCCCACCCCTCCCTCTCAGCCTCTGGTATAAAACCCCTCAACCCTCTATCCATAATATGCCACAAGATCACAATTCCTCAACGGCTCATTCCTCCCACCTCTTGTTCCCCATCTATCCTCCATAATACAACACGCTCCCTCACTTATGTTTGTCTACCTATCACCTATAGCCACCCTGGGTCCAAAGCCCTTCACCCATCTGCTGAGCTCCAGCCGATTGCCAGACTCCCCCACACACGACTAAGTCTCCCGGTCCTCATGTCAGACTAGAGACTTGGCCGACCCTCACCAGAAAAAGATAAATACGTATTAGTAGGGTTTCCATTGTAAACCTACTACTGGTTTCTCCACCCACCCATTCCCCCCCACATCCACCCTTAACCCTATCTCCCCCACTACCTCCCCATCCTCTCCCTCCCCCCCCGTTTCTTCCACCTCAGTGTTCCACTCTCCTGCTCTATCACCGCCCCCCTCCCCTGTTTTCTATACCTCTTTTCTGCTCTAATCCCAACCCCTACCACAATCTATTTTTGTTTCTCTACTTCGCTCCGTGGGCCCCCCTTGGCCCCCTGGCTGTGGACCCTATTTCATTAAACACATAACTTACCATACATCACATCAACTACTCTAGATCTATATAAACAACAATATCTTCTAAAGAAGCCCCTTAACTCACATCGCACCTGTCCACCCCAGGTACAATGGTTACTCCTGTTTCCCCAACAAGCCTTTCTACACTCAAAGTTATATCTTTTAACGCAAAAGGCCTAAACATTCCTGAAAAATGTAGTAGTCCTAGACATGATGCGTAAAATGAAAACAGATATTATTCTCCTACAAGAGGCACACTTCAAATCCGACCACATACCTAAAATTACCAACAAATTCTTTCCTACGGCATACCATGCATCCAATAGCCATGTAAAAACCAAAGGGGTAACAATCCTTATCTCTAAAAATATCAAATGGCAGCTGACTGGCTCAAAGGCCATATAGGGCACATCCCCGTTACGCTTGCCAATATCTATAGTCCCAACTCAGCTCAGGTCGCCTTTTTCAGACGCATCTCACAATCACTAATGGCCTTCCAAAACGGTCTCACAATTCTTGGGGAAGACTTTAACGTAGCCCTACACCCCTTACTCGACACTTCATGCAACACCTCCTCCATCCCATATAAAGCCCTTCGTCAAATCAAGACGCAACTACAAGAGCTATCCCTCCATGACTCCTGGCGCACTCTATACCCCAACATGAAAGACTACACATACTTTTCGCCTCCACACAACAGATATACTACCTATTTCTAACCCAGAAAGACCTCCATCTCCTCTCCCATGTGACAATAGAACCAATGGTTATATCAGATCAGCACCCAATCTCAATCACCCTGACTTTACCCGAGGAACGCCCACTTACTAAAATCTGGAGACTAGACCCTACGCTACTCATGAACGAACATGACAGATCCCACATCAGAAACAGTCTTACATTGTTCTTTTCAGAAAACGACACGCCTGATATCAGCCCTCTCACAATATGGGAAACACATAAAAGTGTAATTAGAGGCCGCTTCCTTTCCTTAAAAGCCACACACAGAAGAAACAAACAAAAAATCATAGATGACCTACTTGCTAAAATAAAACATTTAGAAAAAGCACACAAAAGATCCCTATCAGACCAAAACTATGCAGACCTGACACATGCTAGAGAACGCCTAAGAGATGAACTTGACCGGAAGACTAGACGTAAATTTACCCTTGGCCATAAATTGTTCTATGAATTCGGCAACAAATGCAGTAAATACCTTGCCAGAGCCATTCAGAAAAAAAAAGCATCTACGCTGGTACACTCGATTATAGACTCCCAGGGCAAGTCCTACAACAAAGTCACAGATATAGCTTCCCAATGTGAAAAATTCTACACGGGCCTATATAACCTCCCCACACAAAGCGAAAACCCTAAACGTCAATTGGTCATCCAGGAGTTCCTTCTCAAATATAGTCCCACCCCGCTGACCACAGAAAAGTCACAAGAATTAGAACAACCAATCTCGGACACTGAACTCAAAAAGGCACTGTCTCTAATAAAACCAGGCAAAACCCCAGGCCCGTACGGCCTCACCTCGTCATATTACAAAACCTTCTCAGACATACTTTCTGCCCCTTTTAGAAAAGCTTTCAATTCAATTCCCACCTCAACTCTCCCCTTTAAGCGTCTGCTAGAAGCACACATCTCGGTCTTCCCCAAAACAGAAAAAGATGCAACATCAGTCGCCAGCTATAGACCAATCTCTCTGCTGAATGTTGACATCAAGCTATTTGCTAAAATCCTGGCCAACCGCATTCTCCCCCTCCTACCATCGCTCATCAAAAACGACCAAGTCAGCTTCATACCCGGTTGCGAAGCCAGAGACAACACTATCCTTGCAATTAATATACAACACTGGATGCGTTCTACAGCCACCATAGGCTTTCTCCTATCCCTGGATGTGGAGAAGGCGTTTGACAGGTTGGCCTGGGACTACATGGAAGCGACACTCAAACACATTGGCATTGGGTGCAACATGCTCCAATACATCATGATGTTATATTCTAACCCCAAGGCCCAAGTAAGAGTCAATGGCTGCACACAAACTCTGTACAAATACCGCCCAACTACAGATATAATCCCGCTCCAAACCCAAAGATGAGAAAATAAAAAATGTGAGAAACAGCCGCTACTTAAAATATTTGAGCATGAATACACACGAAAATCCACTAAGGAAATCAGCAGCGCTGTAGAGGAAATAGTAAACAGATGATGAGGTGCTCTTGAGTGAGCAAATGATATAAAAAGTCCACAATGATAACGACCAGTGATGGTATTAAAAGTCATGCAGCACTCAAATAATAAAGTGCAAGTTCACAGTTCCTCCTTTCAATGTCCACCACCATGCACCGCGTGTTCAGCCAAACGTGCAGGAATCCCCCAATGGGGTGAATTCTTACCAGAAAGCAATGCTGGGCACTCTCATGCTCCAGCAGATAAGCCGTTGTGCTCTCTTATGCACCAAAATCACCCGGGTACTGCTCACTGGTAACGTCCTCTCAGGGGATCACAGGCTCATATGCGGGATAATGGGAGACAAAAACACTGCCACATATTGTAATCCCATAAAGGTAGATTTATTATAGCACACTACACATAAAATATAAAAACTGAAGTCCCCATGTGTGGGAACTCTTACCGGATAAAAGTGGAAACAAGCACAGCAAAGTAAAGGCTACGGACGCCAACTATCCCAGGACCTGTGAAGACCTCCAGAGGCGTTGTAACCCATCACTCCTTCCCCTCCGACCAGCGGTGAAGTACGGACGTTGACGGGAACCCGCTGATTACTTGCTAGTGCTGAACCGTCCTAGCCAATCACGACGCGTTTCGTCACACATCGGACTTCTACTGGTGATTGGCTAGATGGAATGATGGCACGGATTAAGTACACTCCGCCTCCCCCATACATCTGAACGTTTGTCTCGGACCACCCATTTCTGAGTCAATGGCCAGTCCTAAGAGAGGGGTGGCGTCCGCATTTCCATTCACAACAAAATATATGTACATTTCACCGCAACCTTAACGCTGGTAACGGAGAAGAGAAAGACAAGCCACCAGCAAGTATCGCTCATTGGCTTACAGAGAGATCAACGTCAAACTCAAAAATATAAAACTCACACTGAATAGCGTACAAGAGATTAGTAAATAAACTAAGTGCCAATGGAACTCTCTAATGCATTGACTAAACTTGAGCAAATAATAGTATATAGAGCTCTAATTAATGTATATCACCATCATGATATACGCATCGGCTCAACAGTAATGTATATATATGAGGAATAAATCAATAAAACTAAATATGAATATTAGTAATAAATATAAAGATATAAAAATATTTAGTGAAAAAATACATGAAAAAATCTATACATAAGAATTATATATATATATATAAAAAAAGGAAGAGAGGAGGGGGGGGTCCCTGAGTGTCATAAATTTTCAACCATAGCAAAAAGGGGGGAAAATCAATAATAGAATAGACAACTAATCATCCATAGTTCCCAAATTGCTCATATGTCTGGTAACAGGTAAAACACTGGAAATCAATAATCTGTATGAGTCAGGCATCACTAATAAAAGCGTTCACATCCAACTCAATATTCATTCCCCTTGGATGTAAACTGTGCATAAGGTAGATCCACTGCGTCTCCTTATGTGATAAATCTCTGACGCGGTTGGATCCCCTCCAATCAGGGTATACGACATCAATGCCACTAAACCGTAATAGTTAGGGGTCTTTGTCATGTTTCAGTTTAAAGTGCATAGAAACACTATGGTCTATGTAACCATTTTTTATGTTAGTTAAATGTTCCCCCAGACGAATCTAAAGTTGTCTCTTCGTGCGGCCTATATAACATAGACCACACGGGCACCATAGTGCATAAACTACATACGTAGTATTACAGGTAATGAACTCCCTAATTGTAAATTCTCTGCCTTCAGAATTCTCGAAATTAAAACATCTCTTGTTATTGCCTTTAGTCCATCTGCAGGCCTTGCATTTCCTGCACAGGAAAAAACCCGATTTATTGCTGGGAAACTTCAAACTTCTTGAGCCGTCCAGAATTTTCTTTACCAGACGGTCCCCAAAACTCGGGGCACGTCTGTAAATAAACCTCGGTTTGTTAGGTAACAGTGGGCCCAAGTCACGGTCCAAATGCAAAATATGCCAATGTTCAGAAAAAATACGTTCTACTTCTTTGTATTGGTGATGGAAATCCGACAAAAAATTCAATTGGAAGCCCATATTATTAGAGGCCTCTCTCTTATCCTTCAAGCAATCTTCCCTAGGAATGAGGGCAACCTTATTTATAAGCCTGTCTAATGTAGAGGGTTGATAACCTTTCTGTTGAAATCTATCTTTCAAGATCCCTGCTTGTTCCCTGTAATCCTCAATATTGCTACAGTTTCTTCTAACTCTGAGAAACTGACCTTTCGGTATATTTTTAATCCACGTGAGATGCTGGCCACTATGGATGGACAGGTAACTGTTACGGTCCGTAGGTTTAAAATAGACCCTTGTTGTCAGCAAGGTGTCCATTCTCCTTATTGTTACATCCAAATAATGTATCTCCTCAGTGCTAATGGTGCAATCCAATTTAATATTTCTGTTATTGTTATTGAGCTGGGATAAAAAATCTACGGCAGTTTGTTGTGGGCCTTTCCAAATCATTATCAAATCGTATATATATCTACGATAGAAAAGAATATGAGGTTTATCACTATTGAATAGGATTTTATCTTCCCATTCCGCCATGAACAGGTTGGCGATGCTGGGGGCAAATTTCGCCCCCATCGCAGCACCAACCTGCTGCCTAAACAATCCATTGTTAAACCAGAAATAGTTATGCGACATGCAGAAGTCAAGGGCTCTCCCCAAAAATCTCTTCTGCACATCGAAAATATCATCCCGCCTACTTAAGGCCCAATTCAAGGCTAATAAAGCATCATCGTGTTGGATGATGGTGTATAGAGATGATACATCAGCAGTAATTAGAAGGATAGGGTCCTCCCTCTTGAAGGAAGTCTGTGAAAGTAATCCTAGCAATTCCTTGGTGTCCCTCAGGTAAGCCTTTGTCTGTTGGACACTAGGTTGTAGGAAGACATCGAGGAACTCTCCTAATCTGGACGTGACTGAGCCTATACCATTGACTATAGGTCTAGGAGGAGGGTTCATGGCATTTTTATGAATCTTAGGCAATGTGTAGATAATTGGAATTCTACAATGACTCGGACATAAGTATCGTTTCTCTTTTTTATTAAGAGCATGGTGGTTATAGCCCCATTCTATTAACTCATATAGATGTTTCATATAGTTGTCGGTGGGGTCCTCCCGAAGTCTCCCATATGTAGTCTGATCATTCAATAATTCTATCAGTTGTTCATAATATAATTTTTTATCCATGATCACAACACCACCCCCTTTATCCACAGGGCGGATAATGATTTCTTTTCTCCCTTCAAGTTGTTTGATTCCCTCAACTATATATCTCGGGTTAACATATCTATGAGAATGTAGTTGTTCAATATCCTTCAGAACCAGAGATTTGAACACCTCAATATGTGAGTTGTTCAAATTCTGGGGATTGAATGTGGATCTGTTTTGTAATCCACTGTACATATGTCCCTCAGCTGTTGAATTTTTATTACCCATGGTGGTAGGGTGTGTGAGATAATATTTTTTTAGGTTAAGATTCTGAACATATTTATGCGTATCAATGTAAAGTTTAAATTTATTAAGTGGTTTCCTAGGGGCACTTTTCAGGCCTATATTCAAAATAGTTCTTTATGATTAAGTTGACATTGGCTGAGATTGTAAATCCCATCAGTTAAACATCCCTCCTTCGTTTTTTTGGATTGAATGCGTCTACCTGCCCGGCGTCCCCTCTGTTTTCCATATCTGGACGGACGGGGGGACCCCTGGTTTGATGAATGTTCCTGGATGTTGTTTGATAAGTCGCCCCCCTCCCTCTCCCCCTGAAAGGGGGTTGGCGTTGTGGGAAGTGGTCCCCTCTCATAGGATAACCTCCCCCCTGGTCTCTCCTGGGGTACCCAAAAAAATCCTGATTACCCCTTTGCGGGTGCGGGCTTTCTAAAGGAGAGTATCTATTAGATACAGATACCCCATATCCATCCTGAGCTTGATGCCCACTGGGTGTATATGGTGTACCATAAGTCTGGGGTCTAGCCCCTCTCCCTCTAGGATGAGTACCGCCCCTAGATCGACCTCTAGATGTTACATGTGTCCAACCTCTAGACTCCTCATGATATCTATATTCGATATTGTTAGAGGGTTTGGACGAAGGGGGTGGTGCAACCTTCCTTCCCTTATTAGGTTGATTAATAGTCACCTGTTTCGGGGTGCCAATCTAATGTCCATCAATCTCTATTCCTTCGGTGGTTAATGCAATATTACTTTGCCATAGATAAATATTATTAGTATTAAAATCTTCCAAATCCCTTCTAAATTTCTTCACTTTTTTGGTTTGGGTATCTCTATTCACCTTTTCTAATTTGTTCTTTATTTTGGAATAGAACTCTTTTATCTCGTTAGTACCTTCCAAAGGGAGCAACTTGGTCTTAATGTCCTTAATGTCCTCATGTAATTTTTCTAATTTCAATTTCTTCCTTTTAAGGACTAAAGCTTGGAGTTCCCTCCCTGCCCTGTTAAAAAACTCAAGCCATTCATCCATATGGACTTGATCTGTAAAACCATCCTGTGGGGCAACCTCCCATCTCATGCTGTGGAAAATGAGGTTTTCTTTTAGATAATGCTCAAATGTGAATACGTCCCACCATGTCTTCACTTGCTTCTCCAGCAAGGATTCCAACCTCCTAAATAGAATATTATGGTCAACCTCATTCTTAACCGCAACACTCTCTTTAAGGAATATAGTATTCCTATCCAAACTACGATTCATAAGGAAATCAATTTCATCCATGGCTGCAGGTTAGTAACAATGATGAAATAGTAGCACACAAACTCTGTACAAATACCGCCCAACTACAGATATAATCCCGCGCCAAACCCAAAGATGAGAAAATAAAAAATGTTAGAAACAGCCGCTACTTAAAATATTTGAGCATGAATACACATGAAAATCCACTAAGGAAATCAGCAGCGCTGTAGAGGAAATAGTAAACAGATGATGAGGTGCTCTTGAGTGAGCAAATGATATAAAAAGTCCACAATGATAACGACCAGTGATGGTATTAAAAGTCATGCAGCACTCAAATAATAAAGTGCAAGTTCACAGTTCCGCCTTTCAATGTCCACCACCATGCACCGCGTGTTCAGCCAAACATGCAGGAATCCCCCAATGGGGTGAATTCTTACCAGAAAGCAATTTTTTCCCATGCAGGAAATGCAAGGCCTGCCGATGGACTAAAGGCAATAACAAGAGATGTTTTAATTTCGAGAATTCTGAAGGGAGAGAATTTACAATTAGGGAGTTCATTACCTGTAATACTACGTATGTAGTTTATGCACTATGGTGCCCGTGTGGTCTATGTTATATAGGCTGCACAGAGACAACTTAAGATTCGTCTGGGGGAACATTTAACTAACATAAAATATGGTTACGAAGACCATAGTGTTTCTATGCACTTTAACCACTTCAATACCATGCACTTAGAACACTTCCTGCCCAGACCAATTTTCAGTTTTCAGTGCTGTTGCGATTCGAATGAGAATTGCGCAGTCATGCGACGCTGTACCCAAACAAAATTTTTATCATTTTGTTCCCACAAATAGAGCTTTCTTTTGGTGGTATTTGATCACCCCTGCGGTTTTTATTTTTTGCGCTATAACAAAAAAAGACTGAAAATTTTGAAAAAAAAAAAAACATTTTTCTTTGTTTCTGTCACAAAAATTTGTATAAAGTACATTTTCTCCTTCACTGACGGGCATTGATGTGCCTACACTGATGGGCACTGATGAGGCTACACTGACGGGCACTGATGAGGCAGTACAGATTGGCACTGATGAGGTGGCACTGATAAGGTTGCACTGATGATGGGGAAAATATGCAGCACTGATGGGCGGCACTGACAAGCAACACTGACGGGCACTGATACATGGCACTGATATGCGGCACTGATGGTCACTCCTAGGCAGCACTGATAAGTGGCACTGGGCACTGATGGGCACTGATAGGGGGCACTTTTATGTGGCACAGGTGGGCACTTTTATGTGGCACAGGTGGACACTTTTAGGTGGCACAGGTGGGCACTGATAGGTGGCACAGGTGGGCACTGATAGGTGGCACAGGTGGGCAATTATAGGTGGCAGTGGTGGGCACTGGTGCAACAAGCACTGTTAGGGATGGCACTGGCAGGCATCATACATGGGCACAGTGCCATCCCTACAGTGCATAATATTGCCCTTACCTGGTGGTCTAGTGGGGGCTCCCTGGTGGTCCTGGGCGGCCTCTGTGTGCCTTCCCTGGTGGTCCTGGGCGGCCTCATTGTGATGTCCGGGAGGGGGGCCCCCTGGTGGTCCTGATCCGGCTCCCTGGTGGTCCAGTGGGGGTGATTCTGAGGGTGGCTGCGCTGATAAACGTTCAGCGCAGCACCCCCCCCCCCCCCGTCAGGAGAGCAGCCGATCGGCTCTCCGCTGCTCAGGTCTGCAGACCTGAGCAGAGGAAAAGCCGATAAACGGCTCTTCCTATTTACTCTGTGATCAGCCGTGATTGGTCACAGCTAATCACATGGTAAAAGGCTTCGGATCGAAACTATATTTCAATAGTTTTTATTAAGAAATGTAGTATTACAGAATAACAACATGCTCAGTACAAATAGCACACAGATGTTCCGACTGGTCACAATAGTATGGAGTAATGCTATTACCCAGTGAACCATCTTGGATGACTGGATAGGTATATCATACAACTTGGTGGGTATAGCCGTTAATGCAACTCTGAGAGTAGTACCAGTCGGGGGA
>BLSH010335071.1:82028-96119 GCA_018402905.1 Glandirana rugosa
TCGAGAGTATGCTGGCAACATAGCACACATGTCTCTTCAACCATGTTGTTCAACATAACACGTTTTGTGCGTACGAGTCTTCAGTCCTTACAGACCTACGATTAATGTACGTGGAGTTGTAAGTAAGGCGCCGGTATGCTAGCACATCACGTCAGTCATACGATGTATGTTGTCGGTTGCATGCTAAGTATTTTTGTATCTTTGTATCTTTTCACTGCCGTCTTTTTCTGACTCATCAGGTAGCTCAGACGGGAAAAATAAAAAAAATAAATAAATAAAAAAAATGTAATTGGAACAACAGACTGATACCTGTCAGACAACAAGGTTAATGTAAAAAAAATAAATAAATAAAAAAAATAAAAAGGGCAGACTCGATGGACTACTCAGTCTTTTTCTGCCGTCACTTTTCTATGTTTCTATGTTTTTATGAATCGTACGTTGGCTGTTGTATGTAGCATACTGACTGCACTACACGATCGTATGGCCGCGGAATGAATGTTGAGGTGCATGTAATTAGCATCCAGACATTCCTGACTTCTGAGCATGCGTGTTTTGCACAATACAACTTGTTGTACCAACTTCTCTGTACACACGATACAACGGTCGTATGAGAGCTTGTTGGTACGACCAAGTTTTCTAGTTTGCTCATACAACTCCCTTGTACGACCGTCGTATGTTCGACTGTTGAAATCACGCATACAAACGATCGATTTCGCATACAATGGTCGTGAGTACGACCTGTTGTATGCGATCGTCGTCCCGTGTGTACGAGGCTTAAATGCTTAATGACTTATAGATCTAATGCTGAGGGCCCTATATAAGGATACTAACCATTAAAAAGAAAATTTTCACACCCTGATTATACAAGGAAGCCCTACGTCTAATGCCCCGTACACACGGGACGATGATCACATACAACAGGTCGTACTCACGACCGTTGTATGCCAAATCGATCGTTCGTATGCGCGATTTCAACAGTCGAACATATGACGGTCGTACAAGGGAGTTGTATGAGCAGACTAGAAAACTTGGTCGTACCAACAAGCTCTCATACGACCGTTGTATCGTGTGTACAGAGCAGTTGGTACAACAAGTTGTATTGTGCAAAACACGCATGCTCAGAAATCAGGAATGGCCGGATGATAATTACATGCACCTGAACGTTCATTCCGCAGCCGTACGATCGTGTAGTGCAGTCAGTATGCTACATACAACAGCCAACGTACGATTTGACACGGTCGTACGTATGATCGTCGAACCGTGTGTGCGGGGCATAAGAGTATTGAGATGCTCATAAAATCAATGCCCATACCATCTGAATAACACATCACCAACAGGACTAAAGGGATGTAGTTTTTCATTGTTTCTGTTATCTTTCACAAACCGGTTGTAACCAGTTAATAGTGTACATGCTATATCAACCATGCACTACTGAATTGCTCATGTTATGTACCTATGTTACCATGTCATAACTAAATCAAAATCTCTTAAAGGGAAAAAAAAAATAAACTTCATGATAAAAAAGTTTGTTGCTTTAGCTCTACGGTTACACGTAGGCAATATGACATTAAAACTTTTATAACTTGTTCCCCCCGGAATGTGGTTTACATGCTCACCTGCCCTTGTGGTTTGCAGTATGTTGGTCGTACCACCAGGGCCATGAGTGTAAGGGTGGGTGAGCATGTGACCAATATAAGGAAGGGCTTCCGAAAGCACTCAGTTTCAAGACACTGTTTGGAGCACCATCACAAGGACCCAACGGGTACCACCTTTCTGGCCATTGTTCGACTCACACCCCATTGGCGGGGTTGTTTTGCGGAAAGGGGAATTTCCCGGCTTGAGACCCGTTGGATTTTTTACATTAAAAGTTATGTGCCATTTGGGTTGAATGTGAACTGAGACGTCAATTGCTTTATCAACAATGGCTGAGGCGTTCCCAGTCACGTTTTTTTGGCCCTTCTTTGTATGACATTTTTTCTTACACATTTTTCTTTTATTGTACTAAAAAAAAATATATCATTTTTTATCATGAGATTGGAGGTGTAGTGCCCTTTTCTAACCAATAGGCGTCGCTCCCATATGTATTATTGTACACATTCTTTAGAAATAGGATGCTTTGCATATGTTCTTTGGTCTTTGATTATGCATAATATGTTTTACGATGATCTAACATTCAGCTGTCACAATTACCGGCATGAGGGATTTCTTGTGCTGGGAGCGCTGTGTGTTTTGTTTTTTATGTTTACAAATGTTGGGAAGTGACGTTGGTAGCTTGCTTTTCCTGCTTCCTGCCGATGGACCACAAAGGCTATGACACCGTGAGTTCCACACGGCACTTCCTGTGCTTTGTATATTTATTAGCGTGCTATGGGCTGACGGGCACGCCTCTGAAGACATTCGATTGAATGAAGCGCATCAGCTGACACCGCGCCACGCCTAGCACGCCCCTGACAACCACGGTCTTGATGTCTTGATGTTTTGCCTGCTTTTGCCTACTTTTATCCTCTGTAATGTTAGTATAATGTTAATAAATGCCTTTGTTTTAATCCGGCGGGCTTCACTATTAGATTATTTCTTTCATCCCTTATGATTTTGGTGGTACACTGCGGGGAGGAGCGTCATTGCTAATACTGGTGGTCACCCTAGCCTGGAGGATTACAAGGAGTTGCTTACTAGTTTTATGCGCAACTTCACTGTGGATCTGGTAATAAGTTAATTTGAACACGGTGGTGTGGTGTGGTGTGGTGTGCTTCCGATTCACATTGAAGCTAGTTCTGGGATATCTACCCTATCCTTTTAGGCTTTAATCTATGGACTTTACCTTTGAGCGCTGCATATTGGACTAATTTATTAACATGTTTTGAAGATCAATGAAACTATGCCAGCTGCTGTTTTATTTTTATATGTGTAGCGTGAATTTGTATATATTTTTACATTATAATAATAATAGTGTGTGACTGTGGGGGGGGGGGGCATTAGAGTGTAAGCTCTTCTGGTACAGAGACTGATATGGTTTGATGTTCTCTCTCAGTGTTGTGAAATAAGGTATCACCTAATAACTCAACATAAAAATAATGAATAACAGTGTGTACTACAAATGTCTCTCTTTGTACAGTTAAACCGCGGATTGCACTAAGTCATTTAAGGCTCACTTACACTGGATACCAGGGTTCTATTTTTTGTGAAGTCAGCAATTTTTACCCAGAAATTGTGAATTTCCGATGGGTTAAATACAGTAAGAGTAACAACACCAACACAACTTTGGATAAGGAGGTTTCTCTCACAACACCATTGAGGAACAGTGATGGGACATTTAATGTGACCAGTGTGCTGACTTTGCTGCCGTCTACTGGAGAAGAACCTGAAGATGTATTATCTTGTATTGTGAGTCACAGATCCCTGAAGAAGGATGCCACTCTCAGTTTTACTATGCCAAGTAAGTATCCCTAGAATGTGATATCAATAGAATTTGGCTCCCACTGCCTTCCAGAAATCCCAGATCCTTCAGATTAGATTCAGAGATTGCTCAATGTGGTGATTGCAAACAAATCAAAATAAACGCGCGCTAGATAAAAAGAGCAATTGCATATGTGATGTAATAGCTGCTATCACAAGTAAATAGATTAATTACCAAAACGTAATAAAAAACAAAATGCGTAGCGATAGATAAATTCAGAAAACATTGATCATAATAAATAAATACAATTCTATCAAAGTGTTCAAGAATAAAAAAAGGTCCAAAAAATGCATATGTATATACAGTATGTGATGACTGACAAACATGAAATTCGTACAATAGTGTCCATAGGAGAATGGTGAAGTAGAGTTGTTCCCATGTGATGAAAAAAATAAAAAAGCTAGAAAAGTCCCTTCGCACACAGGAAAACTTCAGTGCAACCAACACCAAGAGATGAAGATAGCAGATAGCAGCTTACCAGAGATCAATGGCTTACAAGCTAATGGAAAGCCATACACGCTGTAGGGAAATCTTTACCAAACAAATCAGTCAGCTGTGCTGACGTCTCTGGTGATAGCAGGTCCTCAGTATGTACACATCATGGACGGTGTATAAAAAATATATAGAAGACCATAGCGTAACCCAGTAAAAAGCAATCATTTTATGGAAGTATAAAAGTATTTCACTCACATTTTAGATGTAAAAAGTATGCATGTAAAAAGCTGCAGCAACAAGATAAACGTAGGATCCACAGTAACGGATGGCAGAGGAGCGTGGTGACATCACGTCTGGTCACACGCAACACGTTTCGCTATAGGTTTGACTTCATGGGGGGCGTCTGTCCCTGACAACGTCAAACCTGTGATGACGCAATGTGGTGATTACAAACCACCAAATGCTTGGCATGTATTCACACCTGAGCAGGAGCGTTTAGAGGTGATTTTGGATAGTTTTTTTCTGTGCATTTTTCATGGGTATTCAGGCTTGGGCATTTCTGCTTTAGCCAATGTAAAGCTAGTTACTAGGAGGAGATGGTTGTTTAACCACTTCAATACCAGGCACTTACAACACTTTCCTACCAGACCAATTTTTAGCTTTCAGTGCTGTTGCGCTTTGAATCAGAATTGCGCGGTCGTGCGACGTTGTACCCAAACAATTTTTTTATCATTTTGTTCCCACAAATAGAGCTTTCTTTTGGTGGTATTTGATCACCCCTACAGTTTTTATTTTTTGTGCTACAAATAAAAAAAGACCGAAAATTTTGAAAAAAAAAATGTCTCTGTTTCTGTCGCAAAACTTTGTAAATAAGTACATTTTCTCCATCACTGATGGGCACTGATGAGGCTACACTGACGGGCACTGATGAGGCAGTACTGATTGGCACTGATGATGAGGCACTTATATGCAGCAATGATGGGCACTGATAGGCGGCACTGATAAGCAGCACTGATGGGCACTGATAGGTGGCACTGATATGCAGCACTGATGGGCACTAATATGCGGCACTGCTGGGCGCTCATAGGCGGCAATGATTGGCACTCATAGGTGGCACTGGGCACTGATAGGTGGCACTGATGGGCACTGGTAGGTGGCACTGGTACGCACTGATAGGGGCACTGGTGGGCAGATGCACTGATAGGGGCCATTTCCCTGGTGGTCTAGGGTGGCATCTGAAGGTGGCACTGAGTGCCATCCATATTGGGCACTATGCTCCTTACCTGGTGGTCTACGGTGGTCTCCCTGGTGGACCTGATGGGCTCCCTGGTGGTCCCTGGTCGGCTCCCTGGTGGTCCTGGTTCGGCATATCCCTGGTGGTCCCTTGGTAGGCTCCCTGGTGGTCTAGGGTGGCGATCCGAGGGGGGGGGGGTGCGCTGATAAATCATCAGCACAAACCCCCCCTTTCAGGAGAGCAGCCGATTGGCTCTCCTCTACTCAGGTCTGCAGACCCAAGTACAGGAAATGCTGATAAACGGCTTTCTTGATTACACTGTGACCAGCTTTGATTGGTCACGGCTGATCACATGGTAAAGTACTTCAGATGGAAGCTCTATACCGAGATCTGTAATGTGGGGGGTCAGACTGACCCCCCACACCACCAATCGCCACGATGAGCACCCCCACGGGTGCGCGCCGGCATGTTATACTGAGGACGTCATATGACGCCCAGTCAGGATAACTGAACGACTTCCCGGCCGTCATTCTGCATACGGCGGTCATGAAGTGGTTAAAGTAGAAATAAAGGCAATGTTTTTTTTTTTTTAAGTTAGATGGAGTAGAGATGAATTGGAACCCCAGTCAGTTGTTATTGCTGTCTGTGTCCCTGTTAGGGAGAGTCACCCTCTCGATTTGTCCTGTTTGCCAATATTATCGAAAGTGAAAGTAAAAGACAATCCCAATTTTTGGATGACACTGAAACACTAGTAGAGGGGAAATCTTCAGTTGCAATATGACTTGTGTTGGGTTTTACCCCCCTTCACGACCAGGCCATTTTGTGCAATACGCCACTGCGTTACTTTAACTGACAAACGTCGTATGACGTTGTACCCAAATAAAATTGACGTCCTTTTTTTTCCCCACAAACAGAGCTTTCTGTTGGTGGTATTTGATCACCACTGCAGTTTTTATTTTTTGCACTGTAAGGCCTCATACACACGGGCGTATCTAAAAAAAATAAACAAAACTTCGGGTCCGACGTCAAGGAAAAAAAGTCGACGTTTTTCGGCGTTATGCATTGGCGTTTTTGAGCGTTAGTGAGCGTCGGCGTCAATAGGCGTTTTTTTAAAAAAAATCATCCCTCTGCTATTTTTCAACCTAAAAACGTTGGCGTCAAAAAACGCCGGAAAACGCCGGTACAATATTAGGTGGCGTTTGTTGGCATATTGTGGCGTCGGCGTCAAAAAACGTCAAAACGTTACAGCCTCAGAACGCGATGGCCATGGGTTCTACTTTCTGCTCACTAATGCCGACGCCACCTACAGCTCAAAAACGCCGACGTTTTTATGGGGCCATTGACTAACATAGAGAGCTGCAAAAAACGCCAGAAAACGACGGCGTCAAAAAACGTCCGTGTGTATGAGGCCTAAACAAAAAAAGAGCGACAGTTTTAAAAAATTAACATTATTTTTTACTTTCTGCTATAAAACATCCAATAAAAAAATGTAAAGAAATTAAATTTCTTCATCAGTTTAAACCAATATATATTCTTCTACATATTTTGGTAAAAAAATTCCAATAAGCATATATTGATTGGTTTGCGCAAAAGTTATCACGTCTACAAACTAGGGAATAGATTTATGCCATTTTAATTTTTATTTTTTTAGCAGTAATGGCAGCGATCTGTGATTTTTAGTGGGACTGCGGCATTGCGGCGGACAAATCTGACACTTAGGGCACTTTCACAATGGGGGCGGTGGGGCATTAGCGGTAAATCCCTGCTAGTTTCAGCAGGGATTTACTGTTGTTATAGCAGCGCTACGGTGGCAGGAGCACTGCGCTTTTAACCCCCCCATAAGGGGTTAAAATGGGGTTAAAAGTGCTGGCGCTCCGCACTTCCAAGGCACAATGTTTTCAATGGGCAGAGGCGGTGGAGGACAGGTATATCATCGTGCACCGCTGCAAAGATGCGGCTTGCAGGACTTTTTGCAAAGCCCTGCAAGCTCACCGTCCCCGTGTGAAAGCACTCCGGCTTTCATATTGGGGTGCATGGGGAGGGATTTTTGAGGCGCTTTACAGGTGCTATTTTTAGCTAAATAGTGCCTGTAAAGAGCCTCGGTGTGAAAGCGGTCTAAGTGACACTTTTTGGAGACCAGTGACACTAATACAGTGATCAGTGCTAAAAAAATGCACTGTCACTGTATAAATGACACTGGCAAGGAAGAGGTTAACACCAGAGGCCATCAAAGGGTTAAGTGTGCTCCTAGGGAGTGCTTTCTAACTGTGTGGGGGATGGACTGACTGAAGGAAGAGAGAGATCTGTGTTCCAGATTAGCAGGAATCACAGATCTCTCCCTTCCTGTCTGACAGAATAATGGTCTGTCTTGTTTACATAGGCAGAATGCCGTTCTGCCTTTCCAGTGAACGAACAGCAGGTCCATTGCGTGCACTCGAGACCCAGAGAAGTAAACAGTGTATAGGTACATTGTTTCGTGTAGCCAGGCCGTCCTTCCACAGTAAATGTGCTTTGGGCGGTGGTTAAGTGGTTAAAGTGGTTGTTAAGCCACTTGTATAAAATGCTTCCATCCCCTCTGTATTAACACAATAAGTTTCCATGTGCTTGTGTTATAACTAGAGTTGAGCAGACACCTGGATGTTTGGGTACATCTGGTTCAGCCGAACTTCGTGGAAAAGTTTGGGTTCGGTACTGAACGTGACTCGAACTTGACCCCGAACCCCATTGAAGTCAATGGTAACTCGAACTTTTGGGCACAAAAATGGTTGTAAAAAAGTCCTGGAAAGGGCTAGAAGGCTGCAAAAGGAAGCAAAATGGGGGTAAGGAGTAGGATAAGTGCCCTGCAAACAAATGTGGATAGGGAAATAACTTAAAATCACATAAAAAAAATAGAAATGGGAGGAGGAGGTGGATGTGGAGTAGGAGCCTAGAGGTTGACTAGGCCGTGACTGTGGCAGTGTAGGTGGAAGTGGCGGTGGAGGAGGAGGAGGAGGAGGTAGCCAACACTGTTATTTGTTTGTTTGTTTGTTTTTTCTAATTGGGGTAGCCCCCAAAATATTGAGACATATAAAAAAAAAAAAACAAGTATACCAATGGCTGTGTGAGTCCGGTCTAAATGTTTATTCTGCACAAGGTACAGACAAGTCTTGTGGGATCCATGCCTGATTCATTTTAATAAAGGTTAGCTTGTCCACGTTGGCTGTGGACAAACAGCTCCGCTTGTCTGTGATAACGCCCCCTGCCATGCTAGACACACGTTCCGACAATACACTGGCTGCAGGGCAGGCCAGCACCTCCAAGGCATAAAGGGCAAGCTCAGGCCATGTGGCCAATTTGGAGATCCAGAAGTTGAATGGGGCAGACCCATCAGTCAGTACGTGTAGGCGTGTGCACACATACTCTTGCACCATGTTGCTGAAATGCTGCCTCCTGCTAAGACGTTGCATACCAGCTGGTGGTGCTGTTTGTTGTGGCGGGCTGCTGACAAAGCTTTTCCACATTTCGGTCATGCTAACCCTGCCTTCTGAATTGTTTGGCGGTGGCACAGCTGCGTTGGCGACCTCTTCCTCCGCCTTTGCCTTGTGCTTCCACAGAGCCCCCGGTGTCATTTGGGAATGCCCTCAGCAGCGCGTCTACCAGCGTGCGCTGGTAGTCGCGTATCTTCCGATCACACTCAAGTGAGGGAATTAAGGACGGCACGTTGTCCTTGTAACGGGGATCCAACAGGGTGGCCGCCCAGTAATCAGCACAAGTTACCCTCTCCTTCAGAGCACCAACAGGAACCTGTCCCTAATGCAGTAGTAGATGGTTTTAGAACGATAAACTCTCCCTCAGAGCACTAACAGGAACCTCTCCCTAATGCAGTATAAGATGGTTCTGAATGTTCCCTCACAGGACCACAATGAAGGTCTCCCTAATGCAGTCTGAGATGGTTGTGAACGCTAATCTTTCCCTCACAGCACCGCCATGAAGCTCTCCCTACTCTAGTCTGAGACTATCTGACACATGGCGCTACGTGACTCCAGCCTCATATAGAGGCTGGGTCACATGATGCACTGGCCAATCACAGCCATACCATTAGTAGGCATGGCTGTGATGGCTTCTAAGGGCAAACTAGTGAAAAGCTTGTTGATTGGCTGCCCAGCAGCTATAGAAAAGGTGCCAAAAATACCCAAATACCGAACCCGAACCCAGACTTTTTTTCATATGTCTGGGTTCGGGTTCGGGGCACGGACACCCTAAAGTCCGGTACGGACCCAAACTTTACAGTTCGCTCAACTCTAGTTATAACATATATATACTTATCTGTATTAATAACACACAGGCTTCCTAGGACCAGTTGTCCTTTCTCTCTCTCCTCTGCTCAGCCAAGAATTCCTAAGGGTAGGAAGCTGGTGTGTTATCTATACAGATAAGAATATTTATAATAGAGCACGGACACACGCAAACTTCTCGTTCTAATACAGAGGGGATGGGAGCTTTTAAAGTTAATTATGAGAGCAGAGAAGATACTCTACCTACTGACAGGGGGCAGGGGGAGCTGAAGACAGGCATAGGAGAGCTGCTAGTGACAGACTAAACAGACCACGGGACTCTCAAGATCAACTAATATAAGGGGAGTCAGCACTCAGAGGGGGGAGTCAGGACCTGACATAATCAAACAGGTATTTTAGGGGATACAGAGGGGTCATTTAAAAAGCAAAAACACCCTGCTGCTAATTGCACATTAAAGAGACAGGAGCAGCATTTTTTTGGGGTTCATTTTTTTAAAGTCAATTTTGTATGGCTTTTTTAACCACTTCAGCCCCGGAAGGATTTCCCCCTTTAGGACCAGAGCCCTTTTTGTGATTCGGCGCTGCGTCGCTTTAACTGAAAATTGCGCGGTCGTGCGACGTTGTACCCAAACAAAATTTGCGTCCTTTTTTTCCCACAAATAGAGCTTTCTTTTGGTGGTATTTGATCACTGCTGCGTCATTTCTGATCACCGCTATAAACAAAAGAAGAGCGACAATTTAGCAAAAAAACACAAATGTCTTACTTTTTGCTAAAATACAAATCCAAAAAAAAAAATATAAAAAAACATTTTTTTTCATCGGTTTTGGCCAATTTATATTCTTCCTCATATTTGCGATAAAAAAAATCGCAATCGGCGTTTATTGATTGGTTTGCGCAAAAAGTGGTCGCGTTTACGGATGATGAGAATTAACTGGGGTTTTTATTTTTTTTTTATTTTTTACTAGTAATGGCGGCGATCTGCGATATTTAGCGGTACTGCGATATTTCAGCGGACATGTCGGACCATTTTGACACTTTTTTGGGACCATTGGCATTTATACAGCGATCAGTACTATAAAAATGCACTGATTACTGTGTAAATGCCATTGGCAGTGAAGGGGTTAACCTGCAGGGGGCGCTCTAAGGGTTAACTGTGTTCCCTGGGCGTGTTCTAACTGTGGGGGGACTGCCCTAACAGGAGAAGGGAAGTGATCACAGCCCTTCCCCCTTCACAGAACGGAGGTCCGTGTTTACTTACACGGACCTCCGTTCTTTCACTCCGGGTGGGGGCATTGCGGGTAGCTGGCGGCAATCGAAGCCGCCGCACCCGCTCCCTGGCCCTCCCCAAACACAGTGAGCGCGCCTTCGGCGGCGCGCGCACGCCCACTGGCCGCGATCTCGCAGACACCGTCATATGACGGTGATTGGTGCAGGAGCGCCACCTTGTCGCCGTCAGATGCCGATCGGCGGTCGGCAAGTGGTTAAGGCCAATTTGCAAGATTTAAAAAAAAAAACACATGGCTTGCGTAACTTGTTCCTTTTTTTTTCAAGAAATAAGGCATTTTTTTGTGAACAATGGGTGTGGGGTCTCCTCAAAATTCATACCAACCCCCTTATGCACTATTTAAACATGTGGAATGGATTTTGAGGGGGACCCCATGCCATAACTCATACCAGACCCATCTGGTATGTTTTTTGAGGAGGACCCTATGCCATACACCATACTAGACCCTTATCCATTATTTAAGCATCTGGTATGGCTTTTGAGGGGCACCCAATGCCATACCTCATATCAGACCCTTATCCATTATTTAAGGATCTGGTATGGATTTTGAGGGGCACCCAATGCCATACCTCATACCAAACCAGTGTTTCTCAACCTTTTTACTGTCGAGGAACCCCTGGCTAAAAGTCTGAAATCTCGGGGGAACCCCTGAAATAATTTTCATATCGACAGGTCACGGAACACCGGTGTGATCCACAAGCTTTAGATATAACAAAAATGATTTTTAAAAATAGCATTAAATAATAGAATATTAAAACATACATATTTAATGTGAAACTTGTACTTTTTTCTGCACATATGCTCAATTCTAGGTCCAACTTGATAGCAGTGTACAGAGCGACAGCAGCAGGGCAAAATACAGGGGGGCTAGCAGAGCAAAGCACACGAGGCAGGAGGGCACAGTTCATGGCAGCAGAGCACATATTTACATGACAGCAGGGTACATGAGCACATCAGAGCAGAGCAGGGCACACGAGAGAAGAACAGGACACATGAGAGCAGAGCATGGTACATGAGAGCAGAGTAGGGCACATGAGAGCAGAACAGGGCACACAAGAGCAGAACAGGGCAAATGGGGGCAGAACAGGGCAAATGGGGGCAGAACAGGGCACATGGGAGCAGAACATGATGCATGGGAGCAGAGCATGACATATGAGAGCAGAACATGACACATGGGAACAGAACATGACACATGAGAGCAGAACATGACACATGGGAGCAGAACATGACACATGGGAGCAGAACATGGCACATGGGAGCAGAACATGACACATGAGAGCAGAACAGGGCACGTGAGAGCAGAACATGACACATGAGAGCAGAGCAGGGCACATGAGAGCAGAAAAGGGCACATGGGAGCAGAATATGACACATGGGGGCAGAACAGGGCACATGGGAGCAGAACATGAAACATGGGAGCAGAACATGATGCATGGGAACAGAACATGACGCATGGGAGCAGAACATGACACATGGGAGCAGAACATGACACATGGGAGAAGAACAGGGCACATGTGAGCAGAACAGGGCACATGGCAGAAGAACATGACACATGGGAGCAGAACATGACGCATGGGAGCAGAACATAATGCATGGGAGCAGAACATGACACGTGGGAGGAGAACATGATGCATGGGAGCAAAATAGGGCACATGGGAGCAGAACATAACACATGGGAGCAGAACAGGGCACATGGGAGCAGAACAGGGCACAAGGGAGCAGAAAATAACACACGAGAGCAGAACATGACACATGGGAGCAGAACAGGGCACATGGGAGCAGAACATGACACATGGGGGCAGAACATTACACATGGGAGCAGAACAGGGCATATGGGAGCAGAACAGGGCACATGGGAGCAGAAAAGGGCACATGGGAGCAGAACACGACACATGGGAGCAGAACATGATGCATGGGAGCAGAACAGGACACATGGGAGCAGAACATGACACATGGGAGCAGAACAGGGCACATGGGAGCAGAACAGGGCACATGGGAGCAGAAAATGACACATGAGAGCAGAACATGACACATGGGAGCAGAACATAATGCATGGGAGCAGAGCATGATCCATGGGAGCAGAACATGATGCATGGGAGCAGAACAGGGCACATTGGAGCAGAACATGACACATGGGAGCAGAACAGGGCACATGGGAGCAGAAAATGACACACGAGAGCAGAACATGACACATGGGAGAAAAACATGAAACATGGGAGCAGAATATGAAACATGGGAGCAGAACAGGGCACATGGGAGCAGTACATGACACATGGGGGCAGAACATTACATATGGGAGCAGAACAAGGCACATGGGAGCAGAGCAGGGCACATGGGAGCAGAAAAGGGCACATGGGAGCAGAACATGATGCATGGGAGCAGAACATGCATGGGAGCAGAACACGATGCATGGGAGCAGAGCATGATCCATGGGAGCAGAGCTTGACACATGGAAGCAGAACAGGGCACATGGGAGCAGACCAGGGCACATGGGAGCAAAACAAGACACATGGGAGCAGAACATGACACATGGGAGCAGAACATGACACATGGGAGCAGAACATGACACATGAGAGCAGAACAGGGCATGTGAGAGCAGAACATGACACATGAGAGCAGAGCAGGGCACATGAGAGCAGAAAAGGGCACATGGGAGCAGAACATGACACATGGGGGCAGAACAGGGCACATGGGAGCAGAACATGACACATGGGAGCAGAACATGATGCATGGGAACAGAACATGATGCATGGGAGCAGAACATGACACATGGGAGCAGAACATGACACATGGGAGAAGAACAGGGGACATGTGAGCAGAACAGGGCACATGGCAGAAGAACATGACACATGGGAGCAGAACATGACGCATGGGAGCAGAACATGACACGTGGGAGGAGAACATGATGCATGGGAGCAAAATAGGGCACATGGGAGCAGAACATAACACATGGGAGCAGAACCGGGCACATGGGAGCAGAACAGTGCACAAGGGAGCAGAAAATGACACACGAGAGCAGAACATGACACATGGGAGCAGAACAGGGCACATGGGAGCAGAACATAACACATGGGAGCAGAACCGGGCACATGGGAGCAGAACAGTGCACAAGGGAGCAGAAAATGACACACGAGAGCAGAACATGACACATGGGAGCAGAACAGGGCACATGGGAGCAGAACATAACACATGGGAGCAGAACCGGGCACATGGGAGCAGAACAGTGCACAAGGGAGCAGAAAATGACACACGAGAGCAGAACATGACACATGGGAGCAGAACAGGGCACATGGGAGCAGAACATAACACATGGGGGCAGAACATTACACATGGGAGCAGAACAGGGCATATGGGAGCAGAACAGGGCACATGGGAGCAGAAAAGGGCACATGGGAGCAGAACACG
>BLSH010335091.1:73303-97219 GCA_018402905.1 Glandirana rugosa
TCTTCTTTTTGGGTCCCCCGCCAACGGTTTGGCTCCTCCCCCCTGCTGAGTGCTCCCAATAGCAATCCCCCCCGCTCTCTACTGAATGAATGCATTAAAGTAAAAAACCTTTTGCCTTTAAGAAAACTTTAAAGTGGATGTAAACCCAAAAAAAACAAATGTAATTAATAATCTGCCTGCTAGAGTATCATGTCATATCATCTGTGCCCAGTCTTGCCACAAAGAGTTAATCCAACTGTGAGTAGTGACCTTTATCTTTTTTCAGGAAGAGAAAGTCCGACTAACAGGGAAATACACAGTCGATCCGCCCCTTGCTCTGTGAGTGACAAGCAATTTGCTTATCTCCTTCACACAGCAGAGAAAGTTTTACACTCCCCCCTCCCTCCCTCCTCAATGTCTCAGTATAGAGGTGGGTGGGGAGGCTTGTGAAATCACAACTCCACCCACCAAACTCCAGCAAACACAGACACCCTCTGATTTCAGAGTTTTACAGAGCTGCTAGTGCTTACAGGAAGGATATTTCAAAGGTAGGGATAGATGCAGGAGGCTTGCATGTATATATACATTAATACTGTGTCATTAGTTTATACTGGGTGGGTGGTGGGTTTACATCCACTCTAAAGGTAATAACTTTTATGTCCTGGCAGAACCAAGACTCAGTGTAAAATCACAGTAAAAAAATCACAGAATAGGAATGGGGGCGGGGCTGGTGTTAGACAAATTTATTTAGAAAAAAGCTGAAGGTCAGAACAGACCGAAAACGAGAACAGTCCAAGTCTGATTGGGTAACAAATCTCGAAAAAGGAACTCAGGCAAGTAGTAAACACAGGCATTTGATTTGGCACTGTCCGAATGTTCTTAATTCTATTTAAGCACTCCTGACTGAGGCCAGGTGTGCAGCTGCAGTGCGGAATATTAGGCTCAGTCCACATCAATGCATTTTTTTCATGTTTTTTGCAGAAACATTATGCAGGAAATTATTTTTTGCATTTTTTTTTTTATCTGCCCAACAATAAATTTGCCAAAAAAAAAAAAAAAAAACATGCATAAACGCAAACCGCAAAATTGCGGTAAAAATTCACAAAAAGCACTGCAGAAACATTTAAAAGCAAACTGCATAGGTGTGAATGGAGCCTTAGCTAGCATGGGGCAGGCTGCTGCCTGATTTGAGTTTTAAGTTCTGACTTATCTGTTCTGGCTGGGATCAAAGTTTTAAAGTTTGGTTAACATATTTTTTTTAAATCCACACAAGGGACAGTTTTTATATTCAATGAGAGAGGTCTCTTTTGCTGCTGGCTGCTCTTAGTCTAAATCCATACCCTTGCAGCATTAATACAAGCGCTGGACCTGTCACAGGCTCTCATCAGGAGTGCTGACTCTTACCGTCCTTCTGCCCCCTCCTCCATTCATAGGAGCCATACTTTAGCTTCGCACAATGAAAAGAGATCTGTGAATGGAGGATGCAGGCCTTTCATTCATCCGCCTGCCCTCCATTCATTGATGGAAGAAAAAGTACTGCTTCTGTGCACGAAGCAGGAAGGGGGAAAGGGCAGGAATAGTCAGCGTTCTTGCCTGTGACAGGTCCAATGCTCATATTAATGGGGGGGGGGGGGGGGTGAAAGGGGGGCAGAGGACTTTGGATTCAAACTGAGAGACCAGCCCAGCAGCACAATAGACACATCAGATTAAATGTAAGTCCTTTGTGCTGATGTAAAAAAGGAAACAAAAAAATAACCTAGGCTTTAATGCTTATGCATTTTAAAATGATTGTCAGGCCTCATACACACGGACGTTTTTACAGTCGCATTTTTGAGCTTTTTTTACAGCTTAAAAATGCCTCTCCGTGTTATTCGGTGGCAACATACACACACAGACGTTTTTAAGCTCCAAAAAAAACCCAGGACCAGCATGTTCCAAGGCTGCTGCACTAGAGCTGTAAAAAGACGCCAATAAAAGCTCAAAAACACGGCTTAATGTTGTATACAGAGCGTTGAGCCTTGTCAGACGTTTCTCTGCCTGTATTCAAAATCCATGGTTCCCTATGGGAGCCCATTGATTTGAACTTTTGTGCTGAGGATCTTGAATTTTCGCCAAAATTGTAAAAAAAAATTGTGTGGGGTTTCCCCCAAGAGATACCAGACCCTATGGTCTAGTATGGATTTTAAGGGGAACCCCCACGCCAAAAAAAAAAAAAATGGCTTGGGGTCCCCCCGAAAATCCATACCAGACCCTTATCCAGGCATGCAGCCCGACAAGTCAGGAAGGGTGGGGGGCAAGCGAGCACCCCCAGGACCATACCAGGCCACATGCCCTCAACATGGGGGGGGTGCTTTGGGGCAGACGGGGCCCTGTGCCGCCCACCCCAAAGCACCTTGTCTCCATGTTGATGAGGACAAGGGCCTCTTCCGACAACCCTGGCCGGTGTCTGTGGATGGGGGGCTTATCGGAATCTGGCCCCCCACCCTATGTGAATGAGTATGGGGTATATTGTACTCCTACCCATTCACCTAAAAAAACTGTTAAAAATAAACACACTGCACGGGTTTTTAAAGTATTTACTTTATTATGGCAGCTCCGGCCTCTCTTCTGAATTTCCTCTCTGGCTCTTCTCCCTCTGCCGGTTCTTCTCCTCTCTGCGCTGTGTTCTCGCTCTTTTGCCGGGAGATTGTGTCGAGCGGAGAAGACCCGGCAAAAGAGCAAGAAGACAGAAGACCCGGCAGAAGAGGGAGATGAGAAGACCTCACCAGAGGAGGGAGAAGAGCCGGAGAGGGTAGAAGAAATCGGAAGAGACGCCAGAGCTGTCTTAATAAAATACTTTAAAAACCCGTGCAGTGTGTTTATTTTTGACACTTTTTTTTTTTTTTTTTAGGTGAATGTTAAAATGTACAATGTATCCCATTCTCATTCACATAGGACTGCTGGCTGGGATCTGGGGGCCTTTTTAAAGGGGGTTTCCAGATTCCGCTAAGCCCCCCGCCCGCAGGTCCAGACAACCACCGGCCGGGTTGTCGGGAAGAGGCCCTTGTCCTCATCAACATGGGGACAAAGTGCTTTTGGGGTGGGGGGCTAAAGGTGCATTGACGCCAATGCAAAACGCTGATAAAATCACAGTTTTAACGTGGCTTTTTTCCTGGCCTCGGTACTAACTTTACAGCTTGTTTTTTATAAAGCTCGTGTGTATAGGCCTAAATGTAATTTTTTTTTCTCTTTTATTGATTGAACTAGATGGACTTCTGCCTTTTTTCAGCTTTATTAACTATATATGTAAATTGAAGAAAAAAAATGGTTTATACATCCCTGCTTGAGTGGTCCCATCCTCTTTTTGGTTCCCCTGCTAGTGCTCCTGGCTCCTCTGCTACGTCGAGTGCCCCCATAAAAAGCCTCTTTGTAAGGGGGCACTCATGAGAGCTTGTTCCCATGTCTCGCTGTCTACTTCCATTGATACAGACAGTGGGACTCAGCTCCGCCCCCCCTGCTCCTTCGTCGCTGTGTTTGATTGACAGTAGTGGGAGCTAACGGCTCTCCCACTGCTTCACCAATGTCAGTGAGATCAGGCAATGAGGGGAGTGCTGGATCGAATGAGGGCTCTGGTAAGTAAAAGGGGCGGGAGGAGAGGGGGGATACTGATGCCTAAACATATTATACATTAGAGCAAGGATTGCAAAAAATGTTTAGGCTTTATAACCATTTTAGGGTACTAGGAAAACCTCATTAATGTTCATTTTGTAAATCAAATGACAGAGTAAAAATAGCCAAACAAATGTCCCAAAGCGAAAGTCTCTGCTCAGCGCCTGAAAGACACTGTCTCCTTTAAAATACACTTCAAAACTGGATGTTGAGCAGCTGCTGGAAAAGCCTAAAGCAAGACATTCAAATAATACATAAACAAAAGAGCAAAGAAAGGAACTCCTGCAGCAGCGCTCCAAAGTCTATTAATGTGCACTCAGATCAAAATTCTTCTAATAATCATAAGATACGCTTGCAGATGTTTAATCCCTCCACCAACAAGTTATCACCTCGTGAGAGTGGATCGAAGGTGGGGGACTTCGATCCACTCTCACGAGGTGATAACTTGTTGGTGGAGGGATTAAACATCTGCAAGCGTATCTTATGATTATTAGAAGAATTTTGATCTGAGTGCACATTAATAGACTTTGGAGCGCTGCTGCAGGAGTTCCTTTCTTTGCTCCTTTGTTTATGTATTATTTGAATGTTCATTTTGTGCCTTCATATTTGCTAAGCTTCCTATTTAAAGTGGTTGTCAACTCTTGACAATCACTTTAAACTACAGGTAAGCCTGTAATCAGGCTTACCTGTAGGTTCCCTGTATATCGCCTAAACCTGTACGGTTTAGGAGATATATACGCTATACTGGCATGTGCCGACGTCATTCGGCACATGCGCAGTGAAGAAACGGCCTATGTGCAGTTCCTTCATTGACAGAGTGTTGCGATTGGCGGCATGCGCAGGAGCGACGCCACGCGACTCCGGCCAGTCACAGCGCCGTAGTTCGCTGCCCCGGATGGAAGAGGAGCGATGATGGACGCTTCCTACTGCGGGGACAGTGCGATGCATACTATCCTATTATGCTTCTACATTGCAAGTTAATAATAAAATTTAATAAAAGGAAGTAAACCCATTATCTGTTTGTAGAGGATATACACAGAGTATGGTTATATATATTTGCCGAAGGCTAGGTTTTCATTATTGCAACCTGAAAGTCGTGCAATTTTACCGCACTTTTTTTACCGCAATTTTGATGTGATTTGAAGTTCTATGGACCTCAAGTCGCATCAGAGTCAGACCAAATTAGTGCAGGGACTACTTTGAAGTTGCACAGATATAAATGGTACTCATTGAAAATCATGGGGTACGACTTGCCAATGCGACTTTGCAGTCCCAAGTCGCACTAGTGGAAAACGAGCCAACGTGTCCTGATTCATCTTCTGCTTTAATGCCTATTGTCTGGGAAATGTGATAACTGCAGTTGTGTCCAGTCTCATTATACTAATACCATTATTGCTAAAGGGATTTCCTAAAAAAGCAATGTTTAGATCATAGCGATAATGAGCCTGCTTATTTTTGTCCCAGGATAATCTCCACAATTAGCGCCCTTCTGTTCCTCATCAAGTCATTATTAAAGGAAATGTAAAATGGTTTTGCACATGTGTACTTTCTTTCTTATGCTTTTTGTATGCTAACAAATCTTAATTTTTTGGCTGGTAAATACAATATGAAATGTTATATTTTACTATTTTGTAGCAGGTGTAGTTGTAGTCCTTTTCCCATGGAAGGCATGTGTATTATTTTCAGCTGTGCTAAAACAATTGCCTTGTTTGCAGGACTTGCTGAGCCATCACAGCAGTGAACCATCCCTTGTCACAGTTGAAGGTTTAAAGTGGTTGTAAAGGCAGGTTTTTTTTGTTTTTTTTGTTTTTTTTTTTCCTTACTGCATTCTATGTAGTAAGGTAAATGGCCTTCTGAATGCAGCTCCCCCTACATACAAATGCTAAATACCTGAGCCCGAACTCGATCTAGCAATGTGCATAAGAGCCGATGCTCTCTCGATTCTCTTGGTCCCCATCAGCTCCTGCTGCTGTCAATCAGAGCCAGTGACGAAGGGGCAGTGGCCGGGACACACAGAGTGGGGCTCAGGAGCAAGTACGCACGCGTGCCCCCATAGCAAGCAGCTTGCTATGGGTGCACTTGGCAGGTGGGAGGAGCCAGGAGCACAGGCGGGGGACCTAAGAAAACGAGGATCAGCGCTGCTCTGGTTTTCATTACACAGAATAGGCAAGAATACTATGTTTGTTATTTTAATTTAAAAAAATAAAGCTTTACAATCACTTTAAATCTAATAAAGGGACTAGCAGCCATATCTTCATCTACTGTGCTTTCTTTTCAGCTGACCCGCTATGCTCTGGGAATCCTTTGCCATGTATTTATAGTCCATTCAAAGCTTTGCATTTTGGTGCATTTTTTGCCTGATGCGTCTTATCAAAATCAATGGAAATGTAAAAGCTTGCATTGATTAAAAAAAAACAGGCAAAGTGGTAAATGAGGCCGGTGTGTGTATTTAGAATTGAAAGGGTGTGTATGGAGATATATATATATATAATATATATATATATATATATATATATATATATATATATATATATATATATAACACACACACACACAGTTGTGCTCATAAGTTTACACACCCTGGGCGAATTTATGATTTCTTGGACGTTTTTCAGAGAATATGAATGATAACACAAAACCATTTCTTTCACTCATGGTTAGTGATTGGCTGAAACCATTTATTAATCAACTGTGTTTACTCTTTTTGAATCATAAGGACAACAGAATCTACCCAAATGACCCTGATCAAAAGTTTACATACCCCAGTTCTTAATACCGTGTATTGCCCTTTTAACATCAATGACAGCTTAAAGTCTTTTGTGGTATTTGTGGATGAGACTCTTTAACTTCTCAGATGGTAAAGCTGCCCATTCCTCTTGGCAAAAAGCCTCCAGTTCCTGGAAATTCTTGGGCTGTCTTGTATGAACTGCATGTTCGAGATCTCCCCAGAGTGGCTCAATGATATTGAGGTCAGGAGACTGAGATGGCCACTCCAGAACCTTCACATTATTTGGCTGTAACTAATGACAGGTCGATTTGGCCTTGAATTTTGGATCATTGTCATGTTGGAATGTCCAAGTACATCCCATGTGCAGCTTCCTGACTGATGAATGCATAAATGTTCCTCCAGTATTTTTTGATAATATACTGCATTCATCTTGCCATCAATTTTGACCAAATTTCCTGTGTTTTTGTAGCTCACACATCCCCAAAACATCAGCGATCCACCTCCGTGTTTCACAGGCCTTGTTGACTCCTCTCCAAATGTAGGGCTTATGGTTGAGGCCAAAAAGCTCAATTTTGGTCTCATCATTTCAAGTGACTTTGTGTCAAAGTTTGAGGCTTGTCTCTGTGCTGTTTGGCGTATTGTAAGCGGGATACTTTGTGACATTTGCGTAGTAATGGCTTTCTTCTAGCGACTCGACTATGCAGCCCATCTTTATTCAAGTGCCTCCTTATTGTGCATCTTGAAACAGCCACACCACACCACATGTTTTCAGAGAGTCCTGAAGTTATTTGTGGGTTTTTCTTTGCGTCCCCAACAATTTTCCTGCCAGTTGTGACTGAAAATTTAGTTGATCTACCTGACCGTGGTTTGGTTTCAACAGAACCCGTAATTTTCCACTTCTTGATTAGAGTTTGAACACTGCTGATTGGCATTCTCTGTTCCTTGGATATCTTTTTATATCCATTTCCTGTTTTTATACAGTTCAACTACCTTTTCCCACAGATTCTTTGACAATTCTTTTGCTTTCCCCATGAATCAGAATCCAGAAACATCAGTGCAGCACTGGATGAAAGATGCAAGGGTCTGTCAGGAGTCCAGAAACTCATTGACCTTTTATACACACACACTATTTATAAGCAAACAGATCACAGGTGAGGATGGCTACTTTTTATTAGCCATTCAAACCCCTTTGTGTCAACTTGTGTGCATGTTATCAGGCCAAAATCACCAGGGTATGTAAACTTTTTTGATCAGGGTCATTTGGGTAGTTTCTGTTGTCATTATGATTTAAGAAGAGTAAACACAGTTAATTGATAGTAAATGGCTTCAGCCAAACACTACTCATGAGTGAAAAAAGTTTTTGTGTTATCATTCATATTCTCTGAAAAATGGCCAAGAAATCATAAATATATCTCTAAAGCCATTTTAGTTTGTGTTTAACCACTTCCAGCTCTTAGAATGTACCTGCACATCCTTGGGTGGAAGACATTATACAGGCGGTCCCCTAGTTACAAACATCCGACTTACAAACGACTCCTACTTACAAACAGAGGGAGACAACAGGAAGTGAGAGGAAATTTCCCCCTAGGAAGGGAAATTCACTCCTGTAAGAGTTATTATGGGAAAAGGGTGTCTCCATTGATGCTTTATCACCAATCCTTGTTTCCACAACAACCCGAAATTTTCAAAATTAAATTTTCATAGGGACAGAAAGTTAGGTAAAATCTTTTAAACAGAAGCACAGACAGCAAAACAAACCTTACAGGGCTGTTACCCCCTCCCTATGCTATTCAAAAAACTTAAAATTTGTTTTGACTGGAGCTACACTTAAAAAATGTACCTGGTCCGACTTACAAACAAATTCAACCTAAGAACAAACCTACAGACCCTATCTTAACCCAAGGACTCTCTGTATCAGGATCATGGCATTGATTTTTACAACCAGTGATTGGCTTTCATGTAAAAGTGATCTCAGTCTATCTACACCCACCTGATCACTTACAGAGCTCAAAAGGGGCCTTGGGATCTCTGATCAGATGTTTTGGAGGGCAGAGGAAAGATCAAGGGTATTAATCTCCTGATCTCTCAATAAAGAGTATCTGTCACTGCCTGAGTTATTGCAAGGGATGTTGAATAAAAAAACGTGTAGAAAAAATTAAATATGACATAAAAATAATAATGTGCATTGCATGTAGGTCCCACATGCATAGAGGTAACCTGTATAAGCTTATGAAGTCCCTCCTATTGAAATTTTTAGGTACCAAAGTTTGACACAACTTAATGGGAATGCAAAATTTTAAATCCTGACTTGTTTTGTATCTATTTTATAGAAACATAGAAAAGTGATGGCAGAAAAAGACTGAGTAGTCCATCAAGTCTGCCCGTTTTTTATTTTTTATTTTTTTATTATTTTTTTTTTTTTACATTAACCTTGTCTGACTATAGATTTATGTTTATCCCAGGCATGTTTGAAGCCATTTACTGTTGACTGTCTCACAACCTCTGTTGGTAGTTTATTCCAATCATCAACCACCCTTTCAGTAAAATAATGCTTTCTAAGTTTAGTTTTGAACTTCCCCCCAGTTAGTTTGAGGTCATGTCCCCGTGTTCTTGATTTTGTTTTCATATTGAAAAGACTGCCCTCCTGAACCTTACTCACCCCCTTGATGTATTTAAAGGTTTCAATCATGTCTCCCCTCTCCCTTCTTTCCTCCAGACTGTACATATTAAGTTCATGAAGTTGCTCTTCATATGTTTTATCTCCCAGATCTTTCACCATCTTTGTTACCCGTCTCTGAACTCGTTCTATCTTATCAATATCTTTTTGTAAGTGAGGTCTCCAGAACTGGACACAGTATTCTAAGTGAGGTCTCACTAAAGATCTATATAGAGGAATCAGAACCTCCTTCCTCCTGCTGGTGATCCCTCTACTGATACATCCCAGAATTCTATTTGCATCTCCCACTGCCTGGTCACACTGTTTGCTCATTATAGAAGCATAGAAAAGTTTTTTCGGCACAATATCATCTTTTATGTTTTCCCAAAGTTGAGTATTCTATTTTGTTTGTACGCACTAAATGCATTTAAGAGTATTTTTTTCTAGAAAATTTTTGTTGATAAACGGTCATGCAAATATTGTGTGGCATAAAAAATTTCAACAGCCACCATTTCATTCTTCAAATCTTTCTGCTTTCAAGAAAATATATGATTTTGGGTTTTTTTTTTTTTTTTTTTTTTTTTTGAAAAAAAAATGCAAATTTTAACATGTACATGTGAAAAATGTCAGAATTGGCCCAGACAGATAGTGGTTAATAATGATTTGGGCAATTTGCGGAGGACACTAAGAAGATATTTTCCTATATTCTAGTTTTTATTATCTATTTACAGTATGTACCAGGGAAATCTGATGTGTATGTTACACATTATGATTTCTATAGACCACTCAATAAAAGCAAAGAATGTTTCCATTATTGCTAGGGGTACCTGCTTGAGGTGGCAGAGGGGACGTGATAGGGGCCTCGGGTAGTTGGAGGTTCTTTTTATCACACAGGGAGATTCTGAAAGATACTGAAAAATGTCCTTTTCTGTGGGTCCCAATATTTGCTGTTCTATGCAGTTGACAGGGCTTCCTGGTAGGACTACAGGTAGTTTCATGTTGCAAAGTCATATGTGGATGCGCAGTACTGGAATCGATAAACAGGCTCATGTTTTTGTAGGCTGTGATTTGGCCTCAATTGGAAAAGAATGCCAGCAATGGTAAGGGTTAAGGGACATGCTGAGGATGAAAGTCAAGTCCGTTTGTGCAGAATTTTCACTTTTGGCCAGAATGTACTTCTGACCTGGATTTTTTTCTTTTCAGCCTCCTTCAGAAAGAGACATGGTAACATACACAAGGGGATGTATATCTGCCCTGGAGGCCTGGCTACCAAGGAATATCTATATTGTGGCTGCAGCTTTCTTAGTGATTTCCATTCTCCAGGTAAATTAGCATTGGACCTTATTGTGTGGCCTTCATTTGCTACCGTACTCTTGCCAGTACCATGTGTGGTTCTCCTCACTGAATCCACTAAAATTCATCATTTACCTTTAAAGGAAAAAAAAAAAAAAAGTTGACACGTTAGATCAGCGATCTCCAAACTGCGGCCTTGACACACTATTCCTCCCTCTGACAAGAATGAGGCCCAGCATCTGCTTGGGGGGTGGGGGGGGTCAAGGACTATCCTATCTGTGGCTGCATGGAGAAGAGCAGAATCTGATCTGAGGAATTCTGTCCTCTGTTAGAGCCGGTTCACACTGAGGCGACTTGTCAGGCGACTCAAGTCGCCTGACAAGTCGTCCCCATGCAGTGCAATGGAACCGTTCTAATAGGAGCGACTCAGGTCGCTCCGACTTAGAAAAAGGTTCCTGCACTATTTTCGGGGCGACCTCAGCGCGACTTGCATTGACTTCTATGTAAAGAAGTCTCCTTGCAAGCCGCGCTGAGGTAGCCTCGAACGGCGCGACTTGCTTTGCCCTGCAAGTCGTGCCGCCTCAGTGTGAACCGGCTCTTACTGACTGATGAGACCAGGTGGGTGTGGAGACGAGGGAGGTACCACAGCTGCAGGAAAGGTGCGAGGGCCACATGAATTGGCCTTGCGTGCCTTGTGTTTGACATATGTGATCTAGTTTGTTATATTGGACTTAATAAAAAGTAACATTTTATTTTATTTTTCTCTCAAGATCTTTGGTATTTATCTTGCCCGAACATTGATGTCAGACATTGACGCTGTGAAAGCTGGATACAGATTTTAAGGACATGTCTGGAAAACTAGAGGTCTTCAGAGGATCCCTCTGTATGTCTCCTACTCTTATAGAACCATGACTATTATCCACTGGAGATCCTGAGCCAACGTCCCCTTGGTATCCTGTGATGTATAAACTGGAGCTTGGAAAGTTGGTCTTTAAGACTGGCCATGTAGAGGACAACTGTGGTGCTTAGAAGGATTAGCTTTACCCTTTTGCATCACTGCAGTGTTCTGACTCTTCCTTCTTTCCTGAGGAAAAGTGCTTCACCAGATATCCCTGTATGCCTCAGTAACCCTTTCCTGTGAGGAGACGTTCAATATGGACTGATCTCTGTTTTGTGTCTTGACTGTTATTTACTGTTGCTGGACAAAACCACTGATATATTTGGGGGAATCTCCAAAGTGTACATTTCTTATGCTTGTCACTGTAACAGTGGCATGTCTCCACGAGAGGACCACAACATGGCTTTAAAGAGTCACAACATGAAAGTATCATTTAGGGAAGAGTAAACCAGTTTACAAAGGTCATTTTGTATTCAACTTGCAAATCTTTGATTCACCAAAGTCCTTGTTCATACGGGGCGTACTATAGTTTACCCCATGTGAAGCTGTGTTTACCCTCACCGGGGATGTACAAATCTTCTGTGCATCCCTGTGCAGGCAGTCCTGTTGTCGGTTGGGATGCAGCGGCTGCACAGTCGCAGGCGCTACTCCCTATTTGACATCCATGTGGGTATGTGTCCCCGAACTTACACCTGCACCCACACAGGCATCAAATTGGGAGCAGCAGCTGTATGCGTGCAGCCACCGTGTCCAAGTAGACATCAGTGGGGCTGCCTGCACGGGGATACACAGAACACCCAAGCGGGTAAACTAGACCTCACAAGGGCGTACACTGTGGTATGCCCCATGTGAATGATGCCTATGTATGCACTTCAGAGAATCAGACAGTTAAAGCCCAGCTCCAGCCAAAGTGATTTTTTTTTCTTAGTTTGGGATAGAGCAAGAAAGGATTAGAGGAGATTTCTCTTGTACCATCTTCTACACGGGAAGTGATTGAGAATCTCTCAAATGATGACACCGCCACTGAGGTTTCAAACTTCCCTTTGTGTACTGCTTTTATTGCTGTTTTAAAGAGGGATTTCACCTCATTCCTGTTGTCTGACACACCGAGGTGAAGGCGTATCTTCACTTTTATGGCAAAATCGGGAAACCGCCTACTTTATATTTGTTACATGTTCTCATTCACGCAGCATAACATAAGGGGAAAAAAAGGGCCTCTGTTTTACTCTGAAAACTCCAAAACAGAAGTTTTTGCTCTCTGTTAGGTAGTTGCACAGGAAACTGGGGAAGTTATTTACCAAAATTAACCTTGTCTGTACTGTGCTACTAGATCTCCTTCTCAGTTGTAAACTAGATTTGAACACTGCCTGCCCTGACAAATGCCTAGTACACATGATGAGAAAATCGGATAAAAAAAAAAATGCTTTCAGAGCGTTAGTCTGAGAATCTGATCATACACCGCTTTCGAGAGCCAACCACAACAAAATTATCCAAAGGGACAAACACAAAATTTTTCTTTTTTACAATACCGGAACAAACGATTTTCGTGTAATTAATATAGCATTTTTACCAATTTCGACAATTTTTGTTGACTAAAATAGAACTAAAATACAACTAAAACAATTCAGATGACTAACACGGCATTTTAGTCAAAAGACTAGGACTAAAACGAAATCGAAATTTGACGTGAAAATGAACACAGATTTGTACGAAAAAAATTGTGTGGCCAAGACCATGCATGCTTGGAAATGAAAGAATGCAATACATTACGTCACTTCCGTTGTATTCTGTCGTACAATAATTTTTGTAACTTTAGTAACCTATTGGTACAGTATTTGATATGAGACTAGCATGCAAAAAAAAAAAAAAAATGATGATTGTTCGTCTGATATTCTTGAGGTGTGTACGAGGCAAAGGGTTTAAAAAAAACCCTATTAAAAGTTAGCAGCTATAAAAAGTGTAGCCTTTGACTTTTAATAATCAGACTCTCATCTGTCCCGGGCTCCAGTGATGCAGCCGCCTGGCACTTTGCTCTTCCCCCCCGGCATCAGCATCACAAGTGTGGGCGCCCGGCATGGAACTACGCTATATGAAGTCTGGAAGTTGGCCTTCTGCGTTGTACGGTGATAAGGGGAATCTCAATGGGGACAGATTGAGTTTCCTCTCATTTTCAAGTTATTCAGAGTAGTCTGCAGTCTGCATTAGGCCCGCTCTAAATAAACTCCTATTTTAAAATATTAAGGTGAGCTGTGTGAATGGGATACACAAACGTACATAAGATACATTTTAAGGCAAAATCTTTTCACTGAGGGATACAGACAGTGAAATGTGACTGAAGTTTTAACACTTACTCTATCTGAAATTGAAAAATAAAACATTTTGGTTGGAGTTGGACTTTAATGAATCCAGGCAATTAGAATTCAAGAGTTGTGAGATTCACAAGGCCAGATCGGTGCACATACCCGCATTAGGAAATAAGTGATACTTGCTGAATTTGCCAGATTTGCAAATCATTTCGGTAAGTTTTGTTTTATTTAACTTGGTCTGTTTATTTCAAGTATAATTATTTGCTTACCTGCATCTTACTGTGTTTTGAAATGCACTGGTCTAGTACTGATAATATATGGTACTGGTGCACAGAGTGACTCATTAATTAAATCCATTTAACACTCCACTAAAGCAGCCAATAGATTATTCAATAATCTATGGGAAAGGAAATTGCTCGACTGACTCTATTGATGGGGGAATCCCTATCGCAGCGCTATTGTAGAAGACTCCCTGCCGATAGAACACAATGAATGCTGCTAGCTGTTATACCCCCGCTGGCAGTAATCGCATGTAAAAAATCCAACAGGCTGATTGTACCCAAGTTGGTTGATGGATTGACTTGGGTCCAATCAGCCTGCCCATATATGGTTCAAATTTCAGACAGTCCCTGCTGAACCAGCGGAGATTCAATCCATCTATGGCCGGCTTAACATTCTGAAATTACATTTTGGTTACTATGCATTCATTGCTTTTAGTGGATCAGTTTTCATAATATGCATTAAAAAACCCTGGCTAGTTTAACAATATAGCATTGGCATTTTATACTAAACATAGAACTCCTCCCGTATTTAGAGGTACTTTTTAATAAATTGAGCTTTCTTTCAAATGTGTATAGATACTTCGAAGGTGAGGAAAGACGTTTCTGTTTATATTAGAGCTCCAATTTCAGTCCAACCTACAGCTTAAAGAGAAGGACTGCTTCTGTCTTTGTGGAAGCAGTGGTTTCTCTGCAGTGGTCTTGCGTGCCCCCTGCAATCAGCAAAGCTTACGAAGAAAAGCTGCTCTAGCTCTAACTAAACAGGGGGCATGCCTGACCTCTGCAGAGAGACCACTGTTTTCACATACAGCGCAGGGGTCTATCTGTGCATCATTTTCAGATATGTCTTTTTCTCCATGTATTTTAAGTTGGGCTTTAAAGTTGCATTAGACTTTTGCGAAGACCTCTCCCCAGTAGGTCCATGATGTTAGGTGCTCCTAGCATGGTCTGGAACTTGTACAATAGAATAGAAAGGGAAGGGTTTGTGCTGGGGCCCCTATTAATTGGAAGATGTTGAGCATCATCTGCCCCCTGTGGCTGGAAGGTTACTAAAAGGCGCCGATCACCAAAACGTTGGCTTGTAGTCACCATTGGTTTGGTCTGATTGCTGCCCATTTAAGAAACCATCTCCTGGTCTGCAGGTTGATGTTCTAAACCAACCACAATGGCTTCCCCCAAATCTTGCACTAGGGATTTTTGGGTACTTCCAACATTCTCATCCCTTGATTTTTAACATGTATACACAAGCTTTGTATCTGAAGGAAAAGCCTGCGGTCAGTGACGCGGGGGCACTGCAACCGCTGACCTGCTCCTGAATACTCTTTATTTTGTTTAATGACTCAATATTTTTTTAATCTAAAAAGGTCATCTAACACTTCAAGAATAGGCAGTTGTCACTGCATTGCAAGCTTGATGTTTAAAAGGTAACTCCACTTTTGTGGGGGGGGGGATATAGCAAATAAAAATATACAGCATATAAAATTGCTACACGAGTCCTATTGTAATTGAATGTTCTCAAAAATTACCTATCCTTTTCAATCTGCAGCTCTGCAATTTTCTGTAAAATGCAATGCAGTATGGCAACCCGGAGGTGTTCTGTACACAGATGGTGCACAGAACACCTCCCAGAAATGTCATTTCCTGCTTGTGTGATTGGCTCACTGATTTTCCCAGAAGCCGGCATCAGATTTTGGGCATTCCCTGCCCAAAAAAAGGAATTTTTGGGGAGCTTCTCCCAAAGGGAAATCACGTCTAAAGGGATGCAGACCTTGCCACTTTCCTCAGAACCCTGCAGGTGCAGCTGCTGATTGATTATTCTAAAGTCGCTCACATTCATATCACACATGGACACAAACGGTGATATCAAACTAACCTAAGGTAGGGATCTGCAACAGTTTATTAAAATCCTGGCAATGTATATGGATCACCCAGAGGGAATTGTATTTTTCTAAACAAAAGTGTAGTTACTCTTTAAGTTATAGACATAAAGGTCTTGTATGCTTTAGCTTGCGTAAGAGTAATGTGTACAGCTTGGGACAAGCTACTAGCAGGCTTCAGCAGGCCTTTCGCAAGTCAAATAGTGACAGTCGGCGTTCCTATTGTAATCTGTGTTAGCTTGCTATTCACATTGCTCTTCTAAAAACTGAACATGTGTGCAGGTCCTAAAGTTTTAAATACCTGCCAATCTTTTTAAGAGAGCATGAATTAACTAACTGATCTTAAAGAAGAATTTCACCAGGGTTTTAAAAAAAAAAAATCAGCAACTTCAAGTACCGGAAACAACACATGGTGGATATAAAAAGTCTACACACCCCTGGTAAATTGTTAGGTTCCTGTGATGTAAAAAAAAAAAAAAATGAGACAAAGATAAAAAATTTCAGAACTTATGTGACCTATAAACTGTGCAACTCAATTGAACAACAAACTGAAATATTTTAGGTGGAGGGAAGTAAAAATAAAAAACTAAAATAATATGATTGCATAAGTGTGCACACCCTTAAATTAATACTTTATTGAAGCACCTTTTGATTTTATTTCCGCACTCAGTCTTTTTGGGTATGAGTCCATCAGCATGGCACATCTTGACTTGGCAATATTTGCCCGCTCTTCTTTGCAAAAACACTAAATCTGTCAGATTGCAAGGGCATCTCCTGTGCACAGCCCTCTTCAGATCACCCCACAGATTTTCAATCAGATTCAGGTTTGGGCTCTGGCTGGGCCATTCCAAAACTTTAATCTTCTTCTGGTGAAGCCATTCCTTTGTTGATTTGGATGTATTCTTTGGGTCGTTGTCATGCTGAAAGATGAAGTTCCTCTTCATGTTCAGCTTTGTAGCAGCAGCCTGAAGGTTTTGTGCCAATATTGACTGGTATTTGGAACTGTTCATAATTTGCTCTACCTTGACTAAGGCCACTGATTCAGCTGAAGAAAAACCTTGCCAAAGCATGATGCTGCCACCACCATGCTTCACTGTTGGTATGGTGTTCTTTTGATGATGTGCAGTGTTTTTATGCCAAACATATCTTTTGGAAATAGGCCAAAAAGTTCAACATTGGTTTCATCAGACCAGAACACATTTTTATATTTCAGGTACTTGTATAGCACCATCAATTCACACAGAGCTTTAAATATATATTGTACATTCACATCAGTTCCTGCCCCCAATGAGCTTACAATCTAAGATCCCTAATTCCCATTCATACATTCATTCATACATACATACACTAGGGGCAATTTAGACTGAAGCCAATTACCCTACAAGCATGTCTTTGGAGTGTGGGAAGAAACCAGAGTACCTGGAGGAAACCCACGCAACCACAGGAAGAACATGCAAACTCCAGGTAGGTAGTGTTGTGGTTGTGATTCAAACCAGTGACCCTTTTGCGGCCAGGCGAAAGTGCTATACACTACACCACTGTGCTGCCCCACATGCTTTTGGGAGACTTCAGATGTGTTTTTTTGCAAAATTTAGCCGGGCTTGGATGTTTTTCTTCGTAAGAAAAGGCTTCCGTCTTGCCACTCTACCCCATAGCCCAGACATATGAAGAATACGGAGATTGTTGTCACATGTACCACACAGCCAGTACTTGCCAGATATTCCTGCAGCTCATTTAATGTTGCTGGAGGCCTCTTGGCAGCCTCCCTGACCAGTTTTTTTTCTCGTCTTTTCATCAATTTTGGAGGGACGTCCAGTTCTTGGTAATATCACTGTTGTGCCATATTTTCTCCACTTGATGAGGACTGTGTTCCATGGTATATCTAATGCCTTGGAAATTCTTATGTACCCTTCTCCTGACCGATACCTTTTAACAATGAGATCCCTCTGATGCTTTGGAAACTCTCTGCGGACCATGGCTTTTGCTGTAGGATGTGACTAAGAATGTCAGGAAAGACCTACTAGAACAGCTTAACTTTATTTAGGGTTAATCAGAGGCACTTTAAATAATGGCAGGTGTGTACTGACTACTATTTAACATGAGTTTGAATGTGATTGTTTAATTCTGAACACAGCCACATTCCCAGTTATAAGAGGGTGTGCACATTTATGCAACCACATTTTCAGTTTGTTTTTCAATTGAGTTGTACAGTTTATAGGTCGCATTAAAGGTGGAAAAAGTTCTGAAATGATCTATCTTTGTCTCACAGAAACCTGACATTTTAACAGAGTGTGTAGACTTTTTATAGCCACTGTACCTACCGGCCCAAGAAGTCTAACAGTCTTCTACAACCTGGAGTCTTTAATGCATTCCTCAAGCCCTGGCTGTCATTTTGGATTTGGGAGCCGGTTGTGACTTGATCCATTGGGGACAGCTCCCTATTATGCATGCATGAGGTGCGCCAATTGGAGAAGACTGTCCTGGGATGTGTGATATGGTCTCAGAAGGCTGGCATGGGGGTGGAACCAGCCCAATGTTCTCTTTGCCTAATCTGGGAATAAGGAAGTGGAAGCAACCCGCTGGAAAAGGTGCTTGCTACTCCAAAAGCAAAAAAAAATTCCAGTGCGTAAAAAGGGAAGGTAAAGGTAAAAAAAAAAAACAGCTCGATCTTCCAAATGAATGAGTTTATTAATCCAGGTGTAGTACAAAATAATACAGGGCTTGTGCGTTTCTGATCGCCCCCTTTTAAGCGGTCCTCAAGATTAGAACCGTACTCCTGAAGGTCCGGGGAGCAGATGCAGCCCACTGCAGCATTTTTTCCTGGCCTCCAGTGTGAACTGATGACCGCTTTTGTGGGATCAAAAAGTTTAAAAGCCATCATCGGTTTTTATTTAAGCTAAAATCTATCTCAGTCACTGCCTCTCTCCAAAGATGAAAGATTCATGTGTTCATTTCAACCCTGATCCAGGCTGATCTCAGAAGGAAGAGTTGGCTGACTTCCTATTAGAAGGGGAGACGCTTGGCTCTAGCTGCAGGGGTCGCTGTCCTGTGCATTGAAAGTGAATTTTTTGTTTGGCTTGGGTATTCTGCCTGGTCTCTCTATCCTGGGTTTTTCGTCTGCCTCTGACATTTAGGTTTTTTTGGGGGCTTTTTTTGTAAAAAAAGAACTTTTTTCAGACCCATTTCCCACAGTTTGGACAAATTGATCAAAATGTACCAATTCTTGTTTTGTAAATCTTCTACCTTGGGGATTGCGTGCATCGTTTTTTGCATTCTGTCTTGTATTAAAAAAGGTGCAACAGTGTCATCATGTGGTTGTTTTAGATATTGCAGATTCATGAAAAGAATATCAAATGATGTTTTTTTTTTATTATTATTATTATTTTTACATAGTATGTTTGTTTTTATGCATATATATGTTTACAGTGGTTTGTTTCTATGTTTCATGTTCTCCCATGCTAAATAAGTGTTAGGAATTGTTGAAACTTTAAGTTTAACATTCTTGTTGTTATTTCAGTTTGTAGCTAGCATTGTCCTTCATTGCAAAGGTGTTATTATGGATTTAAAAGCATTTGTTCTTAAAATCAGATTTTTTTTCCCCCTGTGGACACTTGTTGAACAAGTACCCAGGCTAGATTATGTGTAATTGTAAAAAATGTGCGTTTAATCATCTGCATTCATAACATAGCTGCAATGATCCTGTTACTCACCCTATGAGATGCATATATATGATACTCTTAAAATGCTTTTCTTTGAAGCTGAAAAACCACCCTGCATTCTATGACAATTGGGGACAAAGCAGACTACCTGTCATTGTAACACTGGCAGTCAAGTAAGCCTTGTGCCAGCTCCCCCTCCCTCCTTTTTAATGCATTTGTGGGCCTGGTCAGCTAGCACCGGTAGTACTGATCGTTCTTATGGGCTAAGCATTATTGAGATATATGTGTGTGTGTGTGTGTGTATATATATATATATATATATATATATATATATATATATATATATATATATATATATATAATGGAACATTCTTATATTAGAGATGAGCAGTGGGCAATTCCTGTAAAATGGTAAGTACTTCAGGTACCGCAGACCTAAGCTCAGGTTGGTTTACAACTGCCGCTGTTTAATTGACCTTTCCTGAAAGGCTCACAGTGCAAATGTAACTTACACTGCCATACTTTTGGCTATGAACTTACCCTGCCAAATACTGCGTGGAATTCCAGATGTTTATCATGCAAAAGCAATGTCATCTGCATCCTATGCTATTTCTAAGCTGCCTTATTACCTTAAAGACCATTTTCTTATCTTGTTGTATTTAGTAAGCAAAATAAAAATCACTCTTGCAACTCACTTGAAAGCTACTGGTAAAATGGTGTCATCCTATCCCTTACAATGGGAATATCCTGCCACTTTGTTAAAAATGATTTACGGATGAGCACTCTTAATTTATCTGGCTTTTTAATAACCGTGCAAAGATCGGTGATGATGTGCAAAGGGCAGTAATGCATAGCGGCTTTATTTTCCTCAGTTTGGAAGATTTCTATGTGGATTAGTGCCCTTTGCACATCGCTGTATTTAAAAAGCCCATACATGTATGTTATTTTACACAGTTACAAGATGGCACGCTGTGTTTTAAAAAGTCTTATAACAAATTGTAATTATTTTTAATAAACTGTTTTTCTAACACATTGTTCTGCAAATCTGTAGTGCTTGTGATGTGTGTTCAGTTTGATGTGTCCTTCTTATGTTCAGTATCGGTAAATAAAGCATTACGCTTTAGCCCCAGTTCACACATGTGATTCGCACCGTACTGCAAAGCAAATCACATGCCATGTCCGTGTGATGGGATTTCAGCCATGCAGATAGTATGGCTGAAATCTCATCACCTTCAGACTCAAAACGCACAGGACCCTTTCTTGCGTCTGCACCAGAATTGGATCGCGTGGGTGTTCACACCTATGCAATCCGATTCATGTCCAAACTGTCAAATCGCACTGCGATATGTGAGCTGAAATGGGGGTATCATTAACAATGTATTGACACCTCCCTCAGTTTGCATAGGGCAGTGTGATCTGCCGTGTATGTTAGGTGCGATGCGGGAACCTGCAGGGGATTCGAAGTAGTGAGAACCGGGGCTTATTATTTTCCTTTGCAGTGTAGCTCTAGTAAACATTGGGATGGTGGGGAAGTCCTGGATATGTACTGTATTGTTTTTTGTGTTTGTGTGTTTTTTTTTTTTAATAAAATCACTGGGTAGAAGAAATCACTCCGCATAATCCATTTTTCACAATGGATTAATAATGTTAGGCTGGCCATACATTGTACAATTTTCTTGTTCAATCAGGCAGGCCCTTCCACTACTTAGTTAAAGGCAAATCTAAAGGATATTGAACATTGTATAATGTATGAACACTTGCCTTCTCCCCAGCCACATTACATGCAACACTTCTTGGTGCACCAGTAGTGCCTAATATCCCAGGGCCCATTAGCACTACATGTTTTTTATGAAACCCCCCCCCCCCCCTCCCCCCTTCCTTTTAGAGGGCACATAAAGCATAGAAGATGTGCCAAAAATAGGAAAGCAAAGGCTAAATAACTAGTCATAAATATTGCTTAACAACCTCCCGCCTGCCTGCATGCTAGTGCGGACGGGAGGCGCTGTAGGCAAAGCGATGTACTGGTACATAGCTTCCTACATCCGGGTTAAGGGCGCACGCATGCGCAACCCCCGGCCGTCTCACACTGCGATTAAACATAGCGGGAGCCTGTCCGCAATTCCCAGCCAATGATTCACGCTGATCGATTTGCTGATCGGCTGTATACATTCACAGAGCTCTGTACTCGGGAAACAATCTGCAAAGCAGGGATGAGAAACTGACACATTAGTTAAAAGCAGCACACTTTATGCACATTACACATTGGCACATATTTAACCCTTTGGTAGCTCTAGATGTTAACCCTTTCCCAGCCAGTGTCATTAGTACCTTGATGGTGTATATTTTTAGCACTGATCACTGTATTAATGTCACCCGTGGTGACAGTCCCTTTATAAGTCATTGATTGCCACCATTGGTAGTATAAAAAAAAAAATACATTCCAGTATATATTTATCCTAGTTTTGTAGGTGCTATAACTTTCACACAAACTAATCAATATACACCTATTGGAATTTTTTTTATCAAAAAACCTGTAGCAGAATACCTTTTGGCCAAAATGCATGAAGAAATGAATTAAAAGAAAAAAAAACTTTTATTGGATGTTTATTATAGCAGGAAGTAATTTTTTTTCCCCCAAAATGTTCTCTTTTTTTTTTTTTTTTTTTTTTTTTTTTTTTTTTTTTCACAAAAAAAATTAAAAACCCAGAAAGCTTTTTGTGCGAAAAAAATACAAATTTAGTGTGGGTACAGCGTTGCATGACTGCACAATCGCTATCACAGTGCTAAATAGCCTGGTCATGAAGGGGGTAAAATCTATCGCAGCGAAAGGGGTTAAAAAATCCTTGCAGCTGATCTTTTCCCTATTCAGGCTTGTACCTTTCTCTGCAATGTGTGTTTACACTTCCGTCTTGGTAGAATTGGGGATTCGGATTCTCACACTGGTGATCTGATGACTCGTGGGGGGATAGTCCAGAAGCCAAAAAAGGTTCAGAAAGCACTGAGCCAGGAAATGACAGCATGGCTCCCAGGAACTGCTTCCTCCTCAGAAATCAGCTTGGTAGTGACATCACCATATCTGAGGGCACAGGAAGTGCACTGCTATTTTTCAGGAAAATAAACATTTCTAGATGTTTTTTTGCAGGTAAAAAAAAGTGCATTTATTATTTTCTGTTGCAGGAGCCTGTAAAGCATTCCACCTGTGATCAGCAGTTCGCTGGTGCCATGCAGGTCTCCAGCAGATCTGTCTGTGTGCCGGTACATCCCGTACGGGCAAGCGGATACTCTGACAGGAAGTATCCATGAATTACGACTGCTAGGACCGTCTTTAACACGGGGCAAAAGGGGCAGCTGCCCCTGGCCCAGTCATTATTGTGGGGCCCAAGGCAGCTGCCTCATCAGCCTGCACTATCTAAGGTCTCTGGCGTTGGCTGCAAAAGGAGTAATCAGTCATCTGCCTCTCCCTGCACAGCTGCACTTCCACTGTGGGTGCTGCTACTGCACAGATTCTGGGAATCTTGGGCCATATGCCCCCCGCCATGAGCCCTACTGTGATAGTGTCTAATCCCTTCACAACACAGCAAGAGCCCGTGGCACGTTGTGCCCATACTGACAGACCTGATGACACCTGCCCACTGTAGAGGAGGAGGAGGGGCTAAACTGTGAGACCACTTAGAGGGCACACACCGGGTGGGCACCTTAACCCCTACACTGCAAGGGGGGAGCACAGTGTCCCTGCACTACTGTCACTGGAGCAGTCTAATGTCACCCTACAATAGGAGGGGCCCCTGGACTTGAGATGGTAGTCTCTCTATGGAGAGGTCTCTGCTCCTGAACTGGAGGTGGCAATGTCCCTCAAGGAAGGGCCCCTGGACTGGAGGTAGCAGTCTGTCTATGCAGGGCCTCCATAGACGGACTGCTACCTCCAGTCCAGGGGCTCCTCCATAGGAAGACTGCCACATTCAGTCCAGGGGCCCTCCATAGAGAGATTGCCATCTCCTCTCCAGAGGCCCCTCCAAAGAGAGATTGCAACCTCCAGTCCAGGGGCCTCTCCATAGAAAATGTTTGCCTAGGGTCCAATCAATATTAAAGACGGCGCTCCATGGCACCATGGTAGTTCATTGAGAACTACAAGCCAACAGCTGCAAAGCATGTCGGGGCTCGTAGTTCATTCACACACAAGGCTGTGTGATGTAATGATGTGGCTGTGTGGGCAAAGCCCCGCATGGCCACGATGATTTCAAAAATTGGCAGCTAGTACGTAGAACTTCTCCCATACTGCGGTCACTGGGACAGAGGACAGCGGGCAGTGGCTGCAGCATTGGGAACATGTTACATGTTCCACCCTAAAACCGGGTGGAACATGTAATGTTCCCAAAAGAAAAAAAAAGTCTGCAGCTACAAATACTGTAGCTGATGACTTTTAATGGTAGAGCACTTACCTGTCCAGGCATCCAGTGTCCTCACCAGGCTATCTGGTGCTGGCACCGCCATCTCGACTAAGGGAAAAAGGCAGTGAAGTCTTGTGGTTTCACAGCGGGTTTCCTACTGCGCATGCCATGGTCAACTGAGCCAGAAGTGGGAGTGGGCACCTGTC
>BLSH010335091.1:127847-142135 GCA_018402905.1 Glandirana rugosa
GAATTTTAGGTATGGTCTGGATTTCCCGGACCATGCCTGAAACACCCCTGGGGATGCGTTAAAAGAAAATTAAACGGCCCTCGTCCGTTATGTAATGTCGGCGCTCGCCAAAATTTATTGTTAAAAAGGAAATGTTTACATTAAAACACCACCGTGACAAGATTTGTAGTGTCTCTACACGGGAAAATGTCCGTCTGGTTCCCCTGGTCATTATTATTATTTTCTGTTTTTACTGCGGGGGGTTGTCTCTCAGAAATGAGTCGCGACACCTACAACGTTACAGAGAAGGAAGTTTGGCATGTCGTCGACGACTATTCATTCGTTTGCAGATTTGTCCGGTGGTGGCAAGAGTTTTACAGCATTATGTCCCACATAAGGATTGCTTAAGAATACACGCTAGCGCTGCTGCAGAGACTGTTGTGTTCAGTATACTGTTTGTTTAGACTTTTGCTTACTTATCAGCAGCTGCTGTACGGTTTGAAGGAAGAGACATTGCAACATCCACAGCGCTGAGTAAAGACTCTCTGTTGGGGGGCGTCATTTTTGTCTTTTATTATTATTACTGGTCCCCTTGGTCTGCCTGTAAAAGGGCACATCTCTGTGATGTTTAGAACAGTGCCACCACAAAATTACATTTGTAAAGGAAAAATTGTTATTTAAAACCGCTCGCGGCTGTAATGTATTGCCTGCTCCCGGCAAATTAAAAGAAAATTGCGTAGGGGTCCCCACAAAGTCCGTACCAGGCCCTTTAGGTCTGGTATGGATTTTAAGGGGAACCCAGCGCAAAATAAAAAAAAATGGCTTAGGGGTCCCCCGCCCAAAATCCAAACCAGACCCTTATCCAAGCACGCTGCCCTGGCATGGCAGGAGGGGGTGGGGATGAGCGAGCGCTCCCCTGCAAACCATTCCAGGCCACATTCCCTCAACATGGGGAGGGTGATTTGAGGTCCCCCCCAAAGCACCTTGTCCCCATGTTGATGGGGAGAAGGGCCTCATCCCTACAACCCTTGCCGGTGGTTTTGGGGGTCTGCGGTGGGGGGGCTTATCGGGATCTGAAAACCCCCTTTTATAAGGGGGCCCCCAGGTCCCAACCCCACCCCCCTATGTGAATAGGTATGGGGTACATTGTACCCCTACTCATTCACCAAAAAAGGAGTGCAGTGGTACAAAAACATGAGGCAGTTTTTGACAAGTCCTTTATTGTGTACAATAGCTCTTCTTATTTCTTCTTTCTTCCTCCGGTCTTCCTCCATCTTCTCCTGCCCCGGTCCTTCTTCTGGTCTTCTGTTTCTTCTTTAGGTCTTCTTCCTTCCTCTCTTCATCTTCAATCTTCATCTTCTTGTTCCTTCTTCTTTCACCGCCGCCGCTCTCCCGCTGCCGCAGCCGTGCAGTCCAGAGACATCTCCCAGAATGGGTGGTCTTCAGTTTGACAATGGGGGGGTCAGGATCTGGGGGCCCCATTATCAAACGGGGCTTCCAGATTCTGATAAGCCCCCCGCTGCAGACCCCCACAATCACTGGGCAGGGTTGTGGGGATGAGGCCCTTCTCCCCATCAACATGGGGACAAGGTGCTTTAGGGGGACCTCAAAGCACCCACCCCATGTTGAGGGCATGTGGCCTGTTATGGTTTGGAGGGGGGCGCTCATCCCCACCCCCTCCTGCCATGCCAGGGCTGCATGCTCGGATAAGGGTCTGGTTTGGATTTTGGGGGGACCCCTACCCCATTTTTTAAAAAAATTTGTGTGGGGTTCCCCTTAAAATCCATACCAGACCTGAAGGGCCTGGTACAGACTTTGGGGGGACCCCCATGTCATTTTTAAAAAAAATTTTGGTGCTGGGCTCCCTTTAAAATCCATACCATACCATACCATAACATAACTTTGGTGCGGGCCCTGCTGTTGTAAATTATTTTAAAAATTGTGATGACATGGTCCAGTCAAACAGGTGCCGAAAATTTGGGCCTTGGGTGTTGGCAGTGCCAGAACACTGTAACCCCTCGCAGTTACTCTTGTCCGCACGAACGTGCCCTACTGTTGTAAATTAATTTAGAAATCGTGATGACATGCCTCAGTCAAACAGGTGCCGAAAAATTGGGCCTTGGGTGTTGGCAGTGCTAGAACACTGTAACACCTTGCAGTTCCTCTTGTTGGGCGTACGAACGGGCTCTGCTGTTGTAAATTATTTAAAAAATTGTGATGACATGGCCCAGTTAAATAGGTGCCGAAAAATTGAGCCTTGGGTGTTGGCGGTAAACCCTCCCAGTTACTCTTACTGGGTGCAGGAACAGGCCCTGCTGTTGTAAATTGTTTTAAAAATTGTTATGGCATGGTAAATCAGGTGCAGAAAAATTGGGCCTTGGGTGTTGGTGGTGCCCTAAATATAAAATAACTTTCTAGATTCAGGACAGGAGGAATAGGATAGGCAGCATAGGCTGTCTTCAAGGGATCCCAGAAGTTGCATCAGCATCAGGGGCTTGATAGCTGCAGATCCAGGACTAATTCATTTTTATAAATGTGAGCCTATCAACCGGGTCTGTGGACAAGCGCACTCTTTGATCGGTTACAAACCCTCCAGCGGCACTGAATGTCCGTTCAGAAAGCACGCTGGATGCAGGACAGGCCAGTAGCTCAATTGCATATTGAGCAAGTTCCGGCCAGTGGTTCATCCTCAAGACCCAGTAACTCAGTGGATGCTCAGTTGGAAAGGTCTCCAAGTCTGCTCTTGCCCCTAGATATTCCTGCACCATATATTGCAGACGCTGACGATGGTTGTTTCAACCTATCTGGCCTGTGCACTGAGGACTGAAAAATTGTTTAAAGGCATCGGTCAGCCGGCCACCTTCTTCACAGCTCTGCCTCTGAACGACTGAAGCTTCAGAAACATGTTGTCCAGCACCAGGACATGGTAACCCCCCAGGGTCTGGAAAGGTGTTGCACAAACTTTTCTTCAAGGTATCCTGAAGACGTTTCATCCTCTGCTCCCTCTGCGCAGGCAGGATGAGCTCTGCAACTTTACCCTTGTAAAGTTGATCAAGAAGGGTTGCCAGCCAGTAATGATCCCTCTCCTGGATACCCCAAATCCTTGGGTCTTTTTACAGGCTTTTCAGAATCAGAGAGCCTATGCAGCGTATGTTTGAGGAGGCATGAGTGTCCTCTGGGTCACTGAGGATGACATTATCAGGAACTACCTCCTCCCAGCTACGTACAACTCCTTGGGTTTCTGGGGACTGAAAACCATGATCCTTTGAAGACTGCTGCGTGTTATCCTCCACTTCCATGCTGACACAATCCTCCTGTGTGTTTGGCGGCTCTGCAGGAATGCTATCTGCATAAAGGAGCCTTGAGAGGTAAGGAAGTCCTTCTCTTCCTCCTGCTGTTCTGTCTCAAGTGCCCTGTCCATGATTCCACGAAGCGAGTGCTCCAGAAGGAATATTAGAGGGACAGTGTCACTGATGCATGCATTGTCGCTGCTCACCATCCTTGTGGCCTCCTCAAATGGTGACAGGACAGTGCATGCATCCTTGATCAGTAGCCGCTGACATGTCGAAAAGAAGCCAAGCTCCCCTTAGCCTTTCCTGGTGCCATGCTCACAGAGGTACTCATTGATGGCCCCCTGCTGTGCATGCAGCTGATGCAGCATTGCCAATATTGAGTTCCACCTGGGCATGTCACAAATGAGGCGGTTCGTGGGCAGGTTGAATTCCCGCTGAATGTCAGCCAGCCGGGCACTGGCATTGTATGAACACCTAAAAATGACCACAGACTTTTCTGGCCTGCCTCAGGATATCTGGTAAGCCTGGGTACCTGGTCAAGAAATGCTGCACCACCAGATTCAAGATGTGTGCCAAGCATGGAACGTGTGTCAAGTGTCCCTGTCGGAGGGCAGAGAGAAGGTTGGTGCCATTGTCGCATACAACCATTCCTGGTTCAAGCTGCCGTGGCATCAACCACCTCTGAGCCTGCCCCCGCAGAGCTGACAGAATCTCTGCTCCAGTGTGGCTCCTGTCCCCAAGACAGACTAACTCAAGCACCGCATGGCATCTTTTAGCCTGACTGCTTGCGTAGCCCCTTGAACGTTTAGGGAGCACTGCAGGTTCAGAGGACAATTCTGCAGAAGAGACCACAGAGGTAGAAGAAGAGGAGGGGTGGAGGAGGCGGATGTGGCAAAATCACCACCTGCTTTTTGGAGGCGTGGTGGCAGAACTAGCTACAACACTGAACCCTGTCCTGCATCCTTCCCAGCTGCCAGCAGAGTTACCCAGTGCACCGTGAAGGAAAGGTAACGTCCCTGACCATGCCTGCTGGACCATGAGTCAGCGGTAATATGAACCCTGCTGCTGACTGCCCTGTCCAATGCGGCCAAAGCCTTGCCTTCCACATGACGGTAGAGAGCTGGAATGGCATTATGTGAAAAGATATTTCTTTTGGGAACCTGCCGCTGTGGGATAGCACATTCCACAAATTCATGAAAGGGGGCAGAGTCTATCAGCTGAAAAGACAGCATATGGAGTGCTAGCAATTTGGCCAAGCTAGCATTAAGACGCTGAGCATGTGGATGGCTGGGACAGTATTTTTTTTTTTTTACGGCAACTGGGGTAGGGATATTTGCCTGCTGAATTCACCTGGTGGTGTATTGCTAGCAGATTGGCTGCAAGTACTTGTGGCACGCATTGCTAAACCTTCATTCCTCTCAGTGCAGGTTTTGGTGAGTACTGGAAGTATAGTAGGGGTTGAGATCCCAGATGAGGAGCAAGGAGAAGTCCGCCTTGTTTTCTGGTGTGGGTTTTTCAGGTGCTGTTGCCAATGGACTGCATGGCTGGTCGTCATATGTCTTGTCAAGACAGTAGTGCCCAAGTGGCTGGAGTTCTGGCCGCACTTGACCCGCTTCAGGCATAGATTGCAAATGGCAATGGTGTGATCTACTGCACATGTGTTGAAAAATGCCCGCACCAATGAACTTTTGGAAGTCAGCGGGGAGCCAGCAGCGCCTTGTACCTGTGGAGCTCTGTTGTCTGATGCAATTGGGTGGCTGCCCTTAAGCTGTCCAATCATAGCTTTCACAGCAGAGCACTCTGGGATTGGCAAAAGCATGCAGGTAATGTGCATGCTTTGGCCAATCAGCGGGCAGAATTTCCCCTCAATTGGAATGAATTATGGGGTGCTCAAATTTCCCGTGAACGCCCCATAATGTTCGGGATGCACCGAACAGGTGAACTCCTGATGTTCGAGTGGGGGGCCCATGCCTACTGCCAGCATTGCTGCAGAGGTTAAAGGGGTGGGGGGTCAGCCTGTCAGTACTTAGACCGTAGGCCGCACACCGCATCAAATTGGTCTGCATGGCTGTCGCCCCAGGAGGAAGTATCTTCTAAAGATGATGCACAAGAAAGCCCACAGTTTGTTGAAGACAATCCGACTAAGGACATGGATTACTGGAACCATCTCATGTGGTCTGATGAGACCAAGATAAATTTATTTGGTGTCAAGTGTGTGTGGCAGTAACCAGGTGAGGAGTACAAAGACAAGTGTCTCTTGCCTACAGTCAAGCATGGTGGTGGGAGTGTCATGATCTGGGGCTGCATGAGCGCTGCCAGCACTGAGGAGCTACAGTTTATTGAGGGAATCATGAATGCCAACATGTAATGTGACATACTGAAGCAGATCATGATCCCCTCCCTTCAGAGACTTGGCCCCAGGGCAGTATTCCAACATGATAACGACCCCACACACCTCCAAGATGACCACTGCCTTGCTAAAGAAGCTAAGGGAAAAGGTGATGGACTGGCAAAGCATGTCTCCAGACCTAAACCCTATTGATAATCTGTAGGGCATCCTCAAACGGAAGATGGGGGAGTGCAAGGTCTCTAACATCCACCAGCGACGTGATGTCATCGTGGAGGAGTGGAAGAAGACTCCAGTGGCAACCTGTGAAGCTCTGGTGAACTCCATGCCCAAGAGGGTTAAGGCAGTGCTGGAAAATAATGGTGGTCACACAAAATATTGACATTTTTGGCCCAATTTGGACATTTTCACTTAGGGGTGTACTCACTTTTGTTGCCAGAGATTTAGACATTAATGGCTGTGTGTTGAGTTATTTTGAGGGGACAGCAAATTTACACTGTTATACAAGCTGTACACTCACTACTTTACATTGTAGCAAAGTGTCATTTCTTCAGTGTTGTCACATGAAAAGATATAATAAAAGATTTACACAAATGTGAGGGGTGTACTCACCTATGTGAGATACTATATATTGGGTACAATATATTGTGTATGTGTGCAATAAAATCAATTTGAGTTTATTTTTTTACTGGAAATATAGATTCAATTAAACAGTAGCTCAAATATTGTGTGTCATAAAATTAAAATGCTGCCATTTTATTCTCCAGGATCTCTGTTTTCAGAAAATATATAATGTTTTAGGGTTTTTATGTAATCCTAAAGTATAGCTAACAGCCAAGGTTTTTTTTTTTTTTTTGGATAGAGTGGAAAGGGATTAGAAGACCTCTCACCCTCGCTATTTGTCATGTTTACCATTATCGCTGAGAATGAACGTGAAAGAAAATCCAAAACTTTGAGTTGCCACCACAACAGAAATAGTGGGAAAATCTTCCATTAGGAAATTAGTTCTGCTGGTTCAACTAACAATCGGTGGTGGAAGGATTGCCCATCACAGTGATCACTAGCTGTAAAACCCCTCTGTACCCTTTCTCCTCTGAGTGTCAATGGGGCACATTTATCAAGCAAATTAGCAACATAATTAGTCGCAATCCAGGTTATGGCTTCTTCAGCAAAGTCTCTGCTACAGGTTAACAGACCTGTACATCTGTATTCCTGGACAGTTAAGTGGGACAGTTTGCAAAATCCAAAGACAGATTTATTACAGAAGTTGAGACAGACTTCCCGCACCAAACAGATGTACCTATAGGGCTTGGTTAGAGTAGCCCAGTGGTTCTCAACTCCAGCCCTCGGGACCCACTAACAGGCCAGGTTTGCAGATAACTGACATACATCACAGGTGATATAATTTGCTGCTCAGTGATTGCAGTATTCTAGTCTGCATCTCCCCAAGGTAATACTTAAAATCTGGCCTGTTGGTGGGTCCCGAGAACCGGAGTTGAGAACCACTGGAGTAGCCAAAGCAAGAATTTATGATTCAGGCTGTAATCCTGTAATAAATCTCATGATGCATTTCAATGTTCTTTTTAGCCTTGCTTTCTCTTGCAACAGAATTGATAAATGTCCCCCAGTGTGTTTCAAGTAGGATAAAAAAATGCATGCAATTGTTTCTTGACCCTACTATGCATTCAAACAACAAATAATGTACACATATGGGGTATTCCTGCAAACATAAAGCTTAAGAAGTATTTTTTGGAGGTTTTTCTTTTGGGGGTCACGATAATGACAAAAAATATACAGATAAGGGTTCTTTATTATTATTTTTACTATTATTTGAAAAAAAAAAAAACAATAGATACAGTGCCTTGAAAAAGTATTTATACCCCTTGAAATGTTCCACATCTTTTCATGTTACAACCAAAAATGTAAATGTATTTTATTGGGATTTTATGTGATAGACCAACACAAAGTGGCACATAATTGTGAAGTGGAAGGAAAATGATAAATGGTTTTCAAAATTTTTTACAAATAAATATGTGAAATGTGTGACGTGCATTTGTATTCAGCCCCCTTGAGTCAAAACTTTGTAGAACCACCATTCACTACAAGTACAGCTGCAAGTCTTTTTGGGGAGGTCTCTACCAGCTTTGCACATCTAGAAAGTGACATTTTTTCCCATTCTTCTGTGCAAAATAGCTCAAGCTCTGTCAGATTGGATGGAGAGCGTCTGTGAACAGCAATTTTCAAGTCTTGCCACAGATTCCCAATTGGATTTAGGTCTGGACTTTGACTGGACCATTCAAACACATTAAATATGCTTTGATCTAAACCATTCCATTGTAGCTCTGGCTGTATGTTTAGGGTCGTTATCCTGCTGGGAAGTCCCAGTCTCAAGTCTTTTGCAGACTCTAATAGGTTTTCTTCTAAGATTGCCCTGTATTTGGCTCCATTCATCTTCCCATCAACGCTGATCAGCTTCCCTGTCCCTGCTGAAGAAAAACATCTCCACACCATGATGCAGCCACCACCATGTTTCACAATGGGGATGGTGTGTTCAGGGTGATGTAGTGTTAGTTTTCTGCCACACATAGCATTTTGCTTTTAGGCCAAAAAGTTTCATTTTGGTCTCATCTGACCAGAGAACCTTCTTCCACACGTTTGTTGTGTCCCCCACATGGCTTCTTGCAAACTGCAAATGGGACTTCTTTCTTTCAACAATGACATTCTAATTCTAATCCACGACTAATCTTGTCAGATTCTCTCACCTGAGCTGTGGATCACTGCAGCTCCTCCAGAGTTACCATGGACCACTTGACTGCTTCTCTGGTCAATGCTCTCCTTGCCCGGCCTGCCCGTTTAGGTGAATGGCCATGTCTTGATTTGCAGTTGTGCCATACTCTTTCCATTTTCAGATGATGGATTGGATAGTGTTCCATGAGATGTTCAAAGCTTGAGATATTTTTTTAAAACCTAACCCTGCTTTAAACTTCTCCACAACTTTATCCCTGACCTGTCTGGTGTGTTCCTTGGCCTTCATGATGCTGTTTATTCACTAAGGGTCTCTAACAAACCTCTGAAGTCTTCACAGAACAGCTGTATTTATACTGAGAATAAATTACACACAGGTGGATTCTATTTACTAATTAGGTGACTTCTGAAGGCACTTGGCTCCATTCGATTTTAGTTAGGGGTATCAGAGTAAAGGGGGCTGAATACAAATGCACGCCACACTTTTCAGATATTTATTAGTAAAACATTTTGAAAACCGTTTATCATTTTCCTTCCACTTCACAATTATATGCTACTTTGTGTTGGTCTATCCCATAAAATCCCAATAAAATACATTTACGTTTTTGGTTGTAACATGACAAAATGTGGAACATTTCATGGGGTATGAATACCTTTTCAAGGCACTGTATCCTTTAATATTTTACCAACCAATTAAAGCCCAAAAAACAAGGTAGAATGTACCCAGATACATAAGTAGTTGCAATGATATGTACAGTTTTGTGCACACATGCCAAAGTTGCAAATTAGGTTCAGGCATTACAGTGACACTAAACTGGTTTAAAAAAAAAATCTATTCAGGAATGTAAAAATGTACCTCCTATTGCTCTCAGCTTCCTCTAAATACATTTTTTCTTGCTGCTGTGATCAGCCCCCATGGTTAGAGGGTGGTAATGTTCATTCTCCATGGTCTCAATGTACAGTGGGTACGGAAAGTATTCAGACCCCTTTAAATGTTTCACTCTTTGTTATATTGCAGCCATTTGCTAAAATCATTTAAGTTAATTTTTTCCCTCATTAATGTACACACAGCACCCCATATTGACAGAAAAACACAGAATTGTTGACTTTTTTTGCAGATTTATTAAAAAAGAAAAACTGAAATATCACATGGTCCTAAGTATTCAGACCCTTTGCTCAGTATTTAGTAGAAGCACCCTTTTGATCTAATACAGCCATGAGTCTTTTTGGGAAAGATGCAACAAGTTTTTCACACCTGGATTTGGGGATCCTCTGCCATTCCTCCTTGCAGATCCTCTCCAGTCCTGTCAGGTTGGATGGTAAAAGTTGGTGGAAAGACATTTTTAGGTCTCTCCAGAGATGTTCAATTGGGTTTAAGTCAGGGCTCTGGCTGGGCCATTCAAGAACAGTCATGGAGTTGTTGTGAAGCCACTCCTTCGTTATTTTAGCTGTGTGCTTAGGGTCATTGTCTTGTTGGAAGGTAAACTTTTGGCCCAGTCCGAGGTCCTGAGTACTCTGGAGAAGCTTTTCGTCCAGGATATCCCTGTACTTGGCCACATTCATCTTTCCCTCGATTGCAACCAGTCGTCCTGTCCCTGCAGCTGAAAAACACCCCCACAGCATGATGCTGCCACCACCATGCTTCACTGTTGGGACTGTATTGGACAGGTGATGAGCAGTGCCTGGTTTTCTCCACACATACCGCTTAGAATTAAGGCCAAAAAGTTCTATCTTGGTCTCATCAGACCAGAGAATCTTATTTCTCACCAACTTGGAGTCCTCAGGTGTTTTTTTTAGCAAACTCCATGCAGGCTTTCAGGTGTCTTGCACTGAGGAGAGGCTTCCGTCGGGCCACTCTGCCATAAAGCCCCGACTGGTGGAGGGCTGCAGTGATGGTTGACTGTCTACAACTTTCTCCCATCTCCCAACTGCATCTCTGGAGCTCAGGCACAGTGATCTTTGGGTTCTTCTTTACCTCTCTCACCAAGGCTCTTCTCCCCCGATAGCTCAGTTTGGCCGGACGGCCAGCTCTAGGAAGGGTTCTGGCCATCCCAAACTTCTTCCATTTAAGGATTATGGAGGCCACTGTGCTCTTAGGAACCTTAAGTGCAGCAGAATTTTTTTTGTAACCTTGGCCAGATCTGTGCCTTGCCACAATTCTGTCTCTTCTGAGCTCTTCAGGCAGTTCCTTTGACCTCATGATTCTCATTTGCTCTGACATGCACTGTGAGCTGTAAGGTCTTATATAGACAGGTGTGTGGCTTTCCTAATCAAGTCCAATCAGTATAATCAAACACAGCTGGACTCAAATGAAGGTGTAGAACCATCTCAAGGATGATCAGAAGAAATGGACAGCGCCTGAGTTAAATATATAAGTGTCACAGCAAAGGGACTGAATACTTAGGACCATGTGATATTTCAGTTTTTCTTTTTTAATAAATCTGCAAAAATGTCAACAATTCTGTGTTTTTCTGTCAATATGGGGTGCTGTGTGTGCATTAATGAGGGAACAAAAATGAATTTAAATGATTTTAGCAAATGGCTGCAATATAACAAAGAGTGAAAAATTTAAGGGGGTCTGAATACTTTCCGTACCCACTGTATGTCAGCTCACTCCTGAGGTGGTTTATGCACTATGGTGTTTGTAGTGTGCATACAGCAGTGCAAATGACCGCGACTAATGTGTACTGCTTCTTCCAAACAAATTGAAGTGACGGTGAAAAGGAGAAGTTCTGGACTCATGTAGGACATTACAAAGTACATTAAGACATGATTTCATGAAAAATGTATTACAGGGTCCTTAAAGTGTTGCTAAACCCACAACAGTAAAATCAGTCTGTATATTCAGCATAACATGCTTGTTATACTCACTGTGGATCTTAAAGGGTTAATCCTCTGCATTGTGTAAAAAGGCTGTTTTATCCTGTATACCATAAATCCTTCTCTCCTGCACTGTCTATCTGGGCAAGTCCATATAATACACAGCAGGGTAGTAAAGCTGCACATGCTCAATTTGGTCTCTTATGCTGGATAGAACATTTCCTGTTTCACTTGAACTGTTCAGATCACATGGTATTGACAGCACACATGTGGGCGTGTATGCAGGCTGTAGTGGAAAACTCCTCCTACCTGAACACACAGCTATGGACAAACTGTGCTATCCTAAAAAGGTAAATAGTGGTAGGTGGGGGAGGGGGGCAGATGAACTATTTTCATATTACTGGGTTTAGTAACACTTTAAGTAGTGGATGTGTATGGATTATGTTTGGAGAATAAGGATATCATTTAATGTCACTTTAAGGTTTGTTTTATCCCCTCGATGAAGGGGTCCATGGAACACTTTTATTGTCTTACTGGAGACTTGCTGTGTCGCAGAAGAGATGCCAGCAAGCGGTTTGCTTCTCCTCGTACACCAATGTGATCTTTCACTTCACACCACTGCACAAGTCTTGCCAGGAGCTTGGGATCCTGTCCTAGAATCCTCGCTGTATCAGCTTTAATAAGAAAAAGCAATGTAATTCCACTATGCAAAGTGAAGCTGTCATAAAAAATTAAAGGTAATAGTTTGCCAGAGTCAGGCACAGCAAAGCATCTGCATGTATGATAACCCAACAGCTGAATTACTATTTAAGGTTGTTTTCAATTAAAAAATAATAAATAGTGTAGGTAGACACAAAAATGTAAACTTTGCCCCTGGAGCCCTTGAAAGATTTAATAAGCCAAGAGGGAAGGATCTTGATTTCAATCAGAACTCTGGCACAATCCCTTTCATTTCAACCCCTTGCTGACCAGTACAAAGTTGCTGAGGCATCTCTGTACCCAATACTACAGTGCAGGTTCTTCAGGAGCTTTCTCTATGGGGCCTCTGAGGCTGTAGGGGGAAATTCCTAAGCACCATAATGGAGCAAAGTTAAATTCTCCTAGCTGAGTGTGTTCAAATTTATAGGTTCTTGAAATGCATTGAGAATAATTTTGTTACATCAAAAAACCAATCACTTTTTCTAACCCGATCCTCTACTCCCTCTGCTAAACTGCTCCCTACAATCTTCTCTCCCCTATGCTTTGGCTGCCACAAGTCCTTTGACATCATAGCCCTGCACTAGAGGTGAGGATGTTGAGGGACAGCCCACTGCCAGAGCTTAGAGGAGAAGCGGAGAATGCCAGGGGCTGGGAAAGAGGAGGATCAGGTAAGTAAAACTGCTTTTTCCATTACCCTAGAGCAGGGATATGCAATTAGCGGACCTCCAGATGTTGCAGAACTACAAATTCCATAAGGCATAGCAAGACTCTGACAGCCACAAGCATGACACCCAGAGGCAGAGGCATGATGGGACTTGTAGTTTTGCAACAGCTGGAGGTCCGCTAATTTCATATCTCTGCCCTAGACCAAGGTTTCTCAACCAGGGTTCCATGGAACCCTAGGGTTCCTCCAGAGGTTGCTAGGGGTTCCTTGAGCAATGGTCAATTTCTACCTCTCAGATAAATTCCCAATGACATCATTGATCTTTTTAGCTATCTGTAAGGGGGTAATTCTTCCCAATGAGCACAAGTGTAAGGAGCATTCTTCCCATTGACCATCACACTAATGTAGATTTTTATTTTTAACAGGGGTTCCCTGAGACCAGAGAATTATTTCAAGGGTTCCTCGATGTTGAAAAGGTTGAGAAAGGCTGCCCTAAACCTAAATGAGAAGTTAAAGTGATATTAAAGTCTTGTTTTTTTTTAAAAATATGGTAATATTAAATAATGTTATACTTACCTATGTAATGGTTATGTACAGAGCAGCCTGGATCCTCCTCTTCTCGGGTCCCACACCAGTGCTCCTGGTTACTCCCTCCTGCTGGGTGCCCCCACAGCAAGCAGCTTACAAGCAGGGGCCCTCCCAACCCACGGCTCTGGTTGTCCGCCATTCACACACGGAGCCGTGGCTTGGCCCCGCCCCCTCAGTCTCCTGATTGGTTCCCTGAATGTGATTGACAGCAGTGGTAACCAGTGGAGTGCGAGTCCCTGGAGAGGCAAGGTTCTTATGGACATCGCTGGATGGAGAGGGAGCTCAGGTAAGTATTAGGAAGGGGTGGGGGCAGGGGGGAGGCTGCTGCACACAGAAGGATTTTTACCTTTATGTATAATATGCATGAAGGTAAAAAAACATTGTGCCTTTACAACTAAAGTTGAGCGAACCCGGACTGTAAAGTTCGGGTCCGTACCGAACTTTGGGGTGTCTGGGACCCAGACCTGAACCCGGACTTTTCAAAAAAAGTCCGGGTTCGGGTCCGGAGTTCTGGTAATTTTAACAAAAGTTCTGAAAATTGCTGTAAAAAAGTCCAGGAAGGTCCTAGAGGTCTGCAAAAGGAAGAAAAATGGGGGTAAGGGTGGGACAAGTGCCCTACAAAGAAATGGGGACAGGGAAATAACTTTAAATATTAAAAAAAAAATAAAAACCTAAAAAAAGCAAAAATGGAGGTGGATGTGGACCATCTTCAAACTGGGTCTGAAAAGTATTAATTAACGATATATGATATCACTGTTCTGCAAACATCTGCAAAATGTGTGTGAAAATATAGCAGAGCGAAACCATATACCTGTTCTTCTCTATGCTGTAGTTTCACACACAGCTTCCAGAGGTTTGCAGAACAGATATACAGTTATTCCCGGTTTCTGTTAAAGTGACACACAGACTTTCCAGATGTTTGCAGAACAGATGTTCACTTATTCCCGGTTTGATTTAAAGTGACACACAGACTTTCCAGATGTTTGCAGAACAGATGTTCACTTATTCCCGGTTTCATTTAAAGTGACACACAGACTTTCCAGATGTTTGCAGAACAGATGTTCACTTATTCCCGGTTTGATTTAAAGTGACACACAGACTTTCCAGATGTTTGCAGAACAGATGTTCACTTATTCCCGGTTTGATTTAAAGT
>BLSH010335091.1:142396-153723 GCA_018402905.1 Glandirana rugosa
CCTCCTCCGGTGATTCACCAATTCCTTTTATTAAGTCTTCCAAAAGTCTTATGACGCTTAATATCCAAAGTCGCTTAATTAAAGGTCTTCTTTCGGTTCGAAAAACTGTAGGGAGAAAGACTATAGTCGGGACGATCTTATCGGACCAATAATCCCCTTCGACGGTATCTATGGATAAATTAATATTTTCGTGGTGAAAGGGATTAGCCGGGTGTAGAGTCGTGTTTAGTATAGAGTATTTATGACTTTCGGGTTGACCTCTTTTGAACTTTTCGGAATTTAGGAAGGAACGTCACCCCGAGTTCGGGGTCCGGGACAAAGTTTGGGTTCTGTCCGGACCCGAACCCGGACTTTGTCCTGAAGTTCGGCTGAACCAGCAGAACCCGGACTTCTAGAAGTTCGCTCAACTCTATTTACAACCACTTTAATGTGTGCAATGCAGCACAGCCCCACTGCAAGGAAGGATTTAAGGCTTTTCAAGTTTTCTCCAGTTGGGCTTTCAGTATTTATGAGATATGATTTGTGCTGAGATGTGGGCCGATTAGGGAAAGTGGTGCTTTTATAATTAAATAGGTATCTATGGCAGCTTCCCCTAATAACCAGGCTATTCTAGCAGGGCTGATATCAGAAAGAGGGATGTCAAAAAGCTTGGCTTTCTTCTGGAAATTAATTCGCTGAAACCTATAATTCGCAGTATTCTGAAAACCTTCTGAATTATTTTCCTTAACCACTTAGTGGCCTCCTCCTGTAGATTTACTGCTACAGGGTGGCCGCTATGTGCAGAATCATGTGTATATATAAGTGATTCTGCACTTAGGGGGAGGCGCGCTGGCTGTGCTGTGATTAGACATAACACAAGCCAATCAGCGGGTGACAGCCAATGAATGTCTGCCGCCACTCGCTGATCGGCGAGGAGGAAGACAGGACAGAGCTCTGCCTATGTAAACAAAGCAAAGCTCTGTCCTGTTGGTGGGGATGTGATGGCTTTTGCAAAGCAGGGAATAAAAAAAGTTACATCCCATAGTGAAAGCACCTCAAAGTACACACATGAACACTGGCTAGGCACACATTTAACCCTTTAATCGCCCTAGCTGTTAACCCCTTCCCAGCCACTGTCACTAGTACAGTGACAGTGCATATTTTTAGCACTGATCACCATAATAATGTCACTGGTTCCCACAAAGTGTCAGTTAGTGTCAGATTGTCTGCCGCAATATTGCAGCCCCGCTATAAGTCGCTGATTCTCGCCATTACTAGTAAAGTATACTGGAATTCCAATTCCAGTATAGATACCATAGTTTGTACACACAATAACGTTTGCGTAAACCAATAAATATATGCTTATTGTTACTATCTACCATCATACACTCCGCACTCCTCTCCTGAACATGGAAAAGACAGAAGGCGCGTGCACCTAGTGCATTGTCCCCAAACAAAGGCTTTATGAATATACAAAGATAGGCAGTATGCTCACAAAAAAGACTTCAATAAAAGCATATCTTAATATTGCTCCACATGGGTCCATACAACTGTCCATATCACATGGGTCTGTCCCGTAGAGGCATAGGCTAACACATTTTGAGGAGTTCCTCTTTGTCAGAGCCACTACACTGCAGAGGAGATTTAACTGTGTGTCTCCTGAACATACTACCTGTCATCATACACTCTGCACTCCTCTCCTATACATATTACCTGTCATCATACACTCTGCACTCCTCTCCTATACATACTACCTGTCATCATACACTCTGCACTCCTCTCCTATACATACTACCTGTCATCATACACTCTGCACTCCTCTCCTATACATATCACCTGTCATCATACACTCTGCACTCCTCTCTTATACATACTACCTGTCATCATACACTCTGCACTCCTCTCCTATACATACTACCTGTCATCATGGACTCTATACTCCTCTCCTATACATACTACCTGTCATCATACACTCTGCACTCCTCTCCTATACATATCACCTGTCATCATACACTCTGCACTCCTCTCCTATACATACTACCTGTCATCATACACTCTACACTCCTCTCCTATACATACTACCTGTCATCATACACTCTGCACTGCTCTCCTATACATATTACCTGTCATCATACACTCTGCACTCCTCTCCTATACATACTACCTGTCATCATACACTCTACACTCCTCTCCTATACATACTACCTGTCATCATACACTCTGCACTCCTCTCCTCTCCTATACATACTACCTGTCATCATACACTCTGCACTCCTCTCCTATACATACTACCTGTCATCATACACTCTATACTCCTCTCCTATACATACTACCTGTCATCATACACTCTGCACTCCTCTCCTATACATATCACCTGTCATCATACACTCTGCACTCCTCTCCTATACATACTACCTGTCATCATACACTCTGCACTCCTCTCCTATACATACTACCTATCATCATACACTCTATACTCCTCTCCTATACATACTACCTGTCATCATAAACTCTGCACTCCTCTCCTATACATATCACCTGTCATCATACACTCTGCACTCCTCTCCTATACATACTACCTGTCATCATACACTCTACACTCCTCTCCTATACATATTACCTGTCATCATACACTCTGCACTCCTCTCCTATACATACTACCTGTCATCATACACTCTATACTCCTCTCCTATACATACTACCTGTCATCATACACTCTATACTCCTCTCCTATACATACTACCTGTCATCATACACTCTGCACTCCTCTCCTATACATACTACCTGTCATCATACACTCTGCACTCCTCTCCTATACATATTACCTGTCATCATAAAATATGCACTCCTCTCCTATACATACTACCTGTCATCATACACTCTATACTCCTCTCCTATACATACTACCTGTCATCATACACTCTGCACTCCTCTCCTATACATATCACCCGTCATCATACACTCTGCACTCCTTTCCTATACATACTACCTTTCATCATACACTCTATACTCCTCTCCTATACATACTACCTGTCATCATACACTCTGCACTCCTCTCCTATACATACTACCTGTCATCATACACTCTGCACTCCTCTCCTATACATATTACCTGTCATCATACACTCTGCACTCCTCTCCTATACATACTACCTGTCATCATACACGCTATACTCCTCTCCTATACATACTATCTGTCATCATACACTCTACACTCCTCTCCTGAACATACAATCTCTCATCACTGATCTGATCTGACCAATCACGGACATTTAACTGCAAGTATCTTTTTCCCCCTTCCATTCTGCCTTATCTCTTTGCTGCTGTATATTATGTCTCTAATTGCTTTGTAACACAATTTTTTTGTAAATATTTTATCTGCACCGATTTTGACCTTTTTATTATTAAACTTTATTCAGAAAAGTGTTAATCTTGTCCCTAAAGCTCTTAATGCAAGCAATAACAAACCTGTTCCTTTGAAGAGTGCTACTGTTTAGGATAAATCATCTGATACTGCTGTCTGTGGTCACAGCGTGTTTTGCAAGTGATTATTCTAAAATCATAAGTCGTATTGCTAAAACCTCAAGTTCCTCTTGCTCAGTCCCAAAAGAAGAGGTGGTGGCAGTGAAAGGGTTAATTGCTTGAATTAGCCTGGTAACAATCGCTCTTAGGCGGGTGGCGCACTTAGACGGTGGTCACGCAAGCTGGAAAATCTTTGTGCTGGAAGCAGCTGAGAGTGGTATTGTAACGTTAGTGACAAGCACAGTGTGAGGTCAGGGGGGTCCTCTGTCACCCATCAGTGAGGAAGGAAGTGATCTGATAACCACATTTGTCACAACTACCTGTCATCATACGCTCTACACTCCTCTCCTGCATATACTACCAGTCATCATACACTCTACACTCCTCTCCTGAACATACTATCTGTCATCAAACACTCTACACTCTTCTCCTGCACATACTTCCTGTCATCATACACTCTACATTCCTCTCCTGAACATACTACCTGTCATCATACACTCTACACTCCTCTCCTGAACATACTACATGTCATCATACACTCTACACTCCTCTCCTGAATATACTACTGTAATGATATTACAAGCGGGACACATGAAAATGTGCAACCATTTTGTCAAACGTACGCCATGACGGCTTCAGCTTTAATAAGACAGTCACCTTGCAACCTCCTCACTTCTCATCCCCCCCCCATCAGGTTAGGAATTCCTTGGTCCTCTGACAAGATTCCAAGAGGTTTGGCTATGTTTGTCAGGCCTGATCATAAACAAATAAATCAGATCGATTAAGAGACAGCACAGGATGCCTGGAGATAATGAAGGTTAGTAAAGCAAACTCAGGCAGCTGTGGCCTTCCCAGAGACCCTTAATCAATTTTAAAGGTAGAAATTGACCCATATTTCATAACTCCAGATAGCAACGTGACATCTTAATAAAAAGTACATATCTGAATGCGGGAATTCATGCTGAACAAAATTAATGTGATAGTTTCTCCTCTCCCCATGGTAATGGAAAGAGACAAATCTGTTGTGTTTGGTCTTATTTTAATGCACTTTGCTTGCTGAGCTCAAATTCCTTAATGTTCGGTCTGCACTGTGATCCTATCCCAAATTATTTTTTATATACTGTAAATTGTATGACAGGGAAGGTTGTTATTCCACGGTCTGCCCTGGACAGCCCATGGGCCCTCCTTACCCATGTGAGTGGTCATGGGCATATGGCCCCACCCCTTTGCTTCCAGAGAAAAAGGAAACAGACCGGACTGTTCTCAGTTCTCAACTTACCATCAAAGAACAACCATCTGAGAACCTGTGGACTCATTGACCAACCTCTGACCAATCACGGACATTTAACTGCAAGTATCTTTTTCCCCTTCCATTCTGCCTTATCTCTTTGCTGATGTATATTATGTCTCTAATTGCTTTGTAACACAATTTTTTTGTAAATATTTTATCTGCACCAATTTTGACCTTTTTATTATTAAACCTTATTCGGAAAAGTGTTAATCTTGTCCCTAAAGCTCTTAATGCAAGCAATAACAAATCTGTTTCTTTGAAGAGTGCTACTGTTTATGATAAATCATCTGAATACCCCTGTCTGTGGTCACAGCGTGTTTTGCAAGTGATTATTCTAAAATCATAAGTGGTATTGCTAAAACCTCAAGTTCCTCTTGCTCAGTCCCAAAAGAAGAGGTGGTGGCAGTGAAAGGGTTAATTGCTTGAATTAGCCTGGTAACAATTGCTCTCAGGCGGGTGGCACACTTAGACGGTGGTCACGCAAGCTGGAAAATCTTTGTGCTGGAAGCAGCTGAGAGTGGTATTGTTACGTTAGTGACAAGCACAGTGTGAGGTCAGGGGGGTCCTCTGTCACCCATTAGTGAGGAGGGAAGTGATCTGATACCCGCGTTCGTCACAACTACCTGTCATCATATACTCTATACTCCTCTCTTGAACATACTACATGTCATCATACACTCTACACTCCTCTCCTGAACATACTACCTGTCATCATACACTCTACACTCCTCTCCTGAACATACTACCTGTCATCATACACTCTACACTCCTCTTCTGAACATACTACATGTCATCATACACTCCTCTCCTGAACATACTACCTATCATTATACATGTAGCAGAATATGTATTGGCCTAAATTTATGCAGGAATTCGATTTTTACATTTTTTTAGTTGGATATGTTTTATAGCAGAAAGTTAAAAATATTTTTTTTTAATCAACATTTTCAGTCTTTTTATGCTTACAGCTCAAAAAAATTTAAGAACCCACTGGTGATTAAATACTACCAAAAGAAAGCTCTATGTTTGGGGAAAAAATGCTATAAATTTTGTTTAGGTACAGGGTTGCATAACCTCGCAATTGTCAGTGAAAGTACGCAGTGCCAAAAAGCAAAAAAATGGCCTGGTCATGAAGGAGGGTAAATCTTCCGGTGGGCTTGTGGCCAATCAACCTGATATTTCAGCTATGGGTAATACTCCACTAACTCCCTGGAGATTCCAGTGACATTATGTCCTTAGTGCTGTTCTCCCCAATACAATCTCACTCATCCTGATGCATTTTTTTATATCGCTCATAAATTCATATTCTTCCAGCTACTGGAGTCATTTAAGATATAACTTGCTGATATGTGATTCAATGAGCTTGCATTCACTCAGATCATCTGAGATTTATTTTAGCTGTTTGTGAAGATAAGGAATGATTTAATTTTGACATAACGTGTATCATATTTTTCTCTTAGGTTTTCTTAATATGCAGATTTATTTGGCCCTCCTAAATAGTAGCACTTCACTGAACACAAACGTATAGTCCTCATAAAAAGTTAGTTACATCCTCATAAAAGGTTAGTTACATTTGTCATTTTCTTGTGTCTAACTTAAACAAATTACTTGCCATTGTGATCAGTGGATTCAGTATGTCAGTACTCATTGCCTTGTTTCTGTACCTTGGCCATCAGTCAGCATCCTTAGTGTTCCAAGAAGCTTGAACTGCACTGGAGGCATCTCTGAGCGCAATAACATTTGGATTCGATCTGCCACTCCTTCTTCCAGCATCTTCACTTTGTTCATCACTGAGAATATAGATGACGGTTAAAGCCAAGGTAGTTGCTATTTTATGGAATAAAATAAAGACAATCTAAAAATTGCAGACAATAAGCACCCAATCAGAATTATATTCCATTTACTCCAGGCAGGTGGTGCCATGGTTGGGAATCAAACCAACAACCCTAGTGATGCCAGGCAGAAGTGCTGACCACTTAGCCTCTGTGCTGCCCACACTTAAAGTGGACCCCCCCTTTCCCAAAAATTCACATCAGCATGCACTTAATCTAGTGCATGTGCAGCATGGAATACACTTTTCAAATGACAGCATGGGAACGGGGACCCAAGCATTATAGAGGCAGGACAAAAATAGGTAAAAACTAAGAAATGTTCACAAGGACATAGGTAAGTATAATTGTTTATTTCTCCCCTATACATTATTGCCAAGTTTGTAGAAATGTAGAGTGGCGATTTTCCTCTTTAATGGCGTGGGAATGTACTTTCCAAAATGTGCACCTCTCTGTCCCTGAAAGAATGCCCTTCTTAGTTAGCTTTAATGATATGTGTTGCATCTCTGGCTGCTGTTTTTTCTTACTTACTCCTGACCCCTGCCCTCTGTGTTACTTCCTTTTGACCTCCAAACTCTGCATTACTTATTCTTGACCCTGCATTCCACATTACATACATATTACTGAGCTCTGCATTCTGCATTCCTACTGACCTTTGCTTTACTTACTCCTGATCATTTTACTCTGCCTTACAAACTACTGACCTCTGAACATTGCATTTCTTACTCCTAACTCCTGCACTGTGTGTTACATACTATTGATCTATGAACTTTGTGTTACTTAATCTTGACCCATGCACACTGTGTTACATATCACTGACCCCTAAACTCTGTATTACTTACTCCTGACCCCTGCAATCTGCATTATATACTACTGATCTCTGAATGCTGCCTTGCTTACTTCAGAGTCCTGCATTTTGTCCATTACATGTGTAGAGCCACCCCCGAAAGAGTCGCTTGAAAATGTTAGATTCTATGCTCTGCCCCCCAATCCCAAGAACATTCTCAGCCCCTCTGGCACACATAGCAAATAAATGTTATTGTAAACACAACAGTACTGTAGATGAACACAAGCTGTAGTAGACCAGAAAGTATTGTTACTAAAAAGACTTTCCTCATCAAACAGACAGTGGTAATATAACCAAGTAGTTAGATATAGCAAACTCTGGTATTAGGCAATACAACACAAAGTCATATGCAAAATATAAACAGTAAAATTTTAACAACTGGCTCAAATGTAACCTATGTGCTCAAGCATGAAGGGAAATAGGAATGACTTGTTGTATGTCAGTCTATCTCCCTAAAACCCTGAAATCACAGGCCATGGATTTCAATGTGTGGTACAACATGCAACGATATGCAATATCAACTTTATGCTAGAAAGTTAGAGTTCCTCCTTAACGAGTATAAGTGTGTGTCTCTGAGTCACTACAGGCCTGAATAGGCACTGAAAGATTTTATCCCTTGTAGTAGGGAATATTCAGTAGTCCTTGGAGATGAAGCCTTGAGTCTTCAGCTAGCTCTTTGAAAGGGGCCCAATATGTACTGGCAAGTGCACTAAATGCAATATTGCAACAGGGTGCAACAACTGGCACAAAGGGTCTCTTCACAGGGCTTGACAGGGTGAGTGAAGCAGCCTTGTCTGCATGCAGTGTCCTCTCCCATGAAATGAAACCAATTTTAATAGATTCCAGAAGGAGCTAGAACAATGCTAAACATTCAAAGCATGAAGTGTTAAAGTTCATCAAAAAGTCTATGCAAAGGTCCCACGTATAATATAACTGCCAGTAGCCATGTGATTATCCCCCTTTGTAAGCAATCACCTCAAGTGCCCAACTTATGTGAGTCTCAGTCACCAAATAAATATGCCTTACATATAAATGCTTGACATAAATCGCTTAGAATACACCACTCCTTCTGAAGGATCTCTCCATACGCTGATATGACTGATAATCCAGTGATTCCTCAGATATTGGGCAAAAGGTTAGTTTATTGCCTTAAAAAAAGGAAAAAGCACACTGCACCCCACTTTTGATCTCTTCCATGTTGTTAAAGGAAAAGTAAACCCATCAATTTAACAATTTCAAAGAACAGTTACATTCCCAGCATGCAGGGAATGCTAACTGTCACATTTGCTTTTGCTGTCAACCAAACTGTCAAACCATCAAATGGCTAGAGTCATAAATGATCACTGCAACAATTGATCAAACAGATGTGAACATGGCAGCTTCCTTGACTGATAAAGATAGGACAGTGTACTTCCGCTTTTTAATTAGATCTCTACCTCGTCACTGTTGCCGACCTCTGCTCTAAGTTAAAGGGGTTGTAAAGGTTCAGTTTTTTTTTTTTTTAATAACAAACATGTTATATTTACCTCCTCTGTGCAGCGATTTTGCACAGAGTGGCCCTGATCCTCCTCTTCTGGAGTCCCTCAGCAAGCGCCCCTGGCTGCTCCCCGCATCGAGTGCCCAGATAGAGAAGCACTCTCCCTCAGGGCACCCATGCGGGCGCGCTCCCATGTCCTGCTTTTGCGTCAATTGACACAGACAGCAGGACTTGGCCCCGCCCCAGCTCCCACATGATTGGATTTGATTGATAGCAGCGGGAGCCTATGGCTGTGCTGCTATCAATCTATCCAATCAGGACCCGTGACACTAGCTGGAGCTGGTGTGCTTGTCCCTGGCACTGGAAAGACCGGGTTCAGGTAAATAAAATGGGGGCTCTGGGGGGCTGGTGCACTACAAAAGGTTTTTTACCTTAATGCATAAAATGCATTAAGGTGAAAAACCTTGAGGGTTTACGACCCCTTTAAAGACAATGCCATTTCATACATAACTGAAGAATCAATTCTGGATGCTTGGTATATAATGTCTATAAGTACCTTCAATCTCCAGATAAAGCACGTTAAGAAATTTGCATTTCTTCACATGTAAGCTACAAATGCAAATGATATGAGCTGTTGGGAAATGAGCAGCTCTGGGCAAGGTATAATAAAAGTGGCTTAGGTAGGCACATAACTAAAATCTGGCCCTGGGTAGTCTAAATGAGTAAGTCTTATCTCTGACAAAATACACCTAAAATAGCCTAGTACTTTCCTCTCCTAACAGGTGCCAGTCATATTTAAGGATTTTATTCTTCATCTTTAGCACATTAATTTGATTTATGAAATGAATTAAATTCCTTTTCTTAATAGCAGATGGAAAATTTCTAATGAATTGGATTGTGATTCAGATGAAGGCCAATTAGCACACTTATTCTCCATGACAAATTCCTTATAAAGTTAAACCCATAGTTAACACTATATAGTCTATTCAGTGGTCAGATACAAGCTTGCTCTGTTCCTTGCTATGATATAGACAATGAATGAACACAGCAATGACCCCCGCTGCAAATATCCCCCTATCTACAGTTCCCAGGCCTGGCTGTGTGAGCTGCATGTTGTTATTCAAAAAAAAAAAAAAGCCATGGATTTGGTAATTATTTTTCTTGCACGCTTCATAAGGTAATTGATGGATTACATTGCATGTGTCCTTCTGCTATGCCGGATATGATGGATGACTCGCTTAACACTCCCGCTTACAGCGTTTTCCGATTGCAAGAAGAAAAATCTCTTCTAATGCTTTTTTCTTTCCTCCCATCTCCATTGTCCTAATAGATATGGGGGCATTTGAAAACTTGACAATAATTCAAATTAAAATGTTTTAGAATCAATATATGCAAATCCCCAAATTACATTTTGAAAATGGAAAGCGCTCTCTATGACAAAAAGTCTTTTGCTCCTCTTTGCTGTAAATGTAATTTTAAACCCTTCATAGGCTAATGAGATGTCAGTGCAAGGGTTAAAGCCAAGGGACTTGGTGGCTTGGAGAAATACATTAGGATTAAGTGTTGGTTGAATCCGCCATGGATTATATTACACTGCTCAAATTTATCACAGAAAACATGAATTCCGAACAGAACCAACAACATAAGTAATGTTCTCTGCTGCTTGAATATTTGCTCAATATGTCACTCCCTAATAGTGCTGTGGTAAACACTTCAAAATGTCACAGATGGGTGGGAAAAGTGTCCATGCTTTTGGGGACAGGAAATGCTAAGTGTGGGTGACAAGCTGGGGCTTTGTCTTCTTCCTAGGTGTAATGCCCAGGCTGCCTGCAAAGTGCCATTTAATGAGGTAGCATTTATGGAGACAGTGATTAAGACTGAAAGAAAGAGTTTAGCTGTCATTTTTAAACTTTTTAAAATTAGGTTTTATATTACCATTGAAAACTACGATAATTGCTATTTTTTTAAATCTAATTATAAATATATGTTGGTTTGTTTAATATCACAAAAGTGGCTTTAAACTTTAAATCTGTTTTAGAATGTCACGTAATCCCACTTAAAGTATGTGCGCACAATACAATTTAATGCAGTGTATTTGCTATGGGCTTAAAGTGAATTCCAGGTAGATATAGAAAGACAGATTACTGCAGCTCTGTATTCATTATTAACAGGTTACACAACAGGCGTGTTGCATACAAATGTGCTGGCAAAGGACATGCAGATAGAAGGAGAGAGCAAAGTGAGAAGAAGGATGACTTCATCAGTCTGATTTTGCTCTTTCACTGTCCAGTCAATAGCATGAGGATAGAGAGAAGAAAATTTAAAGCAGATCTCCATCCAAAAGGGGAGGCTCTACTTGTCTGCCCCCCCCCCCCCCCCCCC
>BLSH010335091.1:153733-171920 GCA_018402905.1 Glandirana rugosa
GCCCCCCCCCCCCCCCCCCGCTGCCACATTTGGCACCTTTTGGGGTGGGGGGGAGTGAGTACCTGGTTTTGACAGGTATCCGCCCCCTCTTCCGACTCAGATCACCGCATTGAACTGAGCTGGAAGTTCACCCCTCCCCTTCTTCCCCCGCAACCTTCAGGGACACTTTACAGGTCCCAGAAGACTGCGGCCCATTCACAAAGTGCATGCGCAGTAGGAGACTGGCTGTGACACCACAATTCTTCACTTCCAATTTACCTTGGTCAAGATGGCGGTGCCAGCACCCGATAGCTATTTGAAGAATCAGCTTGAGTGAGGACACCGCTGGATGCCTTGACAGGTAAGTGCCCTAGTATTAAAAGTCAGCAGCTACAGTATTTGTAGCTGCTGACTTTTAATTTTTTTGGGGGGAGAAGCCTGGAGCTCCTCTAAGTGTAAATAGTGTCACCCACCTGGGTGTACTGAGAATACTGGACTAGGTAAACAGATATACAGATCCTTGGACAGGCTCCCTTACAGTATATGTATTTCATCTGTGTAATTACATGCTTGCCTGGAGTTCAGCTTTCATGTGTACCTGTGTTGGCCTAAACCATGTCAAACTAAGAAAAGGGCCTGCCAGTGCACAAGGGTACTAAAAGGATAAAGCCAAACTCCTAAGTAAAATATATGTAAACGTTAATTCATTTCTCTGTTTTACATTTTGTTATGTCTGTACTATGACTGCCAAAAAAATACCCATTGATCCTGCCAAAAAACATGGATCATAACTTCCTCTGCTTTCCTGTTTTTTAGCTCCCTTTGTGTATTATGAAATCTCACCTGTCCCCCTGTATTATGGATAAGAGAAGAGAGAAGGCTTTGCAGTCCTGTTCTAGGGGGACATTACTGCTCCTCAACAGATAAAGTTCAGTAAGTGAGCATTGTCCCCTTAGGACAGAAAGTGTGTTACCGACAGGTGTAAATAAGGGAAAAAAATACACTGTGAGCCCTGGAGTGCTAAAGAATACAAGCTGAACATTTAACTGTGAACTCTATTTATACCCAACCAAGTTCCAATAATGGAACTTGTCTTCAAAATGTCTTCAGCAACCTCCTTTTGATATAAGTTAGCTGACCCATTTCAAAGGAGAAGCCCTCTACCTCAGAGCTCCAAAGAAGATGGCCTGTTCTTCAAACCATGTCAGTTGATGTGAGGAGGTTCTGTCCATGGGTTGTAATAGATGGTTACATGCTTGTAATTTTACTACTTTTGAGAGTATTTTATATGGATTTTAAGTTTAAATAAAGTGGTGCCAAAGGCTTTGCACAAGGCAGGCCAGTGGGGTTAATTTACTAAAACTGGAGAGTGCAAAATCAGTTTCTAACTTGACAATAAATCCTGGAAGCAAATCGTTTTTTTTTATCAGGGCTGGCCCAAGACGTGCTGCCTGGGTCCAAAAATTAAATTCTGCACCCCACCCCCAAAAATAAAAACATGCCCACCAAAAGGCCCCCACATCTATTATTATATACCATGAATGATGAGTAACTAAATTAAATTTATCAGGAAGTCAGATTTACATGCACAGCACGTTATCTATATGCAAAATTATATGACATACCACTGTGTTACTGCTCTCCCATCTTGGTGCCCTAGGACATCCATGGGTGCAGTGTGTGTCAGCACAGTGAGCCCCCCAGCATCCCTCAGGGCCTGTGTGCAGTTAACACATTGCACCCATGGATGATATGCCACTGGGATAGGCCTGTATAGGGGTGGGCTAGGGCAGTGCAGGGACAGGCTAGGGTAGTATATGGACAGGCTAGGGTAGTATATGGACAGGCTAGTGTCCATCAGTGCCACCTCATCAGTGCCCATCAGTGCAGCCTATTAGTGCTCATCAGTGCCACATCATCAGTGCCTACCAGTACAGCCTATCAGGGTTCATCAGTGCCCCCTAACAGTGCCCCCTAACAGTGCCCATCAGTGCAGCCTATCAGTGTCCATCAGTGTCGCATCATCAGTGCCCACAAGTGCAGCCCATCAGTGTCCATCAGTGCCACTTCCTCTGTGCCCACCAGTGCAGCCTATCACTGCCCATCAGTGTCACCTCACCAGTGCTCATCAGTGCAGCTTATCAGTGCCCATCAGTGTCACATCATCAGTACCCATCAGTGCAGCCTATAAGTGTCCATCAGTGCATCCTCATCAGTGCCCACCAGTACAGCCTACCAGTGCCACCTCATCAGTACCCACCAGTGCAGCCTCATCAATGTCCATCAGTGCACCCTCATCAGTGACCCCTTGATAAAGTCACGTGACGAGTGACAAAACACGTCGGGGAGGAGCCCCTTGACGTCCTAAGTGACCAGACATGATCCCTGCACGAGCCAGCAGCCGTTTGCAATCTGCAACTACTAGGACTGCCGAGGTTTGTTGTGGTAAACACATTGCCTGAGTGTACCGGTGTTGGTACACATATAAATGTGAGTGTTTTTAATCCTTTTAAAAAATAAATGTTTTTTTGAATGATTCAGCGCTATGTGAGTTCCCTCTGTTTTCCATGATACATGGCTGTACCTTATACCAGTGACCATCATGCTGCCTAGCCTTAGGAGGATTATACCCCAGTGGGGATTGTGGGACTTGGCCCATCAGGGGTCGCACCTGGAGGTGAGCGCAATATATTGCTTGGTGGAGGTGTGTGCACGCACCCAGGAGCACTCACTTTCGGAAGTAGGAGCACCTAGCTGGACACTAATGATTACAACGGCACTTTGTTTGCATATTTTGCACCAACATAGATTTTTTCAGGAATTCTTTTTTTTATATTCACCATAAAAGCAGCACCTTATTGTGGCACTTTCTATGGACTTTATGGACTTTATTATTATGTAATTATTATAATTTTGGCACTTTTCTATGGACTCTATGCACTTTATGATCATCTTTATTGCAATATGCAACTGTATGAATTTTCATATGACGATTTTGTAATGTACATAATGATGGACTTTAGCCACTAGGTGGCACCTTATTATAGTAGATATATTTATTTGGGCACATATATGTTATATTTATTAATATAATGTATCATTATTAGCACACTAGCCGGTAGGGGGCACTGTGCTATATATTTTGTGTATAATTTATGTATGTTCATTTTCAGTTTATAGTTGATTGCGCCTCACTACCCATTCATAAATCACCCTCATCGGTGCTCACTACTGCAGCCTATCAGGGCCCACCAGTGCAGTCTATCAGTGCCCACCAGTGCAGCCTATCAGTGCCACCTCATCAGTGCCCACCAATGCAGCCTCATCAATGTCCATCAGTGCACCCTCATAAGTGCCCACCAGTGCAGTCTATCAGTGCCCACCAGTACAGCCTATCAGTGTCCATCAGTGCCACCTCAGTGCAGCCCCTCAGTGTCCATCAGTGTCACTTCATCAGTGCCCATTAATGGCAGCCTATCACTGCCCATCAGTGTCACCTCATCAGCACCCATCAGTGCCACCTTATCAGTGCCCACCAGTGCAGCCTCATCAATATGCATCAGTGCCCACAAGTGCAGCGTATCAGTGTCCATCAGTGCACTCTCATCCATCAGTGCCCACCAGTACAGCCTATCAGTGCCACCTCATCAGTGCCCACCAGTGCAGCCTATCAGTGTCTATCAGTGCTCACCAGTGCAGCCTATCTGGGCCCATCAGTGCCACCTCATCAGTATCCATCAGTGCAGCCTATCCAGGTCAATCAATACCACCTCAACAGTGCAGTACAGCCTATCAATGTTCATCTGTGCCACCTCATCAGTGCCCACCAGTGCAGCCTATCACTGCCAATCAGTGCCACCTCATCAGTGCCCACGAGTGCATCCTCATCAATGTCCATTAGTGCCACCTCATCAATGACCACCAGTGCAGCCTATCAGTGTCCAGCAGTGCCACCTCATCAGTGCCCATCAGTGAGACCTCATCAGTGTTCACCGGTGCAGCCTCATCAATGTCCAACAGTGCCACCTTATCAATGACCACCAGTGCAGCCTATCAGTGTCCATCAGTGCACCCTAACCAGTGCCCACCCATACAGCCTATCAATGCCCATCAGTGTCCATCTGTGCCACCTCAGTACCAACCAATGCAGCCTCATCAATGTCCACCAGTGCCACCTCACCAGTGCCCACCAGTGCAGCCTATTAGTGTCCATCAGTGCAGCCCATTAGTGTCCATCAATGCCACCTCAACAGTGCCCATCAGTGCAGCCTATCAGTGTACATCGGTGCCCGCCAGTGCAGCCTATCAGTGCTACCTCATCAGTGCAGCCTCATCAATGTCCATCAGTGCCACCTCATCAATGACCACCAGTGCAGCCTATCAGTGTCCATCAGTGCACCCTCACCAGTGCCCACCAGCACAGCCTATCAGGGCCCATCAGTGCCCATCAGTGCCACCTCATCAGTGCCCACCAGTGTAGCCTATCAGTGCCCACCAGTGCAGCCTATCAGGGTCCATCAGTGCCACCTCAACAGTGCCCATCAGTGTAGCCTATCAGTGCCCACCAGTGCAGCCTATCAGGGTCCATCAGTGCCACCTCAACAGTGCCCATCATTGCAGCCTATCAGTGTCCATCAGTGCCCACCATTGCAGCCTATCAGTGCCCATCAGTGCTACCTCATTAGTGCTCACCAGTGAAGCCTATCAGAGTCCATCAGTGCACCCTCATCAGTACCCACCAGCACAACCTATCAGTGCTTATCAGTGCCACCTCATCAGTGCCCACCAGTGCAGCCTATTGGTGCCAACCAGTGCCACCTCATCAGTACCCACCAGTGCAGCCTATCAGTGCCACCTCATTGGTGCCCACTAGTGAAGCATATCAGTGTACCCTCATCAGTGCCCACCAGTACAGCCTATCAGTACCCATTAGTGCCACCTCATCAGTGCCCATCTGTGAAGCCTATCAGTGCCCATCAGTGTCACCTCATCAGTGCTCATCAGTGCAGCCTGTCAGTGCCGCCTCATCAGACAATCCACAGGCAGCCATCGAATTGGGTAGAAGGACCTACCTGCCAGTCAGCTCCGATCCCCGCTCCGGGGATGTCAGCACTGCTGCTCCCACTCCAAACCCAGTATGCGGCACCTGCAGCCCCAGCCTTCTCCTCCATTCAGACTGCATCGGAGGGGGGGCGGAGTTTGCTCCCTGTAGACTACAGCTACGGTCCTCAATGCCAATGTGCATGTAGCGTGGGCTCCCTGAGGCAGCTCTTTTGGGCCCCAAAACAGTGATGGGCCTGGTGCCACCCCTCTTAGAGGCCCCATGGTAGGGCCGGCCAGTTTTTTTTTGAAGAACTGCACCAGATTTTGCATTCTCCAGTTATAGTAAATTACCCCGATAGTGCTTTCTTATTGTGATTATAACAGAAAAAGCCTAACAAAAATATAATGCAGCCTCTCCATTTAAAGACATCTAATCTGCAATATATTGCATTTTTGTTCTTGGGTTTGAATACAATTTAAAAAGCTTAGATTACCTGGTATGGCAAGATTTCGTAGTGCACTCAGAGCAGCGTGTTGTACAGCTACATCTCCATTCTCAACATGTTGTTCTAACAAGTCTAAAAGTTGGTGGACAACTCCAAGCTGTACCATCCTCACACAGTTACTATCTGAGAAAACAAGAAACACAAGCAAAACATATGTTATGGCAAAATTTTAGTAAGTGCTACGTTTTTTTTAAAATACATACTTACTATGGAGTATATACAGTACATACTGAACTTTAGCCCCTAAAATTTGCAGAAATCTCAGAGATGCCTAAACATACATGTTGCATATACACGTATATTGTACTAGCAAAAGTTGGGCACAAGAAAAATTGCACAAGTGAAAATTCTCCTGCAAGTTATTACTGCTAATAAAATTAAGAGATAACAATGCATTAATGAGCAGAAGCACCAATCACATGTATGAGAACTGCATGTTATTTAAAAATCTTTAAAGTGGAACTTTAGGAAAAAAAACAAAACATTGGGAACAGGCAGGAGTTTGACCCTACGTTCACACCTATGCACTTTTTAGTGTGTTTTGCAGTTTGCAGAAACGCACTACAATCCATTTAACATGGTTTCCTATGGTAGAAGTTCAAATCAATGCGTTTTGCAGCCAGTGGTTTTTTGGAAAGGATCGGGGACTTTTTTCCCGCAATTTGCGTGTAATAGACTTCAATGGAATCGCACCAGAAATGCAAGTGTTGTGTTTGTGGTGCGATTTTTGATGTGTTTTGCAGCTTTTATTTTAACACTGTATATAGTGTAATAGACTTCAATGGAATCGCATCAGAAATGCAAGTGTTGTGTTTGTGGTGCGATTTTTGATGTGTTTTGCAGCTTTTATTTTAACACTGTATATAGGTGCTTGCTAAGCAGGGGGCTGGGAAGCTGGCTGCTATACCCTTAACAACCAATGAGTCACCAGCTGTCAGCGGGGTTACCCGCTGACAGCTGAATGTTAAAATAAAATTGCCGGCAAAAAAAAAATGCAGAAAAATGGCGTGCGGTCCACCCCCAAGTCCATACCAAGCCCTTCGGGTTTGGTATGGATTTGGAGGGGACCCACCCATGCCAAATTTTTTTTTTTTTTAAAAATGGTGCGAGTCCCCCAAAATGCATACCTAACGCTTATCTGAGCGAGCATGCAGCCTGGCAGGTCCGGAAAGGGAGGAGATGGCCCCTCCCCTTGAACCATACCAGGCCACATGCCCTCAGCATGGGGGGATTAGCACTTTGGGGGGCTCTGCCTCTCCAGAGCACCTTGCCCCCATGGGGATGGGGACAAGGGCGTCTTTCCGACAACCCTGGCCGGTGGTTGTCGGGGTCTGCGGGTGGGGGCTTATCGGAATCTGGAAGCCCTCCTTTAAGAAGGGGGCCCCCAGATCCCGGCTCCCCCATGTGAATGGGTATTGGGTACATCGTACCCCTACCCATTCACACAAAAAAGCAGTGATATGTAAAAAAAACAACAGCCGGTTTTTGACAAGTCCTTTATTTATAGCTCTGAGCTGTCTTCACCCGGTGCCGTCCTCTCTGCCGCTGTCTCTTCCCGCAGCCGTCTCTACCGGTGATGTTTCTTCCTGCCGCCAACTCTTCAGGTGCCTTCTCTTCCCGCGACCATCTCTCCTGGTGCTGTCTTCTACCCAATCCGTCTTCTCTTGCCACCGTCTCGCCCGCCAGCATCTTTTCCCGCTGCTGTCTCTTCACGCTGCTGTCTTCTTATGCTACCTTCTCTCTTCTTCCTTGCTGCCGGTTACCCGCTAAAAAAAGCCGCTCTTGTTCCGTGGCTGTCTTCCTGTGTTGTGTTGTTTTCTGCTCTCTGGCAGCTATTATATAGCCATGGGGCCATCCAATGACATAACCCGGAGAGCCCACTCCTTGTGACATCAGAGCCCCCCCAAAGCACCCATCCCCCCCCATGTTGAGGGCATGTGGCCTGGGCCTTTCCTGACCTGCTGGGCTGCATGCTTGGTCAGCAGCCAGCTCTGAGCTCAAGGGCACAGCAGAGCGAGATAAAGGTAAGTATAGTTCATCTTTAAGTCAAAAGAGAGGAGAACCACTAAATGTTATGCTAAAATTTCAATTATGAAGCAGGTTTCATTTAACTGACTGGCTCGAGTACATTTACTGCTGCACTGTGGCTCTGTAGCACAAATAGCCGTTTAGAAATGGAGGATCACATGCGCAGTAGCGGGCAGGACCACGCCGTGATTGCTTGACAGAGAAGAAAAACGGGGAACCTCCGATACAAACACGGCGGTCCCCCACTCTGTTAGGCAGCATGTCAGAGATCTACTGATCCCTGTACTTTGGATCAGTTAGATTTCTGGTGCCCCTGGCAGCCCAGCCCCCTAACAGTAAAACACACCCAGGGAACACAGTTAACCCCTAGATCGCCCCCCCAGGTTAACCCCTTCACTGCCAATGACATTTACACAGTTATCAGTGGATATTTAGATTTCTGATCGCTGTATAGATGTCATTGGTCCCAAAAAAGTGTCAAAAATGTCCGACATGTCTGCCCCAATATCACAGTCCCGATAAAAAAATCGCAGATCTCCGACATTACTAGTAAAAAAAAAATTGTAAAAGCGCCAGAAATGAATTCTCATGGTTTGTAAACGCGGCAACTTTTGCGCAAACCAATCAATAAACGCCGATTGCGATTTTTTTTAGCAAAAATATGAGGAAGAATATAAATCTGCCAAAATAGATGAATAAATTGGTTTTTTTATATTTTCTTTTTGGATATGTATTTTAGCAAAAAGTAAGAAATATTGTTTTTTTTGCAAAATTGTCGCTCTATTTTTGTTTATAGCAGTGATCAGAAATGACGCAGAGGTGATCAAATACCACCAAAAGAAAGCTCTATTCGTGGGAAAAAAAGGATGCAAATTTATTTTGGGTACAGCATCGCATGACCGCGCAGTTGTCAGTTAAAGCGACACAGTGCCAAATCGGCAAAAAAGTGCTCTGGTCCTAACATGGGAAATCCTTCCGGGGCTGAAGTGGTTAATATCTGGAAGTATTAACAAGGGTGGTGATTGTGGCGTGCTCTTAATTAACTGTGCCAAAAAGAAAACAAATAGGCAATAAGAATTGGCGAACGTATAAAATAGAAAACAAAAACAGCCGCAGAAAGGTTCAAATGGGGGGGAAAGCATTTAGAAACGGTTTATTGTGTCGCTCCTCCTCTCTGCACCTCCTATCTTCATAGTAGACATATAGAGAGATGTTGTGGCTCCAAGCCTGTATAAAAATCCCTTGCCTCTGGAATTCCAGATGCTGACCAAAAATTTTATAAGTTGAACTAGATGGGCTTGTGTCTTTTTTTTCAACCTGACTAACTACGTAACTATATGTATTTAATAAAGTTGGATATTATCTGACATCCTCTCTCCATAGTGCTGCCCATCCCCTTTGTTTCTCTTCTACATAGTGACGCTCATCTTCCTAATAGCGCCATTCATCTCCTTCACTCCCCTCTCCAGAGCACCATTTATCTTTTTTCCCACTCTGCCCACAATAGTAGTGCTTATCTTGTCCCCTCTTCAATGTGTCTACTTTTATTAGGTTCACAGTTCCTGTGAACCTGGAAGACTTCTCAGTTTCCTTCCATTAAAAAATAATGATTCATGTAAGCCATTTTTATAATGTACATGGATAAGTTCATATTAATACAAAATTCCAGATTTGTACAGCTGTTTTGAATTTAAACAGCCACCCTTATGTAAGAATGTAATGAAGTTCTGAATGTTGTGGACAATAGGCATACAGAACATTCTGTAAGTGTTACGGAAACTTCTGAAACTACAGTATACATTTTCACCCTTTTTGGGCTCTCCTAACCTGAATACACAATTTCTCTCTGGCAATTGTCGCTCTTTGGCTAATCTATATTTTTCTCCTCTAATCACCCATCTGTTCCTTGACCTCCTCTCTTTTTACCTTCTAGCTTCCTTCTCTCCTTATATTTGTTCTATATTTCTATCTCTGCTCCCTGTCTATTCTGCATCTCCTGTCTACACTTTGGGAAAATGATCTCAATGCTTTTGTATGTAGCTATGTTATAACCTTACATGTTATACATGTTGAACATTTGACTTAGTTCTTATTAGTATAAACTATACAATGTAGACCTTATCTGTACATTATAAAAATGTTATAAAAAAAGTGTTATTTTTTTTAAACACTTAAGGACCAGAAGGATTTCCCATGTTAGGACCAGAGCACTTTTTGCGATTCGGCACTGCGCCGCTTTAACTGACAATTGCACGGTCGTGCGACGTTGTACCCAAACAAAATTTGCGTTCTTTTTTTTCCATAAATTGAGATTTCTTTTGGTGGTATTTGATCACCACTGCGTCATTTCTGATCACCGTTATAAACAAAAAAAGAGCAACAATTTTGCAAAAAAACCCCAATAGTTCTTACTTTTTGCTAAAAAACATATAAAAAAAAATATATAAAAAAACTAATTTATTCATCGGTTTTGGCAAATTTATATTCTTCCTCATATTTTTGGTAAAAAAAATTGCAATCGCCATTTATTGATTGGTTTGAGCAAAAGTTGCCGCATTTAAAAACCATGAGAATTAATTTCTGGCGTTTTTACAATTTTTTTTTTTAGTAATGGCGATGATCTGTGATTTTTATCGGGACTGTGATATTGGGGCAGACATGTTGAACATTTTTGACACATTTTTGGGACCAATGACATTTAAACCTCAATCAGAAATTTAAATATCCACTGATTACTGTATAAATGTCACTGGCAGGGAAGGGGTTAACCTGCAGGGGGATGCTCTAGAGGTTAACTGTGTTCCCTGTGTGTGTTCTCACTGTATGGGGGCTGGGCTGGCAGGGGCACCAGAGATCTAACTGATCCTGAGTACAGGGATCAGTTGATCTCTGACATGTCGTCTGTCAGAACGGGGAACCGCTTTACATCAGCGGTTCCCGGTTCTGGCTCTGTCACAGGGCATCACGAGTCGCCGGCAGACATCGAGTCCGCTCGACCCACAGCCCCACTCAGGGAGCGCGTGGCGGCACATACCTCGCCCCCTAGCCGCTGTGAACGCAAGTGACCACTATAAGCGGCGATTTGCGGGACAGAGCCACGCTATCGCTGCTTATAGTCGCTACGCGGTCGGCGAGCGGTTAAGGAAAGAATGCGAAAGATAAAAATGCATGATCCAATCAGCTTTGTCCATGCAATAATTGTCGGTGCCAGTCAAAGCATTTACAACATTTCAGAACTGAGCATTCTTGCAATGTAGTCCTAAAGCCTCGTACACACCATGCGACGATCATATGAAAACGGTTGTACGACCGCTTGTTGTACGATCATCCAAACGTTAGTACGTGCGATTAGAACAGCCGACGTACGACGGTCGTATAGCAGAAGTTGGATGAGCAGACTAGAAAACTTTGGTTGTACCAACAAGCGGGTGTACGACCGTTGTACTGTGTGTACAGAGAAGTTGGTCCAACAAGTTGTACTGTGCAAAACACGCATGCTCAGAAGTCAGGAACACCCGGAAGTGTCCGTTCGTTCCTAATTCACAAATTACATGCACCTGAACTTCCTCTTTATACGCTCGTAACACGTCACCACGTTCAAATTGGCCGTACAATCGCTTAATGCATGTCAGTACACGGGATACAACAGCCAACATATGATTTGGGCCGTTCGGTCGTATGATCGTCGCATCCTGTGTACGAGGCTTTAGAGTTGACAAAGAATCATGTGAAATGCAAAAAGCATCCAATAAACAGGAGTTGTCCATGTAAAACAAATAGAAAGTGATTATATGTGCAGCTGTAGACTTCCTATCAGCTCAAACAGCAACAATGTAAAAAAACAGCATAGCTGAATGTCCAGCATGTTGAAACTTCAAAAGGCTACAGCAGTAGAAGCCCATACCAGGTTCCACCTATGTCAATAAAGTTGGTCATAGTGGGGTTGATTTACTAAAACTGGAGAGTGCAAAATCTGGTGCAGCTGTCCATGATAGCCAATCAGCTTCTGACTTCAGCAAGTCTAATTACACTTTAACAATACAACCTGGAAGCTGATTGGTTACTATGCAGAGCTGTACCAGATGTTGCACTCTCCAGTTTTAGTAAATCTGGCTTGAAATGTGTCCTATCCCTGCTCAATGGAAGTTGATCGTTTGACCTACCTCAATCAAAGAGGCACATTGGAAAACTGGTCAGTGTCAGTGTATTCTGACTGCAGTGAGTCTCGATTCCTCCATTCTCCTTGCATGTGTGGATGGAGAAATCAGTTTTAATTTTTTTTGTTCAGCCCTCTGGCTAATTTACAAAAAAAATGGTCAGCTTTAGAATTAAAACAGAGGGCACTGGATCACCAAAATTGGATGACTGGTACAACCTTGGCTACACTGACAGATCTTAATTTCTACTGTAACAAACAAATATAGTAGGGTCGGATTTCAGCCTATAAACCATTAATCTTAGGCCGGCCATAGACAGTTCTAATCAGGAACCAGCCGAGATTCAAACCATGTATGGGCAGTCTGAATTTTCCAAGTTGACCGATCAACTTGCGTACAACCAGCCTTCCGGATTTTACATGCTATTATCGCTGCCAGCTGGCATAGCTGCTAGCAATAATCACTGTGTTCTCCTGGTGGGGGCGGCTTTCTCCACCCGGGGAGAATTCAATGGCTCAGCGGGAGATATTCCCCTGTCTGTGTTGATGGGGGAATCAAGCAAATTTCTTTCCAACAACTAATATTTATAGGTAAAGGGAATTTTTCCCCTGCTGGAGCAAAGTGGATCATGCTTTGTTGTTTTTTTTTGTTTACCTTCCTCTGGATCAACTGTGAGTATAGGATTGTGTATACAGGATTTTAATTTTTTCCCCTTTTATTGGTTAAACTGGGTGGACTTCTGTCTTTTTCAACCAGACTAGCTATGTAACCCATGGTTACAGGAAAGAAATCTGCTCCGTCCATGGCTTGCCTTATCGAATAAGGTGGATCAAGAGGTTTGCAACATGATTGTGTGATGTGTGGCAGATAAAACTGCAGTTTTAAAAAATATATGTTCAGTGACGATAGTTTCAACATTAGGGTAGATCTCCAACAGCAATTTTGAGACAAACCCTGGATAAGAGTAAAAACATACCAGAGGTTCTAATCCTTACTAGCCATATTCTAAACTAAAAAAGGTTTTGGCTTGACATACACCCTCTAGTCCACATAGGCAAATATCAGGCTGTTATGTAGACAAAAAGGGGTCCTACTTACAATGTTGTGCACATATATAGTATGATCCGGGTGCTCAGCAAAGCATATCCATTTGAACAAAATCTCAGTCAATGTCAAAGCTTATAAAGGCTTGAAAAGAAGCTCTTTATGGAACAGAAAAAGAAAAATCTGAATTTCCAAGTAGTAGTTGTTTTCACAAATGTTATTGGACATTAATTAGTGTGCAAGTAGATTTTCAAGTCATGAAGTAAAAGGTTATTTTTTAAAAGATGATATAACCCTGTGGCTTTCCTCTTTATCTCCTGAGTATTCCATTATTCTGTATCATAAAACAGAGACTGCAGCTGTCTAGCGAACACATGGCATTATGTGATCTAGCCATTCTTCTTTTTTTGACTGTCACTATCTCCTTTTAATCTGCATCCACCCCATAAACCTAGCCGCCAGTACCAACAGATTCAAGCTTTTCAATCTCCACTCTGCGAGGATGTCAGACACTCAATCTTAGTCCAGTTGGGATATCCTAATGGAAGTAAGCACCTTTAGGAGCAGTGGATGGAAAGCTGACATATCTATCAGCTGCGAGCTAAAATGCTTCATCATTCTGTGAAGGTTAGAAGCGGAAAGTAGGGCACTGCTCTCCTCCCACCCCTGTTCACAGTCACTACTTTTTAACTTACAAGTGAAAAACCATAGTGCCCAAGGGAACTATTAGATTGCAGAGAGGAAGGTGGAATAGGGGACACGGAGCACAGGCACAGGCTAATAATATGAGAAAATGGCATAGCTTCCTCATATTTCTATAATATATGCCTAAAACTAAAATAATTTCCTGTACTACTTGTTTATCAAATTGGCTGAATTTAGGTACATTATCACTTGCTAAAAATATTTTACAATTTATGGAAGTATGCAAATAATTCTTAGCAAAGTTATTCTACCTCTGTACTCAGTTACGTATTTGTGCAAGTAGGAGGTTAAATAGAAAAGGTAAAAAAAAACTTGAGTAGGATTATGTTTTAGCTAGAGTTCTTTTTTAAGCTGAACGCTAGGCAGATTTAAAAGACACACATCAATGCAGCTCTGCAATCATAAATACATCATTAAGTGAAACTAAACAATATTCTTATTCTTCAGAAATAATCCATACACATCCACTACATAATGGCACTGTAATCTATTTTTATTAAATTGTTTCTTACTTTGTTTTATTGCCTTCTTATAACATCCTCCACGAGCTCCACAACCTCTCCTTTTCCCCCTAACTTTTGTTTGTGTGGCACGAGTAGTGTACATTTCTGGCAGTCATTGCATTTTTCTGTATACACTACAAATTCTATGGTCCATAGTCCCTAATCCATTTTGGGAGCGAGCAGTTGAAGGTGGCTTTGTTCCTACAGATAGTGAGACCATGGAGAACTAACGTAGTTACCCTCTAACAGAAAGTCAGATCACATCAGCAAAAAAAAAAAAAGAGGAGCTTTGAATGGGTCCAGAGAGGTCTAGGACTGAGGTGGGCTGGAAGGCTGTGGAGAAGGATAGCCAGGAATTGGAACTGAAGTGGGCTGCAGACCCTGGAGGGTAGATGGTCTGCAGATCACTAGAGGGGGGAAGGCAACTCTGGGGTTGAAGTTGGCTGAAAGGCTGTGGAGGGATCTGAGGGGGCTCTGGGGTTGAGTAGAGTTAGGGAACTTTGGCGCTAAGGAGGGTTAGGGGCACTGGGCTGAAATGGGTTGTGGTGCTTGGGAGTGGGAGAAGGGGAGAATTTATAGTTGTGGATGACTGGAAAATGGACTGGGGGCCTATGGGGCTTAGGTGGGCTGTGATTAAACGGGGGAACTCTGGGGTTTGGGAGGATCAGGTGCTGAGGTAGGCTTGGAGCGTGTGAATAGAGCAGAAAGGGCCTGAGGTGGTCTGAGAGATTGTAGAGGTTTTTTGCAGGCTAGGAATGGGGCGTGCTCAGGGGTTCTGTAGTTCTGATTAGCTGGGGAGCCATGGAGAGCTCTGGGGACTGAGGTGAGCTGTTACTGTAAGTTTTAAGGGAACTCTTAGGGCTTTGGTGAGTTTTGGTTGATTGATGGAGGTGGTCAGAATTGGGGCTGAGGTTGGATCTAGGGAAGCTCGTGGCTAGGAATCCTGGGTCTAAAAAGCTGTGGAAGCATCTGAGAGCTCTGGGGCTGAGGGATTGTAAAAGTTCTTGGGCTTAGGTGGGCAAGAATGCTGAGGAGGGTGCTGTGGGGCTCTTGGGCAGAGGTGGAATGCAGAGTGTTGGGGCTGAGCTGAACTTGGGAACTCTGAAGAGGGGGTTCTGGAACTTATGTTCGCTGGTGAGCTCTGTAGACATCTTTAGGGTTGAATAATAATAACAATACATTTTATTTATTAGAGCTTTTCAGAACACCCAAGGTCACCTTACAAAGATATCAACAAAGCAAAAAAGTAAATAAATAAAATAAAATACATTACATGACTATTAAAATTTTAAAAGATGAGTTTTGAGACGTGATTTGAAAATGGGTAGGAAATCAATATTGCAGATGTCAGGTGGCAGAGTATTCCAAAGTCGGGGGCAGAGCAGCTAAAGACTCTCAATCCCATGGTGGTCAGGTGGCTGATGGAACATTGAGATAAATGAAAGAAGAAGACCTGAGAGTGCGGGAGGGTCTGTTGATATGCAGGAGTTCAGAAAGTGCAATGAAGAGCATTTAAGTGCACTGAAGAGCTGTAGAGGAAGGCTGAGTAGTTCTGGGGCTCACTAGAGTTGGGGACTCTGAAGCTGAGCTGGGCTAGGGGCACTGGTGCTGAAATGGGCTGCAGAGTTTGGGGATTTAGGGGAAGCTGGGAGGCTATGGGATTGTGGTTGGCTGGAAGGCTGTGAAAAGGGCCATGAGTTGTGAAGCTGAAGTGGGTGGAGTGGCTGTGAAATGTGTACTGTATGTGTGTGTGTGTGATGTGCCTGTGTATGGGGGAAGGGGAAGACTGAGATGCTTTGGGGGAGCTCTTGGGCTGAGGGGCATAGGGGGTACTAGGGCTGAGGTGAACTTGAGAGTCGGGGGCTCCAGGCCTGAAGTAGGTTGAAAGAGTTTGGAAGTGGCTGAGGGGCTTTTGGAATAAGGTGGGGTGTGGGGCTCTGGAGCTGAGGCAGACTGGGACACTGGTGCACAGATGGGCTGTTTGGAAGCTGTGGGCAGTATTAAACTAAGGCTGCTTTTTCGTGGACTGAGGTAAGCTGAGGATTTGATGAGAGAATGGAAGGTTCTGGGACTCCAGTGGGCTGGGGGGTGTTGAGGTGTCTGGGACTCTTCGGGCGAAGTAGGGTGTGGGGCTCTAGAGCTAGGATGGGCTGGGGAACTCTGAGGGTTCAGAAGGTATGGTGTGGCCAGTAGAAAACTGAGGCTGGGGAGATTTGGTATTGGAGACACTGGGGCTGAGGCAGAAGCTTGGGGAAGCTCTGTGGCTGAGGTATGCTGGAAAATGTTACGGGGGCTAGGGAATCTGGGGCTAAGGTGGGCTGTTGAGCTCTGGGGGAAGGGAGGTTTTTGGGCTTACTAGACTGGAAGGCCGTGGAGTTGGCTTTAAGGCTAAGTTGATTTGGAGGCAGAAATGAAAAGTGGCAATGAGACAAAATGTGACATGTGGCGTTTAGGGAAGGTGAGAGCTGGGAAGGCTTGGTACTTACCTGGTCTAAGAGGTTATGGAGAGGGTAGTAGGGCTCAATCTTAATTGGGATGGGTGGCTCTGGGGCTGAAGATGTCTATTGAGCTCTGGGGCAGCCAGAACCGTAGGCTGAGAAGCTTTAGAACTGACTCAGGGGCACTGAGGGTGAAGTAAGCTGTCAAGTTCTGTTTGGTTGGTGGTCATGAGGCTGAGGTAAACAGGAAGATTATAGGGGTTGGGGGATTTTGAGAGGGGCTGTAGAGTTGAGGCAGTCTGAGGAGGTTACTGGGACAGAGGTGGGTTGGGGTGTTTTTGGGGTTGTAAACCATGGAGTGGGTTGTGGGACACGGACAAGCTCTGGGTATGGGGGTGGACTGGGGCAGAGGGGACTGTAGGGCATAGGTAGATTGAGAGGCTGTTGAGGGACTAGGGTGCTCTTGGGGAAATTCTGGGAGGGGACTGTACAAGGGGGTTCTTGGGTTGAATTAGCAGGGCTCTGATGCTAAGGGACTGTGAAGAGGGCTGTGCTGCTGAGAAAGGCTGGGAGCTTGGGAAAAGGGCACATAAGCGCAGGAAGTGGTTGTGGGGCACTGGGGTTAAGATAGGTTGTGGAGTTTGAGGTGAGGGTTTCAGAGGCATTGAAATTGGGGTGTGTTATGGAGGAGAAGGGATGCTGGGAAACTCCAATGCTTAGATGGCCCATTGAGCTTTGTGGAGGCTGTAAGGCTCTGGGGTTCCAGTAGGTTGGGTGGTTTCTGAGGGGCTTGGGGGGGGGGCACTGGGGCTAACATGAGTTGTATAGCTCTGTGAGTCTTTGGAGCTTTGGTAGGCGAAGGACTACGGATAGAGCAGGGGGATTTTAGGACTGGAAAGCTGTGTAAGGGATAGAGTGTATCTGGGGCTAAGTTGGCTTGGGGGGGCTCTGGGGCTAAAGCATGCTGGGAATCTGTGGAGGGGCCAGAAGGCTTTGAGGTTGGGAGGCTGCCCAGGAGGATAGTGGCTGGGACTGAGGTAAGCTGATAATCAGCAGAAAAAGCTGTGGTGCTCTGAGGCTTAGGTGTGCTGGGAATCTGCGGATAGGGCTGGGGGGACACTTGCGTTGAAGTATGCTGGGGGGCTTTGGCGGTCTGAGAGGCCTAGGTAGGCTGAAGAGACATTGAAGGATCTCTGGGAGTTAGGGTGACAAGAGCAGGGGGGACCTAGGACTGGAAGAAAGCAGAAAAGGGCTGGGTAGAATTGTGGGGGGGGGGGCTCAGTGAGGCCGTGCAGGAGGATGTGGTCTCTGGGGCTTAGGTAAGTTGAGAGCCTTTGAAGGAAGCTGGGGTACACTGGGGTTTAGATGGGCTGGGAGGGTTTGAAGGAAGATAGGTCTCTCTATGCCTGAGGTGAGCTCTGTGTTTTAGGAGTGGAGGGGCCTTGGTGCTCTAGGGGTATAGCAGGGGGTTGTGGAGTAAAATAGACCCAGAAAATGCAGCTCTAGATTTTTACTGCCTTCCAAACAACCCATCTCCGTCCCCTAGTGCTGCAGCCTACCTCAGCTCCAGAGCCGCACACCCCACTTTATGCCAAAAAGTCCCTCAGCCACTTCCACAATTTTCCAACCTACTTCAGACCTGCAGCCCCCAGTTCACCTCAGCCCTAGGCCCCTTCACAACTTCCCAGACACTCTCAGCCCTACATACACGCCTCTTCCAAACCACCTCAGCCCAAGAGTCCTAGCCCCCCCCCCCCTCACACACACGTACAAGCCCCAAAGCC